>JAHSUH010003778.1:2392500-2727500 GCA_025388415.1 Cynanchum wilfordii | reverse complement strand
ATAAAATTGATTTATTTTTTATTTTTATATTTGTTATGAAAGCTAAGTAAATAAACACAAAAAAAAAAAAAAGAAATTTTTGTAGTTTAGTTAATGTGACAAGATATCAATATCCTTATTTTACAAGGACATATAATTTACATTTCATAAATTATAGTTTGGTTATATATATATATATATATATATATATATATTTGGTAAAAGTACTTTTCACTCTTAAAATCAAAATCTCACATTGCGAATGTTATAAGAGGTCGATGATTCGACACTCGATGTGAGTGTCATTTAAAAGTTAGGACGAGACATTCTCCAAGTAAAAGTTGGACTCTAAGCACCCACCCAACACGAATCTGAATTAATTGGTTGGAGGCGCGATGGTGTTAGATACCGGATGATCTAACAAAAAAAAATCAAGAATCTCACATTGAACTTTTATCTCTACTTTCATATTTCTGTTGGTTATAAAGATAATGAATGACTATCAATTAGATTTATAAATTATATATATATATATATATATATATATTATATATATATATATAGATATCTCATCTCATATCTAATAATCAATATAGCATATTTTATTCTTAGACAAAAAGAAAAAGAAAGAGAAAAGTTGGAGAAGTCACAAACCACAAAAATCAAATATAGACAATTTTCAGCCTCACATTTGAAAAAGAAAAGGCAAAGAGGAAAAAAAGAGGTCATCCATCCATCCATCCAACCATTATATGTACATGGACACATATTACTACTACCCCTTTTTTAATATTAAGGGACATATGAGATGAGCCATTGTTTTTATGGAAAGGTCAAATATCATCAAACTCAGAAAAGTCTTCTCCAACTAACACACAATATTGATGATGATTGTGCTTACCAAAACAAATCCAACCACACATTATACATATATGTATGTATACATGTTTTCCCTTTTTACTTCTTATTTTACATTTTAGTTCTCGTATTATTTTTATATGGACAAATGAGTTATTATATTTTTCTTTTGGACTATCGGGTTCTCATTTTATTTTTAATTCGACAAAAAGATGTTGTTTTCATCAAAATTTGTATGCATGTAAATTCACACTCTAAGCACGTATGAGTCTTGTGAAGGACATTTTTTAGTCATTTAGAATCTTGTTAAATAACCTTCCTTATATTAATGAAACCTCCATTCTTCGTTATTTTCCTCCAAAGTTAGTCCGATTGAAGAATTAAAAGCTTCACTAAAATATATTGAGTTATTTGATAGTATTTTAAATAATAAAAATGTCTTATACGATACTTATATGTGCTTAGAACGTGAATTCTTATGGTTGAATTTGAAATCATAACTTCTTTGTCCAATTGAAAAAAATTAAAAATAATGATCCAATGGGTTAAAAGAAAAAAAAAAGAGTAAAGATCATTTATACAAACAAAAATAATATAAGGACTAAAACGACTATTTTTCTTTAAAATATCATGTCTTTTTATAAAATTAAAATAATATTATTAATATTTTCCCATTCAATACTTTGATAAAATATTTTACGACTAATATTCATTAATTATTCTATAAATAAAATAATATGAAGTCATATAATATATATATATATATATATAATATATATATTTCAAACATATAATTCTATTATATTAAGAAGTAAAGTAACATATGACAAAAAGAAAAAAGTGAGTATTTGATTTGTCACCTATTAATTAAATTTTATAATGATAATTTAGGAATTAATTAATAATGATTAATTATTTAACAAGAAGGTAGATTACTTATTTAGGAAAGAAACACTTCAATTTGTTTAGTTCGAATAAATTGGACAGTGATGTGAATGAATCTTCTACCTTTTTTAATTTATTCTTAGGTCCCTCTATTTAGGAAGAAACCATGCGAATGATATATTCTCTCTTTTTTTTTTTTTTTTTTTGGTGAAAAAAAGTCTACCCAACTAAGGGAACCCAACCATCAAATGTTTCCGCGTATAAGGGTCAACGCTCATTGAGATTAATCTCAAATTGGCCACCTAACATCACCCAACACACGAGGATAGATACCCAATCCTAGGAGGTTTGACACCCACCACATTGGGTGCTAAAGATTGACAAGTTTCAGGTTTTCATCATCCCAATGTGGAGCTTACCATCCCGACCACCATGATGATATAAATAATATATTCTCTCAAAAGCCCTACTAGTATCCTTAAATTAATAAAATTCGAATAAAAAATAAATAACACATTTTAAAATCATGAAATTTGATAATATCATACCAAATTTGAATAATTTTTTTTTTTTTTTTACATTTTAAATTTTAAAAATACATGCCCTCCATTGTAATAAAATAAAAATAAAGTCCAAGCTTGTAGTCGAGCTTGTACCTTTATGTACAACCCTTTGTTCTTGGAATCATTCTTAAGAATATTCTTGCCATAATAATCTGCAAGCTTAAATTTTACGCCTCTTATCAAAAAAACTCTAAAATTAATATTTATTTTATTATAATTTGAAATCTCATATTACTTGTCCCGAAAAATCTATTACTATTATTAAACACGAGCTTAAAAATTTTTAATTTTTAACCGTGAGAATCACAGAAGTAGACCAAATTGCTAATAACAATTTTTGATTATTTTGAAAAATTTATAAAATTTTATTAATATACTTAAAAATGAAATTAATTTTAAAAATTAATATTATTGTTTTATGTTAAGTTAGTGATCATAATTATTTTTTTAAATTATTTCAAATATTTTTAAAGTTTCTAATAAAAATTTAGTCGGTCACTAAATTTTTATTTTAAAATTTTTAAATATTATTTAATGGAACACAAAAACATTAATTTTTAGAATATCTTATAAATAATTGATGAAAATTTTAATTTAAAAAAAAAATCTTAACATCAATATTATTATTATTTTTTTTGTAAAAAACCACCTTTTTTTGTAAACCACCTAAAACCCTTGGATTAATCGGCATGAATCTGCTGACTCATCCAGTTTTGCAACAGCTCCTTTTTATTCCCGGCCTGGAACTTTCTTTTAATTATAAAAAAAAATTCAATATTTTTAACTTTAATTTTTTTATGCCACTTAAACAAATTTATTCGTTAATAAGAATAAATGAAAAAAAAAAAAAAAATCAAATTTCTTTTTCTCCAAGTCAAGAGAAAAACCGCCTAGCATGACTCGTGACACTCCCACAGGTTTTTTTATTTTATTTTTCCAGAACCATCTACTCACCAACTTTATATATAGCTATACCCTCATCTCTCTCCTCACTCTCTCTCTACTTTTCTATCTTGTTATTTCCGCTGCTCTCTTTTTGTAAAACCCTTTTTTCTCTTCTAAATCAGAATCATGGTTGCTGGAAAGGTTAAGATTGGAATCAACGGTATGTTTATGTTTCTCTTACTCTTCTGAATATGTTTTTTTGGAAATGGATCTGTGCTTTTTATCGGTTTATGGGTTTTAGATTTAGATTTGTCGTGGTAAGTTGGTTCTGGACTAATTGTGAATGGGTTTTTGGTTGGTTTTTTAAACAGGATTCGGAAGAATCGGACGTTTGGTTGCTAGAGTTATTCTCAGTAGAGATGATTGTGAACTTGTAGCTGTTAATGATCCATTCATCACCACTGACTACATGGTATGTATGGATCGGAGGGTTTATTGATTTACCTGTTTGTTTTCTCTTGAATAGTAATTGATCTGTTGTCGGATTGTGATTTTGGTGATGGAAATGTTTTGCAGACATATATGTTCAAGTATGACAGTGTTCACGGACAATGGAAGCATCACGATATTAAGGTGAAGGATGAAAAGACACTTCTTTTCGGAGAGAAGTCTGTTAGGGTGTTTGGAACCAGGTGCGTATCTTTTTAATT
This sequence comes from Cynanchum wilfordii, assembly GCA_025388415.1. Taxonomy (NCBI): domain Eukaryota; kingdom Viridiplantae; phylum Streptophyta; class Magnoliopsida; order Gentianales; family Apocynaceae; genus Cynanchum; species Cynanchum wilfordii. The sequence goes on along the minus strand of JAHSUH010003778.1, from coordinate 2,723,620 downwards.
TTGCTCTTTGACACTGTTTGGGTTATGGATCTGGTTAATTTTCATATGGATTTGAGTTTATTTTATTTTATTTTTTTTGGGATTTAGGAACCCTGAGGAGATCCCATGGGCTGAGGCTGGAGCAGAGTTCGTTGTTGAATCTACCGGTGTTTTCACAGACAAGGATAAGGCCGCTGCTCACTTGAAGGTTTGATTCCTTGGTCTGTTTTCATAGCCGTGCTTTGATAACTTTTTTTTTTTTTTTTTATTCCTGCGTGATTCATACTGGCTCTGTAGTAAGATCTTGTTGGGCATTTTATTGTGTGTTTTTGCAATGTACTTTTTTCTGTATGGTTGTCGAGATAATATTTTTCAACCGTGTGTTGTATGTAGATTGGTTTGATTCTCTTGTATGAATAAGATTTAGTCTCTCATTGGGTTTCTATAGGATGTGGGTAAACTGACGCCCTTTTAATCTGAATAGGGTGGAGCAAAGAAAGTTGTAATTTCTGCTCCTAGCAAGGATGCACCCATGTTTGTTGTTGGTGTGAATGAGCATGAATACAAGTCCAGCTTGGATGTTGTCTCCAATGCCAGTTGCACTACAAACTGTCTTGCTCCCTTGGCCAAGGTGATTGCACAAAATTAGCTTATTAATGATTGATAATTTATTTTTTTGTTGATATGTTGCTAATGCAATGGTATCTTTCCCTTTTACAGGTCATTAACGACAGGTTCGGCATTGTTGAGGGTCTCATGACTACAGTTCACTCGATCACTGGTAATAAGTTCAATCTGATTAACTTTTAAGTTTGGATAATGGTTATGAGTAATTTGGTTTTCCTCTTTTTGTTATATCGTTTTAATGTTGTCTGCCATTTTATTGTGAAATGTCATCTGCAGCTACCCAAAAGACTGTTGATGGTCCTTCAGCCAAGGACTGGAGAGGTGGAAGAGCTGCTTCATTCAACATTATTCCCTCCAGCACTGGAGCTGCCAAGGTAAGAAGTGATTTTTCTTGTGATACTCGTGAATCTTTACATGAGATAATAGAATTATACTTATCTTTGACCCTCAATTGTTACACAGGCTGTTGGCAAAGTTCTTCCTGCCCTTAATGGCAAATTGACAGGAATGGCATTCCGTGTTCCAACTGTTGATGTTTCAGTTGTGGACCTGACAGTTAGACTAGAGAAGGAAGCCAGTTATGATGATATCAAGGCTGCTATCAAGTGAGTCAATTATCTAATCTAATTTTGGTCTCCTGCCATGTATATTTGATATATATTGACTTATATCTATTTCCAATTTGATGATATTTTTTCAGGGAGGAGTCTGAGGGTAAACTCAAGGGAATCCTCGGGTACACTGATGAGGATCTTGTGTCCACAGATTTTCTTGGTGATACTAGGTGAGCATTGTTGTTGTGGGTCTGGTGAATAGTAGTATTAAGGAAAATATAATATGTATGTATGTAATGTATATATAAATGGCTAATTTGAGGTCTTATAAATGCAGGTCGAGCATTTTTGATGCCAAGGCTGGAATTGCCTTGAGCAAGAACTTTGTCAAGCTTGTTTCTTGGTATGACAACGAAATGGGTTACAGGTAAATGATCCTTGATTACTAAATTTCACAATGGTACACTAAGTAATCTTGTAATCTTATATCGATTGATTTATTGATCACCTGCATTTAATTGTTGCAGTACCCGTGTGGTTGACTTGATCTGTCATATGGCTTCCGTGGCTTAAATCATGTGATTCCCAATTGCCAAATCTGCAAGGGCACTTTAGAGAGAGTTTTATGTATTTGCAATGTTTGAGCTTTGAGCGTTTCCTTCTTATGATGGTGTAGTAATAATAATAATAATTGAGGCAGAGTTTATTTCCCTTCTGGGATGTTAGAAACTCCTTTTTTTCATTAATGTTTAGATGATGAATCTCTCGTGTGTATTTCGGATGAGTCTTTTTATTTTCATTTTGCCCTTTTTAACTGGAAAACAGGATCCTCAATACAATTCCTGCACTTTTATTTATTTTCCTATTCAGCATCATCTACTTTTCTTGAATACTTTCACTGTCCATATTTAATGGTGTTGAGTTATGAACTAATTAGCATCTTCTCTGATCTCTGAATCTGCACTGTCGAAAACTAAGCAAGTTGAAATCTTTTAGATCTAGACAATCTTCTGAAATTTGAAAGAGAAAATGATAATATTTTTTTTTGCCTTTTCTGACAATCTAAATTTTCACTCTCTAAAAAATAAGTTCAAAATAAAACTAAAATTTCAGATTATGGTAACATTTGTACTACTAAAAAAAAAGTAATAAATGTTAATTGACGAGTAATATTAAAAAAAAAAAAAATTAATAATAATAATAATAATAATATCTACGTGTAATAAACTGACATTGAACGGGGTGGGGTGGGAATTTGATACAATTTGAAATTATTTGGATTACAAGGATGGGAAAAAAATATATTTAAAAACTTGGGGACTAAATTTGCTAATTTTCCGCAAAATTGATCAATCTTCTAAACGCAGTCAGCTCCATCACCATCCATACTGCTGCGTTCCATTTCTGTAGCTCCGTCCAATCGCGCTTCCTCCTCCTTTCATCCCGTCTGCTTAGCTCCGGCGCACCACCAACTGAAGTAGGCTATGCTCTTATTTATCCGGAAGCTGAAATATTAATGCTTTAACTTGTTAATTTCTCACTAGGTAGCTACGGGAACAAAGAGAATCCAATCTAACGAAGACTCTTCACTATTTTAAGGTTGGTTTTGCTATTATGAAATAAATTTCTTCTGCGTCGTTTTTGTCATTTGATGGTAATTTCCCATGTATGTTTTGTTATCATCTTCAATGCATACTCAGCTTCACTCATTTCTTCTCTGAGGAATATGATCAAACACTTTGTAGTCGTTTTTACTCAGTTGTTTTCACTTTTGTGTTCTCCTTCTCCCAGAATCCTTCCTAACGTAATTTTGTGAAAAATTATTTCTGTGTTTCTATAATGTAACTCCAATAATGATCAAAAAGTTTATTTTCTTGTTCTACTGGTATTGCAGGAAAAAAAAAAAAAAAGTTACCTTTGTGACCTTCTATGTCAAGGAGAATTGGACAAAGAAACATCTTTCTTTTCTCTCGAGTTCGCCATGTCAATTTTCATATTACTGCAAATACTTACCTTGAATACTTCTCTACACAATCTTGGATTTCCCCTGAGGAAAAAAAGACTAATTTTATTAGTAGAAGGATTTCCGATCAGAAGAGAAGAGTGTCCGACCTAGATATTATTATTACCAAGGTTTGTGCTGTAGCCTGTGAAGATGAGGTTTTTCGTTCTCTCACGCATGATCCTGCTTGCAATAGGGTACTACTAAATCATTGCCTTGTCGAAGTGTTGCTTCATCGTTTCAAAGATGATTGGAAGTCATCGTTAGGTGTATTGAGATGGGTAGAAGCTCATGAATACTACAAACCATTGCCAGTGTTCTATGATCGTGTTGTGGATACGTTAGGAAAAATGAAACAGATGGAAAAGATGTGTGCACTTGTGGAGGAAATGAATAGAGGTCAGCTTATTTCTCTTAATACAATAGGAAAGATTATGAGAAGGTTTGCTGGTGCTGGAATGTGGAAAGATGCTGTAAGGATATTTGATCAATTAGAAAATTATGGATTGGAAAAGAATATAGAATCCATGAATATATTGCTTGACACCCTCTGCAAGGAGAGAAAGGTTGAGCAAGCTCGATCAATATTCTTGGAGCTTAAATCGCACATTCCACCAAATGCCAACACTTTCAATATCTTTATTCATGGTTGGTGCAAAGTTAATAGGGTCGATGAAGCACATTGGACGATACAAGAGATGAAAGGACATGGTTGCCATCCCTGTGTTATCAGCTACTCCACCATTATTCAGTCATACTGCCATCAATCGAACTTTGGTAAGGTCTATGAACTACTTGATGAGATGGAAGATCAAAATTGTGCACCTAATGTTGTCACTTACACTACTATTATGTGTTCATTAACCAAGTCAGAGGCATTTGAGGAAGCTCTGCAGATAGGTGAGAGAATGAAATCAACTGGGTGTAAACCTGATACACTCTTTTACAATGCTTTACTTCATGCACTAGGCAAGGCAGGGCGAATAGACAATGCTCTTCATGTTTTTAAGGTGGAAATGGCGAATTTTGGCATCCTCCCAAATACATCTACATACAATACTATGATTGCAATGTTTTGCTATCACAAGAAGCCACAAAAGGCTCTGGAGATGCTCAGGGATATGGAAAGTTCATCCAGTTGTAAGCCTGATGTTCAGTCATATTATCCACTTCTGAAGTCATTCTTCAGAGCAGGAGATGACCATGGTTACTTGTTTAAGCTGTTGGATGATATGACTGGTAAGCATCACTTAAGCTTTGATTTGTCTACTTACACACTTCTGATCCATGGGTTATGGAGAGCAAACAAAATAGACAAAGCATATAATCTCTTTATGGAGATGGTAGCTCAAGAAATTAAACCTAGATATCGAACTTGCCGTTTACTCCTGGATGAAGTTAAACAAAGGAACATGCATACTGCTGCTGAGAAGATTGAAGAATACATGAAGAAGATGAAATCTTCTTGACATGTTCAAGGCAACCATAATCATGATACTAGGTAAATGAATTTTCTTGACTTTTAAGTGTTAGTATAATGGATGAGGGATATAATAGTGTGAACTGGCTAACAAAGGGATCAATTATCAGGCATTGTCTGAAGCTTTTGGTTGTTGGGTCTGTACAGTACTGGGAAATTTTTTGTTTTCCCTTCCTGATTATTGCATCTGCATAAAAACGTACAAACATGCTAACATTAGATAATTTAACATGATATGCATAGATATTAATGACCTTAGAATCTCTCTATGCCATCTCTAACCTTAGTATATTTATTGATGTTTTTCCTTCATACATATATATATATATATATATATAAAATTAATTAATGTTTTACTACTCATACTTATTAATTATTCTTATTTAATTGACGGATAGTAAAATCAAAAGATATTTCAATCTTTTTAATCAAAATACATATCAATTTTTAAAAAAATATGTTTTCTTGCCCTTGAAAAAAAAAAAATAGGAAAATATATTCTAAATTTGTGAGCTGTGTTCTTTTTCATTTCTTGTTTACTCGTTTCTTCACCATGTGCATTTTGATGGTTAGTCCACACTATCAGAACTAGTCACACCTTGAAATCTTTGTTTGGCTGCTGTTTGTAACACCTGACTTCACAAGCATTTATATTTAGAGTTGCATTATAGTCTTTAACACTTACTTTAGATAAATATTATACTCTAACTCTTACATAGAACTCACAGTAAATGTTAAACTAGTAACTTCATATAACATTTACAATGTGCAGAGACACTAACATTTTAATGCCATAGATACTCTTCAATTGCTGGATTATATGATTTTCAGTAAAAATTTCTTGCCACACTACAATCCTAACTAGACATCAGACTTCATCCAGTTAGTATTTCTGAAAATCCATGTCAATTTTGTTTATAACTCATGCTACATTTTGCATACCTTTTAGTACAACAAATTATTGCTCATGTTTTCATCTCCAGAATAGGAATAATAAATAGCATTGGATACCAGGGAAAAAGATCTGGGGAAAGATGCAGAGTCACGTGATCTGATGGTGAAATTAGGTGTGAAAAAATCCATTTCTCATGATTCCAATAACAATGAGAAAAAGCCAAATTTAGGGAATAAAATACAAGTTTACCTTCCTAATGTTTTAAGACATTATTCAACCGATTATTCAATAAATTGTTATGAGTTTGAGTTATATTAAATATAAAAATATTTGTAATTTTAGAAGAAAAAAAAATGAGAGAAAAAAGTATAAGATGTGTTGGAAGATGCTTAATAGTAATTTGTTAAACTATGTGCAGCGTTTGGTGGGCTGCTAATCTCTCTTCTGTGTATATATATATACACATACATGTCCGAAACTACTATAAACTATAATAATAAAATTTATTATCCCAACTTTGGATCATTTTATGTTGTCGGTGTATGTATATATATATATCATGTCCCCTTTCAGCAAATTCCATTCTTGTAAAAGACAATACAATAATTCAATTGGTATATTTATATATATATATATATATTACTTCATGAGATTTATTTCTCAAAGAAATAATAATTAGAAAGTAAAAAAAAAAAATAATAATAAAGAAAGGTGATTAAGGGTAATGTTTCCCTATTTATTATTTTAAAAAAGAAAAAATGAAAGAAAGAAAGTTTTGTTGTGACTTGAAGTCCTACATTGCTCGCTTAAGTATGATTATTAGGTATGTCTTAAAGTTTTTTACTCAGTAATGTGTTTTAAATCTATGAGAGTCACTTTAGGTGGTCAAAGTGGACAATATTATTGAACTGTTTATAACCTTATATTTTCTTACAAATTTTTGTGTTTATATCTTATTATCTTATATTCACATGATTTTTCTTTTCTTTCTTTTTTTTTTTGTTTTTTTGTTTTTTTGACGGAAGAAAGGGAAAATTAAGGATATGGGTCAAGTGTTTGTAGTCAAGTTGGCGGCAAGGGCAACCAAACACTCTCCTTCTGGCAGAGTGGGAGTTCGACACTCCATTCTAGTCATAATGCTGTTAGATCCCAGTGTTAAATTAATCGGATAAAAACTAGACATCATCACTGAAAAAAAAAAAAAAGAAGATATGGGCTATCTTATCTAATCTTGAAATCTCATTATCATAACAAAAACATATTTGGTAAGTGGACCGTGGATTTGGTTTGTTGTCCTTGTATTACATGTTTAAGCAAACTTAGATAGGAAAAAAATAATAATGGAAAAATAATTGCCCCTGTTTTTTGGCCAAATACAATTACTTTTTGCATCCATATTCTGCAGCTCTCCTACAATTTCAGCATTTGTCTGTTGGTAGCATCTATTACTAATAATAATGTTACACAAAATAAAATAATAATTTTAATTACAAATTCGATACTAAATATTATATATATAAAGAACTGTCATCATTGTATATCTTGATGAGAACTCTTTGACCTTTGGATTTGGAAGAGGTAGTTTACCAAAAATTCTTAGCAGCTTCCAAGATCAAATATTGAACAATTCAAGGCTAAAGTTATTGCCTGCCTAATGGTGCCAAATAGTCGTTGTTTTTTTTTTTTGCCTTCTTCTGTGCACTCACAAGCATACAGAAGAGAAAAGAGAACAGACAAATGGACCTCTACCTGGATTTTTTAACGGACGGTGGGGAATCTTGAAACTTTCTGATCACTGATCTCTGATTTCTGATCACTTCCTTTTTGTCAACTATTTTCTCTGTCCACACATAAAAGAGAAAAAAATTGAAAAACCCACCAAAAATCTGCTGAACTTTTTTGGCCCTTTTGTTATCATATGCAAAAACTGTTGATAAAGTTGGAATCTTTTAGCTCCAAAGTACCTTTCTCAGGATAAAACTTTCTTTTTCCTGCGTTCTTGATTTGTGTGGGACTGCGTTTTGGTACTGATTTTCAGAATTCTTGATTTCCCTCCGTAATAAAAATCTTCCTTTTGTAGATTCTCATCTTTTCGGGGGGTTTTGGTTCAAGAATTCGTGTAAATTTGTGCTGGGTTTTAGATGAAAATTATGATTCTGTAGCGTATTTGACTGGGTATTCATTTCTTCTGTGAAAATTACTCCATTTTTATTTCTTTCCTGAAGATGCCCCCATCATACTTTCCCCTGAGATGGGAAAGCACAGGAGACCAGTGGTGGTTTGCATCACCAATTGATTGGGCGGCAGCCAATGGACACTACGATCTGGTCAGAGAATTACTTCACCTCGACACGAATCTGCTCATAAAACTCACTTCTCTTCGTAGAATCCGGCGCCTAGAAACTGTTTGGGACGATGAAGATCAGTTTGACGATGTTGCTAAATGTCGGTCACGTGTCGCCAGACAACTCTTGCTGGAGTGCCAAAAAAATACCAAGAAAAAAGGCCATCATCACGACCATAACTCCCTGATCAGAGCTGGATATGGTGGTTGGCTTCTGTACACTGCTGCTTCAGCAGGGGATGTTCAATTTGTTAAAGAATTACTTGACAGAGACCCACTTTTAGTATTTGGAGAAGGTGAATATGGGGTTACTGATATACTTTATGCTGCTGCAAGAAGTAAGAACTGTGAGGTTTTCAGATTGATTCTTGATTATTCACTCCCACCAAGGTGTTTTAAGTTAGAATTGGAGGTGGCGGAGGAGGGGGAGGAGGAGGTTTCATCAGTTTTCAGGTGGGATATGATGAATAGGGCTGTTCATGCTACTGCTAGAGGTGGGAATGTAGAAATGTTGAAGGAACTGCTTGGGGATTGCTCTGATGTTTTGGTTTACAGAGATGCTCAAGGATCCACATTGTTGCACACTGCATCTGGCAGAGGTCAAGTTGTGGTGAGTTAGTCTCTGTTATCTTTTCTTTTTCTCATTTTATCAGTTATTGTACACAAAAAAATGATAGGAATCAAATCCTCTTGGCACAAGTTGACACTTGTTACGAAACCTTAGAATGATATGCAATCCGGCAAATTAGTTGAAATAGAGCGAGCTTTTTGAACAATAGTTAGACTCAATAGGTCCAATCCGAATTAAATTTTGATTAGTTGAAATAGTCGTGTGAGCGCAATATAAGAGAGGAGTAAGAGTGAGCCTTCATAGCAGGATGTAATCTAAGGCTAAATTCGGAAGTGAGCACCATGTAAGCATAATTTTGACTCAATAAATATGCAGCCATTGTCAAAACAAGTTTGTTCTTTTTGTTCTTACATCATGTCGCAATTGGTAGTAGCATAAAGTCTTCTTGGCAAGTATGAGAGATTAGTCTTCAAAATTATAAAGAAAAATGGAATGGATTATGAATCCTTGACAGGGATATCAGGCAAACAGGATCAGTTTAGGTGACCTTTTTCTTATTTTAGCAATGCCTTTGTTGTTGTTTTGACATTTGTTTTTGCATGACATGTCCTGTAATGAGACTTTAGATGGAGAACCATTTTATTACATAAAGATTGAGATTTTTTCGCTGTAATTCTTACCTTTGTCATGATTCATTTGATGTTGAAACCTGTCTTGTCATGGGGAAAGAAAAGATGTAAACTTTTTAGTTGTTCTTTCCCTGAAATATTGCAGGTAGTTAAACACTTACTAGCTTCTTACGATATTGTCAATTCGATTGATAATGATGGAAACACAGCCCTTAATATGGCTGCTTATCGTGGTTACTTATCTGTGGTGGAGGTTCTAATATCCGCCTCGCCTGCAACCACCACATTGAGAAATAAACATGGAGATACATTTTTGCATATGGCAGTTGCAGGGTTCAGAAGTCCAGGTTTTCGAAGACTGGACAAACAAATCGAGCTCATGAAACGGTTGGTATCTGGTAAAACAGTGGATCTACAAGAAATCATCAATGCCAGGAACAGTGATGGCAGAACTACTCTACACATGGCTGTAATGGAGAACATTCAGTCCGAGTTAGTTGAACTCCTTATGTCTGTTCCATCGATAAATTTAAACATCAGGGACGACGATGGCAATACCCCGTTGGATCTACTCAAACAACGGCCACAGTCAGCATCATCCGAGATATTAATCAAGCAGTTGATTTCTGCTGGTGGGATTTCCAACTGCCAAGATATTATGGCAAGAAAAATGCAGCAAAGTATTCGTTGTAGCAGCAGTAGCAGTCCAGGTACTTCATTCAGAATCCCTGATGCAGAGATATTTTTGTACACTGGAATCGAGAATGCTTCTGGTAGCGACATAGCAAGTACAGAATACAACGATGAAGATTATAATCATGCATTCTCTGGAGAAATAAATAGCAGCCATTATGGTTCAGCTAAAAAGATGGGATCGATGAATAGTGCTGCTAAGCACCTGAAAATGTTGCTGCTGCCAAGAAAGAAAGATCATCCTAACAACAACAATGGAGAAACGGATTCCATGAACTCGTTCAAGATGGAAAGAGGAAGTCCAGTTTCACTTAGACAGAGATTTTCACAGATGACTAGCTTATCAACAAACAAAAGAATCGGTGCTGAACCGAACAATCTTCCTAGTCCATCCAGCAAGAAGAAATTTGCTGCAGGATTAATGCAGGGTGTAATCCAAGTGAAGAGACAGTCATCTCTTGGACTACTAAAACAACCTTCTTTTTCAAGTCCTTTGTCTGAATCGTCATCATCTTGGACATCTCCAGTATCAACTGATCATGGAGAACTTAGCAATGGTGGAGGAAGTAGTACTGTTGTTGGATCTTTTAACAGAAATAAACCTAAAAAAATGCACAGAAAGAATGCATCTTTCAACATGAAGAAGATGAATCAGTATCTGTGTTTTGGTGCTCAAGGGATAGCTGCAGATAATCTTCATCAACCCATTAGTTTCAGAAGACAGAGTGAGCGTCTTTCCAGACAATCTAGTCTTTACTGATATATATATATATATATATATATATTGTATATATATAGATTTTTTGTATAATTGTACTGTTCTTAGTCAAATTCTCCAATAGATTTTTGTACACTTTTTTCCCCCACTTTATTGAAAAAGAAAAATACAATTAAAATATTGCAGGAGGTATATAGAACTAGGGGACTCATATAACATTTTTATCTTAAATGTATGTGTATATTATAAAAAAAAAAAAATATATTAATAATTATAAATTGTAAAACATTATATTATATAATATTATCGAAAAAATATCAATAAATACAGATTTAATTTCCTAATATAACCTTAAACCATTAGATTAACATGCATGCATGCATCCATGATTTAAGAACATTTGAACGTTCAATTGACGGGTAGATATCCTAATATTTATTTCCTATATTATATATTATATTTTAATATTTATCTTTTATATTTATATATATTATAATATTTATTTAACAATAAATATATATAAATTTCTTACTCAATCAAAAATCTATTTGATTGGAAAATCATATATTATTATAAAATAAGACCAAATAAAAGTGACAGGTAGGTGAAATTATTCTCTAAAAAACTCTAATTTTTTCAGCGGCATCCGAGGAGCTTTACGGAGACCAATCTCCGTTTTTTGACAGGAACGAAGATTCGGAAGATCGAGATTAAGGTGATTAGAGATTGGAGGCCACATCAACTTCTAATTTGAGTTAGTTTTTTCAGTTAAAATCTTTAAATCTTTTGTGGATTGGTCGGTCCTCTTTTTTTCCATTTGTGTGATCCTTATAATGTCTTTCCTTTTACCGGTTTATCTCGCATTCAAACCTATAGCTAAATTCTGTTCATTCAAAACTTCCTCGTAAAAATATTTTTCTCATAATTTTTAAAATAAAAAAAAAAAAAAAAAAAAAAAATGCTATAAAAAGCATCCGTAGGGGTTCTTTATTTCTTGATTTTTCATCGTACAGGGAGAAAAGTCCACATATTCAAAAGGAATTAAAGTAAAGAAGAAAGAGAGGTTTGTTAAGAAAGATTATTTCAGGTGAAAAAATTATGACGGTGGATAATAATAATTATCCAGAAACATATCATGAGCAGCTGGGTGCAGAGACAACGAAGAAAACCGCAGAAGAACAGGCCATTGATGACTGGCTACCGATTACAGGTTCAAGAAATGCTACATGGTATTATTCGGCTTTTCACAATGTCACTGCCATGGTTGGTGCTGGTGTTCTTGGCCTTCCCTATGCCATGTCTGAACTTGGATGGTATATATATACACATACATATTAATTTACCTTAATATATTCTGAATCTTACCATGATAATTTTTTCAGGTTCCTATTTTAAAGATCTGTTGTCAATTACATCTTTATAAGATAATATTTCAACTTTTTAGTCGTTAGATTTTTACTATTTAGATAATCAAATTTCATTTTTTTTTATGATTAGATAAAAGGGTTTTTCTTTTCCCTGATTTCTTCCATTCATTTTCCCTTGTATGATTATTGAGAGTTTAGAGGGAAACGAGATTAAAAAAAAAAAAACCTATAAATAAGGATCAAATTTATGAATTATCCTTTCTTCTTCTTCTTATTATTATTATTATAATGTTTATATATATTTTGTAGGGGTCCTGGAATAGCATTGCTGGCAATTTCTTGGATCATCACCCTATACACATTATGGCTAATGGTTGAGCTGCATGAAGATGTTCCTGGGAAAAGATTCGATAGGTACCATGAACTAGGGCAACATGCTTTTGGTGAAAAACTAGGTCTTTACATCATCGTACCACAACAACTCATAGTTCAAGTGAGTATTTGCATTATCTACATGGTTACCGGTGGCCAGTCACTCAAGAAATTCCACGACAGTATTTGTCCGAACTGCAGAGAAATGAAACTCTCTTACTTCGTCTTGATCTTCTCCTCCGTTCATTTTCTCCTCTCTCATCTTCCTAACTTGGATTCCGTCGCTTTCATATCCTTTTCTGCCGCCGTAATGTCCTTGAGGTACGTTAAGTCATTAAATTTAATTCATTTTTTACTACTATCTTAATTACATTTTATTAGATAAAAAATGATATATTTTTAACTCTAATTAATGATATTAGAGCAAAAAGTCCTCTTATCCATACCTTTTATTTATTGATTATTATTAACGTGTTCAACTTTATTATGAAAATTATTTTGTTTTATCCACACAGTGAAGCAATTTGTTTAGTAGTTGAATTTAGTTTTTCTTTATCACCCTAGAAGTATAAGTCGTTTCTAACATAAATCAAACTCAATATCTTTGTCGACTAATATGAGAGAGATTCATAAGAGAAGACTTATAAGACTAGAACATTTGGTTGAAAATGTATCATACAGTCGTCCTTATATAGCATGAGTCGAACTCGATATTCTTATTGACTAATTTGGGAGGGATTCATAAGGAGACTTCCAAGACTAGAACACTTGATTAAAAATGCAACATTAATCTGTCCCTAATATGAGTCAAACTCCGGTATTATTATCAACTAATTTGAGAGAGATTTACAAATGAGACTCCTAAGACTAGAACACTTTGTGAAAGTATGACATAAAGTTGTCTTTAGTATGAGTCAAAATCTTTCACATAGCAAAATAAGTAAATACACATAATTAAGAAGACTAAACTAATTAGACTATCACATCTTTTTCTCGAAAATGTCTTTTTATAAATAGTAACATAAGTTCTTTTTTATCGAAATTTATCCTGCTTGAATTCCGATTTCGGAGCAGTTATTCTCTGGTGGCATGGGTAGCTTCCCTGCACAAAGGAAGATCTCCAGGTGTAAGTTACGAGCTGAGAGGATCAAATACGTCCGACAACGTCTTCAACGTCTTTAGTGCATTGGGAGACATAGCTTTTGCCTACGCCGGTCATAATGTGGTGTTAGAAATCCAAGCCACGATTCCTTCGACGCCGGAGAAACCTTCAAAGGATCCGATGTGGAAAGGTGTGGTTTTTGCTTACGTCGTCGTCGCCTTGTGTTACTTCCCCGTCGCTATTATCGGTTACTACGTTTTCGGAAACCTAGTCGACGACGATGTTTTGATTACCCTCGAGAAACCTGCTTGGCTTATCGCCGTCGCTAATTTGTTCGTCGTTATTCATGTCATTGGCAGCTACCAGGTTCGGTGTTCTTTCTTTCTAACATAACTCGTGATACTTTAAATTATTATAATATATGTATATATATATATATAATTTTGTGTGTGCAGGTTTTTGCTATGCCTGTGTTTGATATGGTTGAATCTTTTCTTGTGAAACATTTGAAGTTCAAACCTTCAGCTTTACTTCGTTTCTGCACACGTACCTTTTATGTTGGTAAGTTTATGTTTATATATATATATATATATATGTATGTTGTATGTATTTATTTAGGTTTTAATTTTACCTAAATCTTTTGAGTATTGTTATAAATTTGCAGCATTAACAATGTTCATCGGCATTACAATTCCTTTCTTTGGTGGGTTGATGGGATTCTTTGGTGGTTTAGCTTTAGCTCCAACATCATATTATGTAAGTCAAATTATCTTCTATTTAACACAAATTCCAATCTCTTATATCATCCACCGCCACTTTTATACATACAATATATACATATTATATATATGTATATATTTCTTTTGCCAGATTCCATGCGTTATTTGGCTCATTGTTCGGAAACCAAGGAGATTCAGCTTGTCTTGGCTTGCAAATTGGGTAAGTTTCCCTTTTTCTTTTACATTCATATTATATATACATACTTCCTCCGTTTTTTTACTTGTAACATTGAAAGAAATCGTGTATATATATATATATGTATATATATGTATTTGTCTAATGGATGGAATTGGAATTTTCAGACATGCATAATACTTGGTTGCATTTTAATGGTTCTAGCACCGATCGGAGGATTAAGAACTATCATAGTTAAAGCCAAAACTTATAAATTATATTCTTGATGTCCTTATCCATTTCTCAACAAGAAGAATAAGAACATCATGAGTTGCAAGCGGGAAGCTAGCAAGAAGGAAATTATGGGATTTTTTTTTTTCTTTTACGATGATTTTTTAGCAGATGGCCGACGTATATGTATGTATATGTATATGTATGTATATATATATATATATATATATATATAGGACAACGTACGTTTTTATGGTATATATAGATTTAATGTTTTGTGTGGTTTATCTATAGTTCTGAAGTCAAGTGATTTAGAGAATTTTCCTTCGTATTCTCATGTCGTTTTTCTTGATAATAAGATGATTTTTCTTAGCTGGTTTTTTTTTTTTTTTTTTTTTTTTAAGGAGATAAAAAAATGAAGAAGGTTTTAATGAAGGGGTGTTTGAATTAATAAAACATCGAATTAAAATCCTTCAAATATTTGTTTAAAGTGTTATTCATCTCTCCGACTAATTCTGTCCGAGTTGAGATCACATAGTCCAATTATTACTCGGGGATAGGACTTCATCCCGATTCTTATATGGTATTCATAGAGAATGTCAAACTATCGACCTTGTGTGACTTCAAAATGCATTTTTCTATTATACGAAGCCAAGGGTTATCAAAAAAAATTTTGTTTAACCTCTTGGTAACCACTTTGAACTTTGACTAATCGGAAATTGATCTACATTGGACTCGTTTTCAAGAGAAACTCTCCAACATTCATTTCTCCATTCACAAGAATCAAGCTCGAAAACTTGTTTAAGAATCAAACTCAGTCAAGATCTAAAAAATCGAACTTCTTCTATTTGCACCAACGAATTAATAGATCGGGTTATCAAAAATAAGTATTTCACAAACATGTTTGGGCTGAACTATTTTTTTCAATATAAAAGCCCAAGTTAGAGAAATTCAATGATCCAATAAATAGCCCAATAGTTTTTTAATATTCTATGATCCAATTAATGGCCCAATGAGTTGCCCTTATGGAGGGAAAAATTTCCCGCCATTTCATTTTTCTCTGCAGCTGAAACTGAAGAAAGACTGTTGGGGTTCTCCCGGTTCTCTCTGACCCTCTCACCGGTACGCTAATCCTAGATCTCCATGGAAGAGGAAATCAAAGCTGAATTCAGCAGGAATGGGTTCACTCTGGACGACGAAGAGGAAATTCTCAAGAAATGTAAGATGGTTATATGTATCCCAATTTTGTCTACTCCATTCATTATTAGAAATTATCAACAAGCAATGTTTGATTTTACTTTCTTAAATTAGGTCTTACATTTTGTATAGAATACAATCTGAGTCCTTCAGATCTGGTCTCGAGCTGGGATGTTTTTTCTCTCAACAGGTTAGATTTCATTTAAGAAAAGATCTCCTTGCTTTCTGTTCCTCTGTTAAATTTTCTCTTAAACTGCAAAAAATGAGAGGGATTTTGCAATTTAGGACTTATAAAATTGAAATTTATCTTTTAAATTTTATTACTTTACAAAATTGATTTGAACTAATTTGTACCAGCTTTTGTCTGAAAATTTTAGTTGATGTAAATTGAAGACTGGTTTTTTCTTTTTTCCTTTTTTTTTAATTTGCTTCATTTGAAGGAAGTAACATAATGCTTTCCTTTTTATTTCTGGTCTGGAAGAACAATTGTTCTTATGGAAGCTTTTTAGATTGTTAGGAAAATGTGTGAACTTTATTCCAATTCGGAGTGTTTGTTGTGTAACTGGAGTTTTCTTTATGTTTCAGGGGACTAGAACTAACCGTGCAAAGTGCCCTAATGGGTGCATTTTTGCAGCAACTGCAGAATGAACAAAGAGATGCAATTATAAAAAAGGATCCCAGTTTGCATTTTTACTCCAATGATGTGGCTATGTGAGTATGCTTTTACAGTTCTGGCATTTTTTTTTTTTTTTCTAGTCTTTTTGTTTCTCTTTTCCACAGATTCAGTTTGCATGATGGACAGGGGTTATGTTTCTTTTGATTCATTTTGTATGTCTATCCGCACTTCTTAATTTTTATGCAGTTGGCTAGAATTGTAATCTGACATTCATTTTCTCCATGATATGTAATTTCTGATTTGGATTAATGATCAAATCAGCTGGATTACTGCCATAAGATGTCTGTGTGCTTCACTACTGTAGGATTCCTATGCCATTTAGTTTTTCTACTCATCGGCCTTAACTGTTGTCACTTCTCGTCAGAAATATTAACTAGTAGCCGTATCATGTAATATCTATCAGTAGATTCTTAGTTTCTTCAGGAGATTTAACATTTTAGATGCTTCAATAACATAGGTTACTGAATGATGAAGATGACAATATAAAAGAAGGTATTGTGCATACCCCAAAAAATCAGCCGGAAACACCCCATGTAGAACTGTCTGATTCAGCACAAAAGACAAATGGAAGTATTTATGGTTCTCGGAGGCTGCTTGAAATGGTGACACCTTTTGGACAAAGAAAGAACAAGTTCGTGGTGCAATTTACGCTTAATGGGCCAACCATTAGTAAAGAGGCTGTAAAGCAAGAAAATGATCATGACACATCTGAATACGATATCATAAAGAGACCACAGCCCAGCAGAAGGTGCTCCATACATATTAGTGGTTCCCAGCCTGAGCTTGGTTGCAGATTCATGTATGACAGGATTGAAGACAAGGTATTTTTATTTTGTTCTTTTGGATTATGGTGTCTGTATCTTACTTCACACTAAGGTCCCTACATTTTTTGGTATTTAGTTTAATTTCCTGGACAATCGCATCAGTAAACGTGCTACAGTTCTTGCTGCCTCTGGATTTGAGGAACCAACAGACCCATCAATTGCATCCCAGGTAATTTACATCTTTCATTTTACTTGAAGAATCCTTAACTCTGGAGGAAGTGAGAGATTTAAACCTCATATTGATCTCTAAGAGTCCAAGATTGCCTATGGCAATTTATTGATATATTCATTCCCATATTAACATAACACTCCTACATTATTTGGTGATTATTCTTTTACCAGAGAAGTATATTTGCCGTTGGTATGATCTGTTGTGAGGAAGAAGGTCGTTTAAAGGAGAAACCTGTATTACTACAGAGCAGGTAAGACTGCTGAAGTCCCTTTTCCTTTGCAAAAGATATGGGGTTTGGAACTGATATTTTAAGGTAATTAACTGCATATATCTGTAGCAAGATTGATCCACTGGTGTATATATGATCAATTTAACCAGCATATCGGTACTTTATGATGACACAATGTGGTTATCTGCTAATATATTTTGTTTCCTCAAAAGTATTATGTGTGCTACCATCTGATGTACTCCCATACCATGCTCCCCACCCACACCCACTTCTGTAAATTGCAACTAATATAAGAGCAGAAGAAAGGTTTCTATGGGTTACCTTGGTGGATTTTCAAATAGTTCTTAATTTGCTAAATCCATGAAAATGATTGGACCACTGCATATATACCCTTAGACTTAATATTTATACCTTCAGACATGATAACAATAATCTGAAATTGAACAGCGTTGAACATTCTGGAGGACAACGTGTGCGTCTTGACTTGCAAAAGCTGGATCAATTCTCTATTTTCCCGGGCCAGGCAAGGATAAGTGATTAATGTGATGGTCTTCAAAAGTATCAGTATCATTCATGATCCCAAAAATTACCTCAAATAATGCATTGTTTGCAGGTGGTAGGTGTGGAAGGGCATAATCCTAGTGGGCATTGCTTGATAGCTTCTAAACTTATTGATAATGTTCCTTTATCAGTTTCAGCGAATGAGAACTTGCATCCTGCTAAAAAACTTGCCATGGATCAGAATCTTCAGCTAACTGATGCTTCTTGTGCTTTGCAAGAGCTATCAATGGTAAGTAGTTATTATCCAAATTAGAATTGGAGGAATATAAAATATTACCTTACATTATGCTAGCACTACAGAATTACATGCTATGAGACTGAATCATCACTGATTTCTATAGATTAGGAATTCTATTTTCAATGGTCCACTTTAAAAAATATCAGTAGCCATGATATTTTTTCCTGTCTGGGATTTGTAATTTTCAATAGATCATTAGTCTGAGATTCTTGAGAGAAATTATTTATGCTATCATCTAAAGAATTATCATGTGAACTCTTTCACTGAATGTCTCTAACCCTTCTCTTCAAATGTTGCAATGACAAGTGCCGTTATTCATGAACTTGAAATTTTTGACAGATCATTGCTGCAGGTCCTTTCACCACAACTGATAACTTGTTGTTTGAGCCTCTAACTGAGCTGCTTGCATATGCAAAAAGAAAGCAGCCTCAGTTGCTTATACTTGTGAGAAACTTACTTCTATTGTCAATAATTTAGAACCTATTTATTCATGAGCAATTGAGAAATTAATTAGCTGATCCTGATGACAGCTGGGACCATTTATTGACTCTGAGCATCCAGATATCAAGAAAGCAATTGTGAACATGACATTTGATGAAATCTTTCGTCTTGAGATTCTTGGAAGGGTATAATATTCGCCAAAAAAAAATACTTAAAGATAAATATGTTTGTTTTGAAATTCAATTTTACGTTTCTTTTGTCTGATCTCTTTCTGTGATCATTTCCAGCTTCAAGATTATATTGAATACATGGGTTCAACTGCAAATGTGATTCTTGTGCCATCTATTCGGGATGCCAATCATGACCTTGTTTTCCCTCAAGTAATTCAGCTTTTAATCTTAGTTGGTGGAAACATCCTAATTAGACCACATTATTTAGTTCAATGTTTTTATTTATATATTTACTTTCTTTTTCTTTTTCGTTTCTCTTAGCCTGCATTTGATATTCCTTCAGGTGATATAAAGCATCAGGTATGTTGTATCTTATACAGTTCAGGGATCTTTTTTTATTTTTTCTTTAAATAGAAAAGTTAAGAGGCTACTTTAATTATGAAAGTGGATTGATTTGAAATATCATTTTTCCAGTTACACAGCATTTCAAATCCAGGAACTTTTTCTGCAAATGAGGTGACTACTGATACTCCTCCTAGACACTGTTTCTTTTGGTGTAATGTTCCATTACATGCTCCTTTGTTTTTTTTTTTTTTTTAATAAAATTTTGGCCGTTGAAGGCTATAAATAAATTTGAGATGCACCTATTTTACATTTGTTTGATTCTCCAGTGTTGGCGTAAGAGTCTTGGAACTATACGTTATGGGCTTCAAATAAATTAGTAAAGCTATCATTAATCTGCTTATACTATGATTTAACTGAATTAAAGTTGTGTTCAAGTTAAATTAGTTGATGGGGTTGTTCATGACATTAGTTGTGTACCAAAAACTGTTAACTGCAGTACTTGGGAGCAATTACAGGGTAGGCCTAAGTATGGTTCACTCTTCCCTCCTTTTTACGATGAAAAGAGGTCAAGTTGTCTGTATGCAGTCATTTCCACGACATCCTTTCTTAAGGAAGTGTAATTAGAAAATTCTTTGTTTAAATGGTGTTTTCTCTCCATTGTTTCTAAGCTAAAAACTTGA
This sequence comes from Cynanchum wilfordii, assembly GCA_025388415.1. Taxonomy (NCBI): domain Eukaryota; kingdom Viridiplantae; phylum Streptophyta; class Magnoliopsida; order Gentianales; family Apocynaceae; genus Cynanchum; species Cynanchum wilfordii. Next base: position 2,703,629 of record JAHSUH010003778.1, on the reverse strand, counting down.
TGAACTGTTTTGTCTTCAGATCACAGTAGCCTGTTGCTCAGTGGATATCCTAAAACAGCTTAGTGCAGAGGAGATTTCAAGAAATCCACAGGGGGGTTCCAAGCAGCGAATGGTCACTCTTGCAAGCCATTTATTGAACCAGCAAAGGTGTGTCCAATTATATAATGTTCAATTTCTTTGAACTCTGAGAGATGTTTCCACATTATTATTATTATTATTATGATGTTCATATTATTGAAGGCAAACTCTCCAGTTGGTCATTAATTCTTCTCTACTATTTTTTTGCCAAGCAGCTTCTATCCTCTATATCCACCAGCCGAAGGCACGCCTTTGGATTTTTCTCTTGCACCTGAGGCTCTCAAAATCTCATCTATTCCAAATATACTTATCCTACCTTCAGACTTAGCTCACTTTGTGCGGGTAATGGATCTCTGGCTATATATTATGAAACCTATACAGTGGTTTATACATAATCTCTTATTAGAAAAGAAAGAAAAAGGAAAATACAATATATCTCAAGTGTAGACCATTAAAGATTCTGTTATGTAAGAAAGTTAGTTCCTTTATTTGTTACAGGTGCTATCCCTGGGGAAAAGAAGCGAGGGAGAAGAAGAAGAAGAAGAAGAAGAGGCAAAGTGCCTTTGCATAAATCCTGGGAGACTGGCCAGAGGTGAAGGTGGAGGGTTCTTCGTGGAGCTTAACTACCATGGAAGCCCTGATTCAGCAACTGCATCTGTCTTTCGTATATAGATTCCAGTGAGTACTTCTTATGGTTTTTCTTTTTCTTTTATTTTTTAAATTAAAAGGATCTTTATTAAGTCATCCAAAAATATGTACACTCTGTATGGCTGATACAGCATAAATCATATACAAATCACCTATCTGTTATCATCAATCCTACTTGTGCTGATTTTGTCAAGTTTAACACCTATTTCCTCTACGGACATACTTCATTGTCGTCTTCCTACACATCAATTCCCTAGCTGAACATACATATATGGTCATTGCAGATACAGTTTTTGGGGTCAGCAACCTGAACTTCAGATTAAAATCAATCCATTCCGAGCTACTCAACAAGTCCCTGGGACTGTCCTGACTAAGAAGCAGACAAAGCCAGATGTATTTCCCCTTCAGACTATCCCACAAAGTATGCAACATAGTTTCACATCCTTGTCCATAGAGCTCACAGTTACTACAAAAGAAGGATAAACCAAATGCTGAATAGATTACTGTCGTCAGTCAAGAGTATCTTCCAAGACTTTTGAGTGCTGTCGGCGGTCTCAGCCTCAAGTATGACTATTTTATGATTATCATTAGGTTAATTTAACTTTAGCCTTGTATTAGAATCTCAGGCAAAAGGGGCCATGAAGGCATGAATTGTTGTATATATTACAAGCATCTGTGCAGTTTGATAGGGTAGCTTCAATCCTTGAATTTTGTTGTACTTTTTTGGTAAAATCCCTTTCTTTTAGGCTTCCTTTACCTCTCTTATCAACTTAAGAAAAGGAAAATGGAAAATCCTGCCTAATGATCTTTGCTATGTACCTCTTGGGCTTAGGGAATATGCAGAAGATATATTGAAGTTTATATATATATATATTAAATATATGCAGAAGACTGAAAGGTAGAAGAAGATGGAAATTGGCCACCTTTCATCAGCCATACATGATGATTATGATTATGATTCTTTAATCCCTAATTGACTTTCTTGAACTCAATAGATTTCCTTCTATACAAAGCTACCCAATGGTTCATAACCCATAATATACTAATCCCAATAGCAATAACAATCACAACCATCCAAGAAACCAAACCCCACATAGGAATCAACAAACCATTTCCTCCTCCTCCATTATTATCAACAAAAATCATCATCTTCGCCAATTTGATCACGAAAAAAGGTGCAAGAATCCCTCTAACCAAAGAATAGAACGCAAAGAAAAATGGAGACAAGAACTCATAGTAAGCAGCAGCTCCAGGTAAATCCACTTTCCTAAACCTCGCCAAACTCCACGTGTTCTGACAGGGACTCGTAATCTCCGCTAGAACGAGGAATCCGAGAATCGAAACCGCACCGTGGTGGATTACGTACCTACAAGTACACAGCACGTACAAGGTAGCCAAATGGTGGGCGATGAATAGAACATCAGTCGGCACAAAAATCGCGTAGTGTGAAAGGTCAACGATGAAATAACCGATGCTGAATTCAAGAACCGTGTCTTGGAGACGAGTATTTTCAGCGAAGAAACTGAGTTGGGAGAAAACTTCCCGAGTTGGGAGTGAGTTGAGGGCCAAAAGAACTGCTGGGGTGCCGTGAGCTAAAGACATTAAACAACTGGATGCTTCAAATCTTTTTGAACTCCAATTCTTGAATATGATGAAATATGCAGAAAAATATATGGTGAAGAACATCAAGGTGAATGAGATGAGTTGTAATGGTGGTGAATAATCATAAAAATTAAGGGTTTCCATTTTTCTTTTTCTTTTTTTCTTTCTTTTTGGAAAACAGATAAGGAAACCCGAAAATTGAATTGGAAGGAAAAAGATTACAACTTTATTTTTGTGTGCGTAGGTATTATTATAAAGATTCAATCTTTATATGCTTTTTTTCTTTTTTTTTTCTTTGTTCAATTATGTAAGAAAGAAGATAGTTATAAGTATCACATCAATTAATGGCTAAAGATAACACGTTATACCTTTTTTATAAGAATATTCTTGTTTTTGTGATTCCAATACAAAAACTTCCCTTTCTTTTTTAAATTTTATTGGTATTCTCTCTAATTATTGAAAAAAAATTATAAAATAGTTGAAAGTTCGACATAAAATCTCTTAGTTAGCAGGCCAGTTGAAACATTTAAGTCAGATAAAGTCAAACCTACTAACACTTAAGTTAGCAGGCCACATATTTTTTCACTTTCAATATAAGTATAACTTGTGATATAATTTAAAGGGAAGAAAATACAATTTATTTAAGTAATAATTTCATTTTTGTGTATACATATATTAAGTGAAAGATAATGTATATGTAAGGGGGAAAAAAATGTATATACACATTAAAATATATATATTTAAACATGAAAAAGATAGAAATTTTTTTTTTTTTTAAAAAAAATATAGATTATTTAAATAATTTAGAGATTAATTACATTAAAAAATTTAAATAAGGACCAATTCTACCAAAGACTCATAATTTAAGGACTACAAGATAATTATAGTATTGGGAGGGGTAATTATGACAATGAAGGAAAATGTAACAAGAAAAAAAAATGAAAAAAGGAGATCCGTATGGATCGGGATTTTGAACCCGACGTGAATCGAACACGCAACCTTCTGATCTGGAGTCAGACGCGCTACCATTGCGCCACGGATCCTAATGGTGTTAGATGTAACTTTTAAAAGCTTATTATTCTTTAAGTTTTTATTTTTATTTTTATTTTATGAATGTAATTTTACAGGAAATAATTCTGTGATAATCTATACATACATACATATATACAAACACAATCCTGTGAACTTCTTCAAATGAAACAAAGCACCATTTTTATAACACAAATGGATAAGCAGTAAGGACAGAAAATATATATACATGAAGTTCATTTCAAGACACAAAAAACAAGGAATCAGGTTACCTTGTATATATATATATATATATATATATATATATCACAATGGAGTGTTTGAAAAAAAATCACAGATTAAAACTGCTGAACTCTAAATTTGACACTGAACCAAAGCAAGCAATCCAGGAGAACTTTTGTGCTACCCAATATTTACACCTCTATAGATGGCACCAGGACAAAGTTCATCCATATTATCAATATTCCTGTAACCACTGTATTCTCTTAAACATGTCCATCCTCGACGAGACAAAAAATCTCGAAATTCTTCTTCAGTGTAGAAGGTCTTGTCTTCTGTGTGTACTGGCAAGTGATCGGATTCCTCGTACAGACACACTTTAATAGTCAGGCCTGCAAATCAAGATATCATTTTTTTCTTTAATTTCTCAACATAGATATAGTTAATACTACACTTTATGCAGTGAATTTGAAGAATATATACAAGGATGTGCAAAACAAACCGATCCAACCATAAGAAGCATAAAATGTCATCTTTATCAAAATTTGTATGGATAAATATTTTGTTCTTGAAGTGAATATAAGTTTTGATCTTATGGAGTTAGTGTAGATCTTGATGAATTTCCTACTATTCATGACCTTGTTTTAGTTGTACTGATGATAAAGATTATCAAGCAGCAATTATTATGTCTGATAATCAGCAGGTTGCCCAAATTCACATGAAATGTTTTAGAGGGACCGATGAGAAGAAAAAGGAGCAGATGCACAGCAATCAGGTAGTGTTTTACCAGTACAATGCATAAGTGAGAAAAATAACACGAGACGCTCTGAAGGAAACCGAACAGAATATAAAACACAGCAGAAGATTAAATACTACCTTCATCAACATGAAGAGTGTAGTTCCCCAATGGCATATCGCGATCAAGGGTTCGAACAATATTATCTTCATCTTCCAGCCAAAATGCTCTCCTTGTCCTTAACCTAAAAGCAGACTTGATAGCTTCCTTGATGCCATCAGCATTGCCATCGATTCCAATTCGCTTCGTGTAGTCTCCCCATTTCACACTTATAACTCTCCCTTCATATGAGGTACTCTGCTCACCTGTTAAAAGAGGGAGAACGTAAATGACCACAAGTTTGTATTTATAAGCAAAAAGAAGTTGATCCACTATTAGCATGTCATACAAAGGCTCCGGAAATCAATTTCAATGCATACAAGAAAAATGGTGGAAAAATTTCCGACTATTGTTACCAGACCCACGACCTTCCTTAAGACTCAAGACCCTACAAAATTATTATGCCTGAACTTTTACCATCTGGAAGATTAGTGATTACTTAAGCAGTGTTTGAAAGCATTCCCCAACAACCAATTAATGCCGTACTCTAAATGACATGGCAAGATATCTATATTAGCTGGCAATCATTGGCTTGCTGTAATAGATCAAGTTTCACCCTCCCTGAACCAGTATTTAAGAGTTGAAACACAAAAAATTGCGACGGGGGGGAATCTATCACACGAACCATTTCCAGGATTGTCCCTCCAATTCCAAGGGGAAACTCCACTAGCTGCAACTGCATCAGCTGCAGTGATAGCAAGAGGATGCCCATCATGGTCCAAACGCCTTTCTAAGTTGACAGCAGCCCTGCCGTTAGCTGTGGGATTTGACATAGAAATTAACATTTGTTATATAAGTATCTTAACAACCTTAAAAAAAGAACAAACTTACTGAATATTAAATGGTCAGATCATTTAAATTTACATGCCAATTTTGAAGAATAATCTAGAAGATGCCAAGGCAAGAAAAGAGGTCGCACGTCAGATGAAGGGCTAACAATAACCAAAAGGTAGAAAATAATATCATATTAAGCACATAAAAGACGCTCATTAGATCAATCTGGTTTAACGGGAAGAATTATAAACATGTGCCTCCATCCTTTATGTTTGTTTACTTTTCTTCCATATCTCTTCATCAACCACCACACCCCAAACACAACCAAAAGAGGAAATTACTTATATATATAAATAATTTATTGCTTAACCTACCCATTGAATAGAAATTCCTAATCCAATAGTATTCCCCCAGCCATGAAAAGAATACTTGTGACATATTAGACCTGAAATGCAACATATTAGTGCATTTATCATCAAATTTTGATCCTCCCATTCCCTTACATGATTGGACATCCTCAGTTCAGAAACCTCAAGTTCTTTGGGTATAGCAGGCAGCAAAGTTTTAAAATAAAATATTTTCAGGAAGTCAACAAATTGGACAACAGAAACAAGTACGCCTTGCGAAGTTCTTTCTTCTTTTTGTTTCTTCTTTTTATAGGGAAAGAATTAAAGTACACTTTTACATCTAAACATCATACAACGAGGGGGCATTTAATGAGTTACAACTATAACAATTCCATGTTATTTATATAAGTCCAAATAGAGAAGGTGGTTTAATGCTTAGCATTGAGCTTGAGATGGAATCAAGTGCAGAAAGGACTAGATAAACCATTAGGGCATTCCTAAGCCTCAACTGCAGAAAGAAATTGATTGAATTTTAAAAATAAATAATAAATGCAGCAATCTCAATCCAGGTAATATATACCTTCTACAGCTCCAAATGTGATGCTGGTGTCATCAATACCTGCACCACAATTATGGAACCAAAGTAAAGATTCTGTTTTTCATTACAGAAAATCCTCATGAGAACAAATACTTACAAGGAAATAAAGAAAACATCCACAGAATGACAAGAGAAGAGAACTTCTCTTTCAGACAATCATAAATAGAAAAATCAACAAGTCTCTCTCAAAAACAGAACAAAACAAAACTATAAAATATATATATACACACACATAGTACACCAGAGACATTAAGTGAGTACTATACACAATGGGAAAAAGAACAAACAATAATAATCACACTTTAATAAGACACATGCCAACCAACCTCTTCCACATAACCCCATTCCTTCCCCAGAAACCAAAGATAATAATAATAATAATAATAATAGAAAATGGTATAAGCACATACCCTTATCAGAGAAGGGCATAAAAGAGTCGACTTTATTAGTAGGAGGAGGGCTCTTATAATTTCCACCGCTCTTATTCCTCTCCTTCAAAATCTCCTCGATTTCCTTGTAATAAGACATTTTAGCGGACGCATTTCGGTCTCCATTTTGCTTAATTTTCTTGAACTCCTTAAGCAAATTCCTCCATTTATCGGTACACATAGTGGGGGATCTATCAAACCCTTTTTCCCTCATCTTCATAGAAATTTGATCCCATAAATGCTTGTTCGACTTCGAAGTATTAAACAAAGAATCAATTTCTCTTCGCAAACTAATGAGTGCCCGAGTTTCTTCCTGAATCCACGTCTCGGCCCTCTTTTTAGGGGCTTTTAGGTCGGAAGAAGATGAAGGGTTCGCCGCAGTATTATCCTCGCCGCCACTGCTGGTTGTTTCTCCGCAACCTAGTACCTGGTGGTGATGGTGGTGGTGGTGTTGATGGTGCACTGGGAGGTGAATGGCTGCAGTATTTTCATTGGTAGTTGGGGAAACTTCGATAATCATATCTCGAGTTTCTTCAGGATTTTCTTCTTCTTCTTTGTAAAAATCGATTGGTTGAGGCGGCTTTTCAGGTATGTACATGGCCTTCTTCCTCTGTAAAATTATCGAAAGTTACGAAAGAATCCGAGGATTAAAATTGGTCGGGAAGAACGTTGAACTGAGTAAATCAAGGATTGAGTTGAAATAACAGAGAATAGGGATAGTTTCTTTTCTTCTTCAATTTTCCTTTTTTGTTTTTTAAGGTTATTTTGGATAATCTTTTTCTTTTTACATTATTTGTAAGAATATTTTAACTTTAAAATATTAATAATAAAATGGTTAATTGGATAAAAAAATAATTTAATTTTCTTCAAATTTTTTTTTTTTGTCAAATTTATTTAAATACAATCTAAATAATTACAAACATTTGAATAAAATTGACATTTTTTTTTTACACAAATATGTTGGAAAGCGGAGCAAGAAATATCTCCATAGCCGCGAAGGTACAATTCTTGTAAACTCTATCGTCTCTCTGCACATTATTTTCTCAAGCCCTAAAGGGAAGGGGAAAAAACCCTAGTATGAAATCATTATTTTGCTTATTTCAGCTGTTATTTTATTGAATTTGTTCATCTTTTTATCATTCCAGGAGCTGGGCTTTATTTCTTTCTGGTATATTTATAGTAATTTTGTCTCTTTTAGCTTTAATTCTTAACCCCCGACTGTGAAAAACTGCAATTTTTCTTTCCCACAATCTAAACCTTCGTTTGTATTGCTGTGCATTTACACTTTTATTACCCTTATTATGGTTTTCTTTTCCGTTATTTATTATTGTTTCTGTTTGTTTGAAGTTAATGGAATCTCTGGTATTGCAAAAGGAAGAGATTGGAAAGGATAAGTTCTAGAAACATGTATATTATTGACTGGGGTTTTTATATGGTATCCAAGTTGTTCAAATTGCTTTTAATTCTGTTCTTGTGCTCCGAGTTTTGTAGTTATTACTGTTGAAATTTAGCAAAACAGAAACTTTGAGAATAATTATCTTAAAAGATTCTAGCTTTAGTGAATTACACCATAGTGATGGTTGTTTTATTCTGATAGTATTTTATGTTCTTCTTGGTTTACCCACATTTTATAAAGATGATAAAAGAATCGTCTTCAAAAGAAACTTGTCTAAAACTACCTATAGCCGTAGGGGTCAGGTTATTGACGTGAGGTGGATCCAGAAATGGGAGGGTTCTTGTTATAATCTAGAAACGATCCATGTATATATTTCAAAGAAACACGAAATCAAAGTAGACGATAAAGTAGCTAGAAGACATGGGAAAAAAAGGAAGAAGGCTTCTTTCTAGAATTGTTTTACTATTTTCATGGTAAATATTTCATGGTAGTAATCGGTAATATGCATTTTGTTGATCTTTGTTTAGAGCAGAGGGGCTAGCAGTACTGCGATGACCAATGCTTGCGTCGCTAGATTCAACAGCCTTCACAGTGCAAAAGTGCCAATTCCCAGGAGGCGAAAGTTTGGAATTATTTTCGTTAGAACCTTATATACTTGTTCCTCGGCATGCACCTCTCCGATCTTTTCCTTCGCCCATTGTCCTCCTTCATTTGTCTTGACTGCTCATCTCAAGGCCTCAGAAGCTCCACAACGCTCCGAGGAATGGTTTGCACTTCGCAAGGACAAGTTAACAACAAGCACCTTCAGCACTGCTTTAGGATTCTGGAAAGGCACGCGTAGACCTGAACTTTGGCAAGAGAAAGTCTTTACAGTGGATGATCAATTAACAATAGAAGCTTCAAAGAAACATGCCATGGAATGGGGCGTCCTGAACGAAGCAGCAGCTATAGAGAGATACAAAAGCATCACAGGCCGTGATGTGAGCTCATATGGTTTCGCAGTCCATCCACAGGAGCAGTTCAATTGGGTTGGTGCTTCTCCGGATGGCCTTCTTGGTTACTTCCCAGACGGTGGTATTCTAGAAGTCAAATGCCCTTTCAACAAAGGTAAGCCAGAGGTTGGGTTACCATGGTCGAAAATGCCATTCTATTACATGCCACAAGTGCAGGGTCAAATGGAGATAATGGATAGAGATTGGGTTGATCTGTATTGTTGGACTCCAAATGGGAGCACTATATTTCGAGTATGCAGGGATCGTAGATACTGGGAACTGATTTATGGAGTTTTACGCGAGTTTTGGTGGGAAAACGTGATTCCAGCCCGGGAAGCTCTGCTGCTGGGAAGGGTTGAAGAAGCTAAATCATACAAACCAACTTCTACACATAAACAAACAGGACTTGTGATCAGTAGAAGCTTGAAGTTGGCTGGTGAAGTGAAACTATCGTGTAGGGAGATTGCAGGTCATGTTGAGTATTACCAGTAACAGATTTCATAACATTTTTTAGGTATTGTTGAATCATTTTGGGGAAAATGGGGAAAGAATGAAGATCCAATGGATCAGATTTGTGTATGAATACCATATTTGATCCCAATCTTGAATTGGGAAGCATCAAGAAAGATCATTTTCTCCTTGTATAGTTTTTGTTTCTCTTTTCATGATATCTATGTACAATATAAGAATCTTTGTTAGACCCTCTGATATTGGGGGCTACTATTCAGGTAATTCAAAATCAATTTAGGCTATGTCCATAAATTTTAATTTTAGCCAAAATTTCACATATAAATTCACTAAATTCTTAATCAGTGTATTAAGAACCTCGTATGACATATAAGATTTGATGAGATACATAACAACCTCACCATCTTTGTAGCAAAATGTATGGGATTGTTGCTTGTAACATCTGCTGATTGAAAACCCATAAAAAAGGGCCATAAATTTGGGTGCACCATAGATTAACATTTTTTTTTTTTTTTGGCTAGTGTGTAAAAGATGCAGAGTGGAAGCAGAAAGAGGAAAAAAGGAAAGAGAAATGGATATTTTCAAGTCTGAGGGTCTTTCTTGGGCAGACCAATGGGATCCTCAACCGTCGTTACATGATGACCATGAAAATGATAAGAAGAACAAGAAGAAAAAGAAGGAGAAAGGGAAGAAGATTTTGAGCTTCTCTTGGATTAAAAACTTTGGCAAGAAATCCCACAAATAAATATATACATATATATTCTATATATATATATATATATATATATATGTGGGATGATCATAAATTTTAATGTCGGGTTGAGATTCAGATTGTTCTAGTAAAATCCTTCGATGTTCAGGTTTGTTTTTTTCTCCTCATTGTATAGTTCCTCTGATTCTCTTTTGTGCTTCATTGTTGTGGTTGATTGTAAATCTCTTTTTTGAGTTTCATTCATTTATTTATTTGTTAAAAAAGGAGAATCCATTTGTTTCACATCATTCTTGATTATTTTTATTTTATTTTATTTTTTAAAATTAATTTTTTTTTTATACCCACTTGGGCACCCGGTGTCCCCAACTTATTTGGTGAGATTAATCCAGACTCGGCTTACAAAGCGCTCGCAAAACTTTTTAACATGGCGCTATCCACTCAAGGGATTTGAAATTAGGAGTCCGCCCTGGTTATTTTTTAAAATTAATTACTTGATTTATTCCATACATAATTTTCTTATTTGCAAAATAAATGAATAAATAAATATGCTATACAAATATACACACACTTGTTTTAATCATTTATGTAAAATATTACTCCAAACTTATTTTAATACAATGAAAAGTGCATTATGAAAAAAAAAAAAAAAAAAAAAAAAAAAAAAAAAAAAAGTAATTAATTTTTTAATCTAATTGTTCCTGATAATTCCTAGCCTAAAACCAGCAACACATACATGCAAATGTTCATAAAGAAACTAAATCTTTATCAAAGTGTATTTTTAAAATAAAAAAGTTTATAAATAAAATTAATAAAATTCAAATACAAATTTAAAAATGTAAAACATGTGATTTAGCTCAATTATAAAGTCCATTCAAATAACTCGGTAGCTTGAAAGAGTTGGTGCACGGAAGCCCATGTTAAAAAAAATTAAACTCTATTAACACTTTGCAACGGAGTGCATCACCAAATAAGGTGGGAAAGTCCATTCAAATACTGCCAAACCTTCCTTTGACGTTTTTTTTTTTTTTTTTTTTTTTTAAAGTTTCTAAACGCACGATAAAATAAAAATTATTTTAATTATTTCATCACTAATATATTTTAAAATAATTTTATATAACTTTTTTTAATGAATTTATATATATTATTGTTTAATCATTGATGTGCCTCTACTTGTCATCAATTTTAAAATAAGAATGAGGATTGAATGATATGAAATTCCAAATTTCACATAATATTTGTTTCAATTTCGATAATGAGGATTCAATCTCTTAACATCTCCTCCTTATATACAATACATAAAAATAAAATAAAATAAATAAATAAATAAAAACCCTCAAATCACCATTTTATAGAATGATTACGAAGTTCCACATGGAGAATAAGTTTGAAAAGAGTCTTCTAACCCAACAAACATAATTCTTGTGCCATATAAAAAACACAGGAAGACATTCAAGGCTACCATAATATTTATACATATATATATGTATGCATATATCCCAGCTAAAATTTCTGTGAATGTAGTGGAACACCCACATTTATTTGCACAATGACCATAAAAAAAAAAAGAAGTAAACTTCACAGTACAAAGGTATAGTTCTCTAACATTAGAAGTCAATAAGAACTTCCATTACAACAACACGTCCCATCAACACCAAATTGCTTCTAACCTCTCAGCACAGTTATTCAACAACACACAGTAACAGTTTCAGAGCAAATGAAAATAACATAAATGGACAATAGAATTCAGAAAATAATTGAACATCTCCATATTAGGAAAGAAATCCTGCAGAAATATAAATTTGTCCATACACAGGGCTGCAACATCTCAGCATAGGTTGTCGGAGCAGAGATCAACTCTGAAATCCACTAGAGAATTTCATGATGCAAGACACCCACATGACGATACATAACTGTTTCCACCCAGTCAAGAAAAACATAAAGTCACACATTGGGCATACCAGTTCAATCAGATCTCTGAGACCATTCCACATGACTTCCAAATGAATCCACGGGATGACAAGGTAAGATGCACAGCAACCACTCAAGCTAACAAAGTCAAGAGAATGCATCAGTATAACTTGTCTTCACAGATAGGCCGCAAGTAAAAGATCCCTTTAATTTCCCCTTATGGATGATCCGTATCTACTGAACAACTTTTTTTTTTTCAGTTTTCTTTATATTTTTCTTTTTTTTTTTCTTTTTTTCTTTTTTGCCTTTTTCTTTTTTTTTTTTTTTTTTTTTTTTTTTTTTTTTTTTTTTTTTCTTTTTTTTTCCCTTCCCTTTTTTTTTTTTCCCCCCACTGAATGGTATAAACATAGATCAACTAATACAACGGATCCCCAAGCCCTGAAAAAGCCTCCAGAGCAACAAGATCAAGAACCTGCTTCAGACTCTCATATATCATGACCAAATGGGGCTAATCAACAATAAAAAAGCCACAAAAGTAGGCAACCATAATCACCCCCAAGCCTTGAAAACAAAAGTTATGCCAACACAGAATAAGATTCTGCACTAATCTTTTTAACCTTTTGATCATCTCACAATATTTACTTGGTCAAACAATCTGCGCAGAGCAGTTCCAAGCAAAATGTCTCTTCATACTCATTGTCACTGATACACCTACCACATTGAATGCAGCGGGCTATGCACAACGAACAAGCCCTGCATGAATCAGGTGTCCCATCTTTTGTTCGACAACCCTCAAAAGGACAATCATAGACCAACCTCAACTTTTGACACTTGGGGCATACTTCAACATCAATGGAACGATTGTCATCAAATAGCACATAAATATTTTCCCGGACATAAAAACGTGGCTTGCGAGCCTTATAAGCCTCTTTCCCTGGGCATTCCTCTGTTCCTAACAAGTGTTGCAATTCCGCGAAATGCTCATGTGTAATACCATAAAGCCCACCAATCCGTAGGTACCTAATACCTTGACCACCCTTATTGAAGTCTCTTAATATATTAAGAATTCCCTCTATATTCATTCGTGTACACCCTGCTACACAGAGCTGCATTACATAATTCTAAAGTTTAGAACCAGAACAGGAAAGTGCATATATAAACAAGAATGAACCTCAACAGGCAAAAGCATACATATCAAAAAATTTTATTTTCCTTTTTTGTTGAGGTCAAAATAGGAGATAATGACACATACATTTACGTACATTGACGAGCAAGGTAAGTATTTATGCGGTTATTTAGTGACCCATGCAACCTAAATCATCTCAACCAACAGGAAAAACAATAATATAATTTGTGCTCCAATTTCATAGATAAAAATGAACTGTTCAACTTCATGAACAAAAGTGAAGAATATAATGTCTCATGAACATAGGTTTGCCAAGTTTTTTTTGCTTCTAACTATAACTAGCAAAGGGATGGTCCTTGTTTATTTGTTAAATTTTACTTTCCTCAAAAGCTCAGAATACATACAGTCAGCATTTAAAGAACAAGATTCTTTGTGATAGATCAAGATTCCTAATTGACACAATACCATCAGAATATTCTGTTTTATCACGATTTTATTAGAACAGAAATTACTTACATAGCAGGTATTAAGACAAGAAAGACTACAGAAAGTAAAGCTATATGTAAGCAGTACAGCTCTGCAAAGTTGGAAAGCATATAAAGAATTTTCAAACTATTAGCAAACAGGTAACCACAACATTAAACTAAACTCCAAAACTATTATGAGGAAAGAATTCAAAAAAATTTGGGATTAATTCTTTAATACATTTTATAGGTAAAAGCATCCAGTAAAAGTAACAAGCAAGCATCTTAAAACACATACGAATGCAGTTCATGGTTCGTTTATCAACTACATCAAAAGAATCTAACTCAGACGCCTATGAATAACTGAAAAATTATGCTGACCTTATTCAGCTGGGGATTAGACTCAAGTACACGCCTCAGACCATCATCAGTAATCCGGGTACACTCCAACAAGCTCAGGCACTGTAAGTTGCCCTGTGCTCTATTGGACAATTGCAGAAGATTGTCATCAGTGATCTTCTCATTCAAGGGCTTCTCAATATGGACCCATCCCCAAAATAGTGGATCACTTCGAACTGTATACTGTAATGACCTACAAACCATTTCCAGCGATAGCAAATCCTTAATTCCTAGATAAGGAAGAACAACAGTCCAAGCTTCGTGCGAAGTTGCATCACAACTGAACTCAGCACCCTCAAGTTTGCCCGGAACTACCTGATTTTCCCTAGTCTCACGGTTGCTGCTCCCCTTTCCATCTTCAAAGGAAGTTACAAAGTCATAAGATGCCAATGCACTTCCACAATTTCTGTCCTCGGGTAGAAGATTCACCTGCTCAGTTGTGTTCTGCTTGTTTCCCCAATGAGTATTAACAGGAAAAGTTTGGAACCTCATAGCGTTGTTCCATATAAAATTAAAACCCGCAAACAAATCATAATCTTCATTGGCCGCCCTAAAATTTCTCCCACCATAATCAGCTTCCAAATCCTCAAGCCAACCAGTGATGGCCGTGAAAGTGGTGCTTATGGACATTCCAAATGGATCAGAAGGTAAGAGGTCAGCAATGTCTTTAGAAACTGAATCTGATGAGCCGCAGCCATCAAGTCTATCCCTCCCATAATCACATTCCCCATTCTTTTCAGGAATACCCTCCACAAGATAACCATTCACAATCCTCATTGGTGAAATCAAGTTATCCTCGACCATATGAGCAGGGAAAATAGGCCGATGAGAGTAGTTCAATGCCATTCTCAATTCTCTCACAAAATCCAGATACTTTTTATCCTCCTAAACTAAAAAGATAACCTATAAAGAATTGTTAAAAGGACGAAATTTTTTTTTTCCTTTCCCTTTTCAACTTTTTCTTCTTTTTTTTTTTTTTTCTTAGGAATGTATAACGACAACAGAGAGTTACACTATGGAGGATTCGACAAGAATACCCTCGATTTCGGAATACAAACTAAAACAAAGCAACCAAAACTTTCACAGAGTTTCTTGTCAAGAACCCCAAAAATTGGTTAACAAAATGTAAAAAAGGCTAAAATCAACGAACAGATTAACTAAGCTATCCTAATCATATACACAAAAGAATACTGCGAAACCCTAGGTTTCCAGAAAGAATGAATTAGACCTAATCCAACTATCAAAAATCAATCTAATATTTTTTCTTCTTTTTTTTGTGGAAAAATAAATGAATAATTACCTAATTCAAAGGCACTAGACAGATAAATAAGTATCGGAACTAAGAAACTGAAGTTAATTAGGATAAATACCCAAAATGCAACGGAATTAGGTTAGATTGAATCTCGCTGAATCTTGAGAAAATTGATAAACAAAAAGAAACCTACCCCTTGCCGATCGATTTCGGCCGATATCTAAACCTGAAAACGGAAAAGATATGAGGAAAAAAAAAAAAGTGAGATGGGAAGACGCCAGAGCCGGAGAAAGATTAAGAGAAAATGTGTATAAGAGATTGAAGAAAGAAGAAGAATACGAAGAGGACGGAAACTGGAAAAAGTGAGGGAAATAGAGAATGGGCTTAACAAACCAAAACAAATTGCTCAGATTATAGACGATATATATATATAATTAAAAAGAAAATTAAAATTTTTTTTAAAAAATAAAATTATATATACCGATTTTAGAAGAGGCGAAGAGTGAGAAAGTGGTGAAGACGACAGACACGTGTAGGGAAAGGAATCGTTTCACTTTTCTCTTATAAAAGTCGTGGCGGGAGGAGAATTACGGTACCGGTTTCCCGAGTTTATCCGTATTTTCAAAAATTAAAATAAATTAAAATCACCGTTTAATTACGAGCTTTAAAATATTATATATATTTGTTGGTTAATATTAAATTTCAAAAATTAATTTCCACATTTATCTCAACTATTTTGAATTTTTATTATTTTTCAATAACTACTTTTTCTTATATTTAATAAAAGATAATATTATTGGGTGAATAATATTATTTATCAAATTAAGTTGAAAAATTTTACCGTTTTCTCCGGTACCAGTCATGGTGGGAGGAGAATTACCGGACCGAGTTTTCCGAGTTTATCAATTAATTATTAACTAAAATTATAAATAATTTTATATTTTGGGAAAAACAATTTGATTTTTTAAATATATATATTTAGTTAGATTAATATATTGTGGACCATTAGTTTATTATTGGTCCTATTTGATGTATTCATTTCATTTTTTTTTTTTTTTTAATATCCACTTGGGGCGTCCGGTGTTCCCACTTTATTTTATTTAGTGAGACAAATCGGTCTGCGGAGCGGTCGCAGAGAGGGCTTGACCCAAAGCTTTTTTAACATGGCGCTAACCACCTCAAGGGATTCAAAACCTCGATCATCCACCATGGATGAAGCATTAAGAGTGCACGCACCAATTCTCCCAAGCTACCTAGAAAATGCTTTTCCTTTTTCTTTTTCATTGTTTCTTTTTTTATATAATTTTTCCTGTTTTGTTTTTATAGTAAATACCAAAAAACCCTACAAGCGAAGTCCCATCTACTTTCATTAATTATATATTAAATATTTAAATATCTCTTCATCTTTTCAACTAATATCAAATATTTAATTTAAAGAAAAAATAATAATAAATAATCTTATTATGAAAAAACAATAATAATAAAATTTTTAAAAAAAAGGTAAAATAATCCATGTGAATCATGGATTATAGTGAATCCTATATTATATTAATTCCAAAATATTGTGATAAAATAGTAGTAAATATATTATTTTTCGAGGAGTAAATAATATTTTTAGTTCTTAATTTTTTAAATTATGAAATATATATATATATATATATATATAAATATAATAGCATTTATGAATGATGTAACTAAGAAGAATAAATATAAATACATTTAAATCGATATTAAAGGAAAGTCATTGATTTACTTTTTTTTTTCTTCTAAAATGGGCATGGGAATAAATTATAATTATTACGGAAATTAGACACAAAATAAATACTTTAAGAAAGTCAACTTTTTTTTCCTTTTTTTTGGGGGGAGGGGGGGGGGGGTGGGATTTTCATCATTTTTCAATTTGTACATTATTATTATTATTTTGAATTTTTTTTTTCTTGGTAAACAATTATTATTTTGAATTACAAGTATAAAGAAACGACGAAAATAATTTAACACTTTATACTTTACTCTTTTTTTTTTTTTTTTTTTTTTTTATGTTATTTTCTTTTCTTTTATTATTATTATTTTATTATTTTTATTTTTGTAAAGCCGTGTCTTTTCTTTCAGCATACTATTCATAAATATATATATATATATTTGTAATTTATTAACATCCGGTAGCTACTTTAGACTCCAATTAAACTGGAGTCGAACTGTGTCAGATTTCTATTAGGAAAACTCTTCCTACATTTATTTTTGCATAGATAAAATTTTAACTTCAAACCTTATCGATAGAAAATTAAACTTTTTCTACTTTCCCCCATAATATATACATACATATATATATATATATATATATATATATTTTTGTGTGTGTGGGTATTTTTTTTTTTTTAAAAAAAAAGATTATGAAAGGATAAAGGCTTGAGGCCTTCGAGAAAGTTAGGCCTCAGTCACCTTATCAACATAAAAGGAAATAGCTATGGGATAACCTAAAACAAACCAATAATAAATTTTTATCAATATACATATTATAAGTTGATATTATAATATATTTATATATATATATATATATATATATATATTTTTTAAGAATGCGATATTCAATTGAAACGGTGTTATTTATAATTTAACAAATAATTCTTAGAAAAAAAAAATTACCAATATGCAACTCATGAGGAAGAAGTGATGCTGATAGGTGGTGGATGAGTGACGGTAGGTAAGCATATATATATATATATAACATTGAAGACTTTACTCAAACACAAAATTATAAATTTTTAAAAATATGAAAAAATTATTTTAATTTTAATTTTAATTTTAAAATGTGATATATAAAAAATATCGTATATAACAATAAAACAAAATAGAAAGAATGCCCATAAAATATTGGGATGATTCATTCTTATAAGAATTTGATTCCTACAAAGTATAATTCTTGTAATATATATATATATATATATATATATATATATATTTTTTTTTTTTTTTGTGAACTTTTAATTCTACATCGTTCATCTAAAAGATTTATTGAAGGATTATTAAATATGGACGTAAAATTTTTTATTCAATAACGTATTTTAAACCTGATGAAATTTACTTGAACTGTTTCAAAACGGACAATACTATTACACTGCGTATCAAATTATATCTAATTTAATAGATACACAAACTTTCCTCCCAAGTAATTAAACCAACCGGTCAAACACGCCATAGTGCTAGAATTCTTTTGGCACTTTCTATATCTTCTTTTCTTGTTGGACAAGCATTTTTGCCAATTCGTATGAATATTTGTGGATCCATTAATATATACATGTATATATATACGTACGCGCAAGTTAATTAAAACTAAAATAACAAATTAAAACTAATATATTGCATTTACGTAAATTAATAGTCTAAATAAATATAGTATTTTGAAATAATCTCGCCTGTTATTGTGGATTTAGGGCAATAAATTTAGATATTTATAATTTTTTTTATGTAATTGTAATTTATATTATATGTATGTATATATATTTATAATTTTTTTTTTCTTAAGTATCCGATATCCGAACTCACAAGGGCAGACTGATTCGAATTTGGTTTGGGGTGCGCTCGCAGAGTCCAACTCTTACTCGAGGGTGAGTGCCTGACCCATAACTTTATAAATATTGACTTTATTGAGATAACAATGTTAGTTTTTTGGATTAGTTAAATCGATACATTTGACTTAATTTTATTAGTGTTTTAGACAATATTTTAGAATATGTTTTAGGAGATTTTGGTCCTAAAAGGCTTAAAATATAAAGTCCTTAATTTGACATAATGAGAAAGTGCATTATAGTTACTATAAGTGTCATGTAAGAGTCAAAGTAAAATATTTTTCTAAATAAGAGTTAGACATTTTTTTTTTGTTCTAAAGGTACGATGTTCTAGATGAGTCTCAAACTATAAAAAAACACAAATTTTAAGCTAAATGAATCCCTTTTAAGGCAAATCCACATTTTGACTAATTCTCGTTCGAGTCAATTGGTCTTTTGCAAGAAAAAACTCTAATCCCAAATTTTAAATAACCGCATTCGTGATTAAGGGTTTAAACTTCCAACCTCACTTAAATCACAGAAGAGTTCCTTACTAACTCAACTGCGTCTTGAGGCTAACAAAAATTAAACTTTACGAAAACAATTCAAATTGAATTTGGATTAATCGAAGTTCAAAGTTAATAGCTTCGAATATGAGATGAATCAAAAAAGGCTCAAATATGACTCAAATTTATAACATCTTAAATAATAAATAATAAATGAGATTGTTACTAACCGAATTATTTCTTGTTATATATATATATATATATATATATATATATGATATTTGTTTTATTGTCCAAAAAAAATATCAAAAAATGAAAAACCATGACACTGTATTTTCTAGCATCCAAACATGGCTTATGTTCAGGCCCTATTAAAATTTCAGCCCAAAGAGTTTTAAATATATTACCACAAAAAAAAAGAAAAAGAAAATTAATATGGCTGACGTGGCATGTTTTTTGTCGGAAATTGCAATTTCTGTAATAGTCCGCCCTTAGATTTTGTTGCCAAATTTCCCTCTCATTTGCCTTTAGCAGAAACAGAGTGTGTGAGAGAGAAAGAGGACTGAAGGACTTTGGATTTTCCCCCTTTTAACAGTTCTACTACACACACAAACACACAGTGAAAATGGTTTCCGGCGAAGAGAAGAGAGAGAAAAAGTACAGCCATCATCTAATTGCTCTAACCGGTGCTGCTGCTCTTCTAGCTGTTGCAGTCAACTTCGCCATCTATGCAATCAGTTCTCGCGGCAAAAATCGAAGGAAAAAAGGTTCATTATTCCGATTATGCATAGAACTTATTTAAACTGTTTAGTGTTTTTTTTTTTTTTTTTTTTTAATTAGATTTTTGAATTTGAGGTTTTATTTTGACGATTCAGAGGTTAGAGGCTCGAAAGTGCATATAAATCTGTCTGCTTCGGAAATTTTGAAACTGGCAGACAGAATAATTGACAAATCTAAGAAGGTTCATGATGCTGTTGCGTCGATTCCTCTCGACAAGGTAATGAAGATTCTTCCTTTTATCAATCATTGCTGTTAACGGGAAAGGGTCCATTTGCATTGAGTGACATTCAACTGAGTTTGATGTTTCCTGAATTGTGGATGTGATTTGAGTTCTATCTACATATTTGGTAATGGCAGTGGCGTATCAGTGTTGAAGTAAAATGGTAAAAAATTCTTATTATGGAAAATGCTGACTCTATTAAATCGCCCCAAGTGTTTTATAGTCCAAGTAGATAACTTTTTTCGCTGATATTGTACTTCATTTGCCCAAAGAAGCCATCTTAATTTGTTATATATCGTTCTTAGTTATATAATACATAGATTTTCTAGTCATTATCTGCTTTCCTTATCAAATTCTTCCGACCTGCAGGTCAGTTATGCAAATGCAGTATTGCCATTAGCAGGTTTAGAAGCAGAACAATTTCCTTTAGTTCAGTCCTGTGTCTTTCCAAAACTAGTATCTACTTCTGAAGACGTGCACAAGGCAAGTGCTGAGGCTGAACGAAGGATAGATGCACATGTCTCATTATGCAGGTTCAGCAGTCAATCTTTGCTATTGATATAGCAATCTCTAAGGACATAGTACTTTTTGTGAAATGTGATTTTCAGCATTTTCATGACCAATATTTTAGCTTGGCTTTCTGAACAAATTAGGAAGAATCTGAAAGTATGCAATATGATCTTAGGCTTACAATAGCATTTCAAAGTTGTTTCTTTGCAGTTAAGAAATGGTTTGCTATTTTTAATTGTCACGTTGAGGAGAAAGGAGAGCTCACTATAAGGATTTGTATGCAATATCTTTCTTCTTACAAAAATCTGCAGGGGTCCTAATTTGCAATAAAAAGATTAGATGGAAGTATTTGTGATTTTTTTTTTTAAACACTCCCCTTAAATTTAGTTTGTTTCTTGATTACATATGCCATCAAATTGTTTGTACTGTCAAAGTTACCTTATTTGTTTTATTTCTTACAAGCTATGCAGTAAGCGGGAAGATGTATACCGTGTTGTTAAAGCTGTTATTTCTAGGGGTGATTGGATGAACTCTGAAGCTAAGCGATTTGCTCAGTTCCTGGTATGGATGGATATCCAATTTTTTTGTGAGCTTTCATATCATGGAATAACAAATTATGTGTTGTTTGAAACTGGTTAATTTGTTATCTTTTGGAGCCATCTACAAGCCCTTAATTGTCTGATATTGAACCAATTGCTCTAGTTGTTTAACTTTTATCTCTGTTTCTCAGTACGGTTGTCCCTTTTTCATCTTTCTGCTCTGAGTTTTTCTTCAGTACGTACATTTATTCTATGATATTCAGTGACAGGTTCGAGATTTTGAGCGCAATGGGCTAAATCTCACTTTAACCAAGAGAGAAGAACTTCAGCGTCTAAAGACTCAAATGGAAGAGCTTAGTATGAAATATATCCAAAATTTGAATGATGATACCACATGTCTCCTTTTCAACGAGATTGAGCTTGCTGGATTGCCATTGGAGTTCTTTAAGGTCTAATATTTCTCCTTTCTTTTACATTTTGAGCTAAGGATGATCTTTATATTTGGACTTCTTACATAATCCTTCATAGCTAGTACTAGGGAGGATACAAAAACACTATGGACATGGCTATTAAAATATCTCTAAAAGAAACACTTCCCAAGAATATTTTGCAATCTCTATGATTATATTAGTGTATTTTATCTCAACAGAATTATCTTTTGCTATTGCAGAGCTTAGATGAAGCTGCAAAGGGTAAATACAAGATTACTCTGAAAAGTCATCATGTTTCCCCAATTTTAGAGATGTGCAAAGTAAATTCAAGATCACTTGAATATTTTGTCATATTTACTAATGTTTCTTGCATGGTACCAATATGTTTAATACTCTAATACTAGGAAAATTTAATGCCTCTTTATCCATTATTCACCTTTAGGTAGGATTGACAAGGAAGTCTGTAGCGGTGGCATATGCGCAGAGATGTCAAGCTAATATCTCTGTTTTAGAAAAAATGGTAAGCAACACTTGCATATATATGAAGCCTTGTTATTGCATTAATACAATATGGACTGCTCAATAACTTTTATGTACTTTATCTATTGTTTTGCTCAGTTTTTAGGGAAAATTAGAGGAAAAAAGAAGTTCCTACTTGGTATTTTAAATTCCATAAAGAATACCTCTTTTGATGTGTTCTTTTGTTTCAAAATTTTCTAAAAGCTCCATCATGTTCATTTGAGTTGTAAAAAACTAGCATAAGAGCATAAGTTTATAAATTAACTTCTTCTTCAAAGGTTTGACTTTTACTTGGATGTAGAAGAAGAAAAATCGACATTTATTATGATTTTATACTGAACTATCAAAAAAAAAAATTGTGATTTACACTGATAGGACCATCATCTATTGTCAATGGTTTGCTACTATATGCTATTTGACGTACCCATGTAGACGTTTCTTTTGGATCAAATGGTGGTGAATTTTAAGATCCAATTGGGAATTCTCCTCTTCCTAATTTTCAGATTCAGATGAGGCATAGGTTTGCTAGATTGCTTGGGTATGCAAATTATGCTGATTATTCAACTGATCATAGGATGGGAAATTCATCTTCGAAGGTATATTATTTCATTTCTTTTTGGATGTGCTACTAAGTTGTTTAATGGCCTATATTTAATGAACTTGCATACTTACTTTCAAAAATGATCTTTTCAATCCACGCCCCTCTTTTTCTTTCTCTTTATCTCTCTCCCATTTTTGATTCCCCAAGGGAATTATAGTATTCTTTTAGATCTGGAAGTGTAATCTTATTACCAATCAGCAGATATCTTTTGCTTTAGCCTGACATAAATATTTATAGAATCCATCACTATACTTATTCAAGTGGAAGGTTTCTTATTCTTGGTTTATATCATTGTTTATTTTGATGACACTTCCGCAGAGGAAAAAAGAAAAAAATTAAATAATTAGTTGAAATTAAATGTTGCAAACTGAAACCAGATATATTATCTATGTTGTGGCTAATGAGCTGCTAAGAAGCTTGACGATTGGCTCATGAATATTCCATTAAACAATAAAAAAAGGTGATCTCATACTTGAAAGTGGAATTTTATGTACTCAAATAGTTGTTTAACGTGAATTGTTTCTGATTACTTATCTTTTTAGGTGTTTGAGTTTTTGGAGAACATTTCTGCTAGCTTAACTGATAGGGCCTCCCAGGAGCTTACCATCTTAAAAGAACTAAAGGTTTGTTTTTCACTTGTAGAGATTTGTTTGACATTTGACCTCTGGATTAACTACAGTAGAAATCACCATACCGTTGCCTTCCAATTATAGTAAATGTTTAGTGTTTTCATGCTATGGTATTTCTTTTGATTCAGAAACAGGAGGAAGGAGAAATAACCTTTGGGATGGAGGACTTGCCATACTATGTGAAGAAAGTCAGAGAACAACAATATAATCTGGACTTTGGTGTTGTTAAACAGTACTTTCCTGTGAATTTGGTTTTGTCAGGGATTATAAAAATCTGCCAAGATCTCTTTGGTAACTTTGATTACTATCTCATATATTCATGGACTTCTGACACATTAATCTCACAGATAATTAAATAATCACTTCTGTTCTTCTGAGGCAGGGTTAAGATTTGAAGAAATTGCAGATGCAGAAGCTTGGCACAGTGATATTCAGCTTTTTTCAGTCTTTGATTTGAACTCCGGTGAACTCCTTGGTCATTTCTACCTAGATATTTACTCCAGGTTCGCTCTTACATTTTCTGTCATTGGGTCCTTTCTGAAAAACCAACATGCCTTCATTTGAAAAGAGTATGATCTTGTTCTTAACAGGGAAGGAAAATATGCTCATACATGTGTGGTGGCTCTTCAAAATTTCTCATTAATCAGTAGCACGAGACTGGTAACTTGATTAAAACTTTTCTTGCCAAGTTCAAATTTGTGCTTGTCAGCCCTCTTTTGTTGGACGTTGTCTAGCTGAAATTAAGGCATCTACAACTTACACATCCATTGAAGTAGAACCTTTGTGCTTGTGGATCTCTCTCACGCACATTTTCTTATATCCAGATTCCCGTAGCATTGCTTCTTTCACAGTTTGAAAAGGGAGTGGATGGTCATCCAGGGTTATTGTGCTTCTCTGAAGTGGTTAATCTTTTCCATGAATTTGGCCATGTGGTATGTGACTTCTAGTAAGATAAATCTTACATAGTTTAACAACATAACCATAACTTTAGTAGATTGTGCATGTTGCTATGATGCAATGTGTTTGACTAAGGCATATTTGATGTACTACAGATTCTGCATATTAAAAGTTGTTATTGTTACTCTTGAGGTGATTATCTTTAGAATATCTACTGTTGCTAATTTCAATGACGTGCTGTATCCATTTAAACCACAAAAAAGAAATTATTATATGTCCCCCAAGACAATTGCACATAAATCTGCTTCTGCAGTGGTGGTTATTTTCCCAAATTGCCTTTTAAAATAGTTTCTGGGTGCTCCTGTATAGTACCTATAAGTATATAATAAATATATTTTAGTCCTTAATACTTTCAAGTGTTGGACCTTTCGTATAATTATTGATTGTGAAACATATTGGTATTCGTGTACTTTTAGGTTCACCATATTTGCAACCAGGCATCATTTGCCAGATTTTCAGGGTTGCATCTGGATCCTGACTTCGTGGAGATCCCCGCCCACATTTTTGAGAACTGGTGTGTTGATGAGCAGATCATCACTTTCGACATATAAAAATATGTACTTATCTTTGCATACTTATGGTTTGATCTTGTGCCTAGGTGTTTTGAGAGCCTCTCTCTGAAACTGATTTCTGGTTTCCATCAGGTGAAACATTTAAACATTTCCTATATTTTGGATCCTCTTTTAATATAAACAAATATGTATACATAAAGTAAACACTCAGGCTAGTGAACAATGTCATTGCTGTAATCATCCATTATAGTGAATATTCTCTGTTAAATTATTTGAGATGATTCTTATTTGGTAATCCTTTTTATAGGATATTACAAAGCCTTTGGATGATAAAACATGTGAATTTTTAAAGCAGTGGAGATATTCATTTTCGGCATTGAAATTGAAGCAAGATATTCTTTATTGTAAGTTGCTTCCAACACATGTGAAAGTTTCGGCAGTTATCTACTGTTTTCAGGACTATTATGAGTTTAGGCCTTTAAAGGGAACAATTGAGACATGTCATATTTACATGCCAAGCCTTTCATTTCTTTATGTGTAAATGTTCTCTACTTTTTGAGTCTGCTAATTCTTGTCATACTGATGTGTTCATAATTTAGTATCAAATCATGTGTTTGACCCTTAAGTGGCAGAAGAACATGTACACTTAAAAAAAAAAAAAAAAAAAAAAGAAGAAGAAAAAGTTATTTGTACTCTCTTTTACTATTAACATGAACTTGTCAATAATTCTTTCAAGTTCAGGTGCACTTCTCCCCTCTGCCCCTTTAGTCCCCCACTTTTGAAGCTCTCTGTTCATGTGGTTTCCAGGTCTTTTTGATCAGATTATACATTCCGCAGAAAATGTTGACATAATGGGACTGTTCAAACATCTTCATCCAAAGGTAACAACAGTATGGTATAGTTCATTCATGATGGAATAGCATGCTAATGAATGCTTATCATACAATTCATTTCTGCAGGTTATGCTGGGATTGCCAGGAATAGAAGAAACAAATCCAGCTTCTTGTTTTCCCGGTACTGCTATTGGCTATGAAGCTACTTGCTATAGTCGTATCTGGAGTGAGGTCAGTCTCTTTCTCCTCTTTTTCTTTATACTTGTACATGTTTTAATCTCTTTCCTTTTTTTGTGTCTATTGCCGTCTAAACTGGGATACTAACTTTGGAATAAGTGGATAGTAGGGTATGGATACTACCCATTCATCATTCTCTAATACTATTGTCCTGAATGATAGGTATTTGCCGCAGATATTTTTGCCTCGAAATTCAGCACTGACGTTTTCAATCAATATGCAGGCATGCAATTGAGGAGTAAGGTAATTTAGGAAGAAATATTATCATCACAACTTTATCAAGTTATTTGAAAACTGAAGATTGCAGTACTACAACTCTACAGATTCTGGCAATTGACTGATAAATTTGTACTGAAAAAAACACAGGTATTGGCTGTAGGGGGCTCAAGAGACCCCCTCGAAATATTATCCGATTTTCTTGGAAGAGAGCCATCAATACAAGCTTTTCTTCGTAACAGAGCTGACTGATGATCCAAGCTAAAACCAAATCTAACAAGAAAGAAAGGACTCTCCTACCCTATTATTGGTCAGTACCACAATGATTTTGTATTTATTATTATTACCCTTTTTTTCTGTAGATTATTTATTACCCTATTGGTGTCCAAACTCCAAAGAAAGGTTGGAGGAAACATCAATATCAACAGTGCAATGAAAAGTAGTTGTGTTGGTAGAAATAGAGGATGGAAGTTTTTTAGTAATGTCCCCTGATGTTAAATCAATTCTTGTGGTTATTAATTACTGGTTAATACTTATATGATGAACACACAAAAAACTGTGGTTCTTGGATATGATGCAGATGTGTCCTTTATTAAATTTAGTCATTTATGAGTGGCCAGAGAAATGGAGAATCATATATATCTATATATTATTGACGGTATATTCAGAGCCATGGTTTGAATATGATATATATATATATATATTTTTCCTATGATTTGGTGTACACGAGGTGGAATTCTAAACGCCGTTAGCTAACTAACGGCTTGTTGATTGCTGATGATGCTTTGCCTAATTCTATGGTCTTGCTTCAACTACTACTTTTGAAAAGTTCAAGATTATATACTACTTTGGTTTTTTTTTTTTTTTTCACTTTGTACGAGGATTTATTTTTCATTACTGGAGTTTAAAAATAAAAATTATTTGGTTTACAAAGGTTGTTTGTTTCTTCTACTCATTTTTTTTTTAATCATTTGAAATTGAAATGATGATACTCATTACAGATATGAGCAAGTTCCAACTTCCAATAGACTTAAAAAGGCTATTAAAAAAATTGTTATTTTGCAAAAATATCTATTGATATTTTTAACCTAATATCTTAATCATTATTTTATGATGGATTTGAAATAGATATTTTAGTTTTGTAATAAAAAATATTTTAATTTTATATTTAAAAAATATGTTTTGTCATTATGAGGAGAAACTGAAAAAGCTATGCCTCCGTCAATATTGATGTCCTCATCATTATTATTTTATTATTATTATTATTATTATTATTTTTTTTTTGGTAAAGTTTGATTTAGTTTTTTTTATACCCACTTGGGGCGCCCGGTCGGAGATTTTTTAAAATGACGTTAAAATTTGAAATCTCGACCATCCGTCTTGGAGGAAACATTAGGAGTTCGTGCACCAACTCCTAAGCTACCGGTTGATTTAGTCTTCAATGTAATAAGATAAATATTATACTAAAACAACTAATTATTTCTGGTCATAGGGCACTAACATGATAATTGCACGAAATTAAAATGGTGAAACGCAATTTGTTTTCAACCTCAATGGTTAGGTATTAAAGAATTCTCTTGAGATTGTGATATCGAAATAGTTTTAGAAATATATTCAATTTATCATATAGTTAATCTATGTTGCTCACTTATGAGATAGATCATTGAGTTGTTATTAAACAGAAGTTTAAACATATTTTCGGCCCATTTGCTTGAGCAACGTGCTAATCAAAATCATTAGTAAGGTGATTGCCGATCGATTGAAAAGAGTAATTGGAGATTTAGTGGGAAGTTGGCAAGCGGGCTTTATACCGGGGAGGTAGGCGTCGGACAACATCATCATAGCTCAAGAAGTAGTTCATTCATTGAGAAAACGGAAAGGCAAGAAAGGCTGGATGGTGGTAAAGATAGATTTGGAAAAGGCCTACGATCGAGTTGATTGGGAGTTTCTTGATCATGTGCTTGCGTATGGTGGGCTTCCAAGACGAGCTGCGGCGTGTCATAAGAGGATGCTTGACTTCTTCAAGTCTATCGGTGCTTTGGAATGGAACTCGACTGGAGGCTTTCAAACCAGAGCGCAGTTTAAAACAAGGAGACCCTTTG
Source organism: Cynanchum wilfordii (assembly GCA_025388415.1). NCBI lineage: Eukaryota > Viridiplantae > Streptophyta > Magnoliopsida > Gentianales > Apocynaceae > Cynanchum > Cynanchum wilfordii. The sequence goes on along the minus strand of JAHSUH010003778.1, from coordinate 2,675,157 downwards.
TCTCCGTACCTTTTCGTACTATGCATGGAAGTACTTGGACAAAAAATTGCAAAAGCAGTGAATGAAAATAAATGGAAGGCGTGCAAGATCGGTCAAAATGGGCCCAAGATGTCACACCTCTTTTTTGCGGATGACCTTCTCCTTTTCGGAGAGGCTTCGCTCAAACAAGCGGAGCTAATGCATAACATTCTACAAACTTTTTGTAGTGAATCCGGGCAGCGGGTGAGCAACGCAAAATCAAAAGTTTGGTATTCTCCGAACACAACATTGGGCCTAACTCACCTTATTTCTCAACGTTTTGGTATGCCTACTACGAGGGATTTAGGAATGTACTTGGGTATACCTCTCATCCATAGTAGATTAAGTAGCCATCACTTTGACTACCTAATTGATAAAGTTCATGGAAGACTTGGTGGTTGGAAAGGGAAGCTTATGTCGCAAGCTGCCAAGCTGCTCCTCATTCAGTCGGTCTCATCTACAATTCCCAACTATGTTATGAACATGTGCAAGCTACCAAGGAAGACAACTAAGCTTTTGGAACGGTTGAATCGTCGGTTTTTGTGGGGTGACACTGTACAACAATTGAAGGTTCATGAAGTTGCTTGGCAAACGGTATGTCAACCAAAACAGTATGGGGGTCTTAATATTCGGAGGACTACGATGGTGAATGCAGTAATGGTAGCGAAACTCATTTGGAGAGGGCTTAAGAATCCACATGCTTTGTGGGCAAAGGTCCTAGCTGCTAAATATGGCAGATTAGAGGACAGCCTTTTGGGTGTTAATGTGAAGACCATGGGATCGGTAATATGGAGAAGTATGAGAGTCGGGGTTCCGATTTTGGCACTAGGACCGAGAAGAGACAGCAGTGATCGGATGGATACGGACTGGTGGTGGCAGCCGTCTTCTATAGGATTGTTCACAGCTAAGTCCGCCTACACATTAGGTATGCAGAATTTGCAGAGTATGCAGGAGGAACATGCGGTTTGGAAAGATATTTGGAGGTTTAAAGGGCCTTCTCGGGGTTCTTTAATGTTGTGGAAGGTGGCGCATGATAGATTAAAAACATGTGGTCTACTTTGGAAAAGGAAGATTATTGAGCACCCGGGCTGCCGGTTATGTGGGGAGGCTTTGGAGTCGTCCATGCATGATATTAGAGATTGTTGTACTGCAAAGGCAGTTTGGAAGCTTCCGATCCCAAATGAGCTGCGACACTTATTCCGGCAGGAGATGGAGCCTAAAGATTGGCTGTTGTTTAACTTTAGAGAGTATGGAGGTACTAGTGTCAAGGAGGCTAGATGGAAATATGTCTTCAGGCAAGACATACAAGAAATTTGGTACTGGAGGAATTTTCTTTTGTACCAAAACGAGGAACCACCTGATGGTATGTGGATAGCAAGGAATATTCTTCCGAAAACTCTGGAATTGGTCGGAACCATTAGATGGTAGGAGTATTGATATGTTGTCATTGTTTGCTACTGGTGTAGCTGTGTGCGATTGGTTTTTGTGTTATTAATATAATACCCCAGTTAAACAAAAAAAAAATATATTTTAAATATATGAGATACATTTGAAGTGTGTCAAAGTGCTCAATATCGTAACAAATGTGATAGTCTAATTGGTTCGATTTGCCTTACTTAAGTGTCTCACATGGTCTGCCAAACGAGGGATATGAATTCGACACATGTTAGAGACGACTATCGGGGATGACTTTATAACGCAATTTCAGCTATATGTTGTAGTTTTGAGAGTATCCTCTCATGATCCTTTATCCTTTCAGATTAGTTGATAAGGATTCTCGATCACCAAAGTGCTCAATCTCATTCAACTTAATATAAATATATATATATATATATATATATATATATATATATATTTCTTCTTTTCTTAACCACTTGGGATTAGGTTTCTTAATTGATAATCAACGACCCTCTCAAGCAAAAGCATTAACCACCATTATCTTGAAGTTTAATGTAAAGAGAGGTTGGTAAAGTGTTTGTGACCAAGTTGGTATCAAAACTGCCCTCAAACACTCTCTTTGTCCAAAAGACGGAAGTTTGACACCCCATTTCAATCATAGTGCTATCAAATTCCAGTGTTGAATTAGTCGGGTAAAAATTGGACATCATTACTATATAAAAAAAATGGCTGCTTTTAACTTTTGGATTTTTATTATGAATGCATTATTATTGTTATTAGGCAAATTGGCCAAATTCATCCCTTACATTATAAATTTTTTGCGATTTCATCCCTCTTTTTTTTTTTTGGAAAATTTAATCCCTTACATTATAAATTTTGGCCAATTTCATCCTTTCTGTTAATTTTTTTTCGGTCAACCGTTAGTCAACTGTTATTTAAAAAAAAAATTATTTTCTCAGGGGTAAAAATGTCATTTTACTATATATATTTTTTTTTTTAAAAAAAACCCAAAAACCTTAAAAATTTTAATTTTTCTTTTACTTTGACATTACCAAAAAAAAGTCAAATTGGCCAAAAAGGTCCCTTACATTATAAATATTTTGCGATTTCATCCCTTTTCTTTGTTTTTGGAAAATTTCATCCCTTATCTTATAAATTTTGGCCAATTTCATCCTTTCTGTTAATTTTTTTTGGTCAACTATTAGTCAACTTGTATATTTTAAAAAAAATTATTTTATCGGGGGTAAAAATGTCATTTTATTGTTTAAAAAAAAAAATCAAAACCTTAAAATTTTTAATTTTTCTTTTAATTTGACATGACAAGGAAAATTATCAATTTTAAAAATATACTTAATATCATATATTTTGGTCAAAAATATCTTTTATATTTTTTTATTTATATCAATTTTCAAAGATTTTAAATGCTATTATATTAGTTATTTGGAATCACTTTTTCACTTATTAATTTGGCTTGTTAAATAAAAATGGACATACTTAGAAATAAATTTGTCATTTTCAAACATGTCAAACCAAATATTAATAAATAAATATATATAAATTTAACTATTTACTTTTCAAATTAATATAAAACTTGCAAACAAATATTACGATTGTTAAAATATTTTTAATAAATGAAGTTTCAATTTTTTTATAATTTTAAGATCTTTTGAGGGAGAATTTAAAGAAAAAATATATGAAAATGTCAAATTTATTTCTAAGTATGTCCATTTTTATTTAACAAGCCAAATTAATAAGTGAAAAAGTGATTCCAAATAACTAATATAATAGCATTTAAAATCTTTGAAAATTGATATAAATAAAAAAATATAAAAGATATTTTTGACCAAAATATATGATATTAAGTATATTTTTAAAATTGATAATTTTCCTTGTCATGTCAAATTAAAAGAAAAATTAAAAATTTTAAGGTTTTGATTTTTTTTTTTAAACAATAAAATGACATTTTTACCCCCGATAAAATAATTTTTTTTAAAATATACAAGTTGACTAATAGTTGACCAAAAAAAATTAACGGAAAGGATGAAATTGGCCAAAATTTATAAGATAAGGGATGAAATTTTCCAAAAACAAAGAAAAGGTGATGAAATCGCAAAATATTTATAATGTAAGGACCTTTTTTGGCCAATTTGACTTTTTTTTGGTAATGTCAAAGTAAAAGAAAAATTAAAATTTTTAAGGTTTTTGGGTTTTTTTAAAAAAAAAATATATATATAGTAAAATGACATTTTTACCCTGAGAAAATAATTTTTTTTTTAAATAACACACGGTTGACTAAAAAAAATAAGGATGCTTTTAACTTTTGGAATTTTTATTATGAATGCATTATTCAAAATATATGGTTTTTATTATGAAATAAAATACTTTACTTTAATAGGAAATATGTTTCCTTCTCTTGCAGTCAAAAGGGGGAAAATATAGAAATTTATGGGTCAGCAATGAACAAAAAATTGACACAAAAAAAAAAAAAAAAAAAATCATATGCAAAGAAAGAAAATTATTTCCAACATCTTCCCTGTAAACTATTCCCCACTCACAGCTCTCTCCCTCTCTCTCTCCTCTCATTTTGAGTTCTTTTTATTCCCTGTGGTTTTTTTTTTGGGGGAAAGCTTATTTCTTTATTTAATTTAATTTAATTTTTCTATTAATCCGATCTTTTTTTTTTTTAATCTGAATTTGGGGATTGCGGGAAAGTGCTGAGACTTGTGTTGAATATATCCTACTTTATTTGTGCCCCCATTACTTTGGTTATCAAGAATAGGGAAGAGAAAAGGCGGTCTTCGCAATTAAATACCACAACTTTGGTGTTGTTGATGATATTACCGGTTTCAACTGGCTTTTCGCATCTGGGTTCTTGTGTTTAAGTCAAAAGATTTAAACTTTTTTTTTATTTGAAAAAAAAAACTTGGATTTTGGTGAAAAGTAGAGGATTTTGATAAGGTTGTGATGGTGAATAAGTCTTCTTTTGATGTTTGATTAAGACATTTCTGGATGCAAAATGGGTTTCTTTGCCTGGTCTTTTCTCTTTGTGGAACTGTTCATCATTAGATACGTCTAGATAGAAGACCGGCCTGTTTCTTTCGAAAGGGTGAAGGACTTTTTGGGTAAGTTTAAAATTTTCATTTCCTCTTGTTAGCTACCTTACCTTTTCTTGAATTTTTTTTCCTATTGTTTTCATTTCTACGAGTGATATTCATTTTGGTGTATTTTGTTGTTCAAATGGCAGATTTAATTTTACTTTTGATTGGGTTGGTCACAGAAATTTGGAGACTTTTATTGGATTTTGTTTGGTGGCGATTTGGGTGTTTTAAGAAGTATGCTCAAACTATTTGGAAAAATTCCCCGGAAGCAGTCCAAGTCTGCTGAAAATTCTACTAACAGTTTAGGTTCTTCAACTAATTCAAAAAAAAAGTGCTGGGGGAAATAAAAGGTTGGGGGATTCAACAGTGATATCAGCACCTCATTCAGTCTCTGGTGATGGATATAACATACGAGATAAATTTCACAGAGATGGGAATTTTGATGCCAATGGAAATTCTGTGATTGTTTCTTATGAAGCATTACCTAGTTTCAGAGAAGTTCCAAATTCTGAGAAACAGAATTTGTTCATTAGAAAGCTTAACATGTGTTGTGTTGTCTTTGACTTTACTGATCCTACAAAGAACCTTAAAGAGAAGGAGATCAAGAGGCAAACTTTGTTAGAGCTAGTGGAGTATGTGACTTCTGTTAATGCGAAATTTGCTGAAATTGTCATGCAAGAAGCCATTAAGATGGTAAGTGCTAATTTATTCAGGGCATTTAGTCCCCAGCCACGAGAGAATACCATCCTGGAAGCTTTTGATGTGGAAGAAGAGGAGCCTTCTATGGATCCTGCATGGCCACATTTGCAGATTGTCTATGAATTTCTTCTGAGATTTGTTGCATCCCCTGAAACTGATGCAAAACTGGCAAAAAAATACATTGATCACTCATTTGTTCTAAAGTTGCTTGAGCTTTTTGACTCGGAAGATCCTAGGGAGCGGGAGTACTTGAAAACTATACTTCATCGCATCTATGGAAAGTTTATGGTACACCGTCCCTTTATCAGGAAAGCTATCAACAACATATTTTATCATTTTATCTTTGAGACCGAAAAGCATAATGGCATTGCTGAGCTTCTGGAGATATTGGGCAGTATTGTTAATGGATTTGCCTTGCCACTCAAAGAAGAACACAAGCTCTTTTTGGTTAGGGCATTGATTCCCTTACACAGACCTAGATGCTTAGGAATGTACCACCAGCAGCTATCGTATTGTATCACACAATTTGTGGAGAAAGACTGCAAGCTTGCTGATATTGTTATTAGGGGACTAATAAGGTATTGGCCAGTCACTAACAGCTCAAAGGAAGTTATGTTCTTGAATGAGTTAGAAGAAGTTCTAGAGGCAACCCAGCCACCAGAGTTCCAGCGTTGTATGGTTCCTTTGTTTCGCCAAATTGCTCGTTGCTTGAACAGTTTACATTTCCAGGTAATTCATGTTTTATATTTGTGGATCAATCATTTTGTTCATCTTGTTTTTGAAATTAGGTGCAAATTTTATTGAATAGTCTTTGCTCATCCAGTGACAATTTCACACCTCATCATCCTGTCATTGTGGCTCGATAAATCTCCTTGAATGTTAAAAGTTTGTTCCATTTCTGCTCAAGATTGTTATCCTTGTGGCAACATGTTCTGAGCAAAATGATTATCCACACAAAAAAAATGGGATAGATAGTCATTATTAAGCACTGATGCTGGTCCTCACAATCCAGAATCTAGACGGAGATAGTAATTTCTGATTCCTAGTAGCGACAGTTGTAATGATAGTACTTTTCCTAACTCCTTTTTTTTTTTTTTTTTTTTTTTTTTTTCCTAACAACTAAAGACTGATATTTGATTAGGTGATATGATAAAAGTTAATGTGCTCTTGCTATAACTGAGGCCAATGGTCCCATTGGATGTTTGTTCCTTTGGGTGAGACTGAAATGCAATTCAGTTTCAAGCTAAACTGCCACTAATATTACTAGTGAGTTGTATGTGATTGCTCTGGCATACTAAAATATGACTTCAGCACAAAAAAGGAACATAGAAAAATTGATGCTTCAAGTATTGGCTTGAGTATTGTTTGTATGTGGGCAAGGGGCAGTAAATATAACACTTGTGCTGGCATGATTTCAAACTTGTTATATTGTCTCTAATTATGCAATTTATACCTAATATTTTGATGGGGGTCATGACACAGTCCAAAAGTGAGAAGAGATTGTCCAGAGTTTGTGTGCAAATATCAACATATTCTTCTATCCAACAGCTTAATAGTTCCATGTGGAAAAGTGGAACTGTTCAATGTTTAGCAATTTATGTGCAACTGTTGTGTCTATTAAAAGAAGCAGGTCATGTAGGAAGAGGCTTTTATATGCGGAAAGGTATCTACAAGGTTAAGTTATGGATCCTTTGTTTTCCATAATTGGTCTAATGCGTGTTATCTGGAGCTGTACATATATACATAATTTAGCTAGACGTTGCAGACTGCATGCAGTTTTGCCTCAAGACTAAAGCTAAAGCCAGAAAAGAGCTACTATGTGTTTTTGAAGTGAGATCTCTTTATTGCTGCTGGTAGACAGATAGGCGCAAGCAAAAGTATCCCGATCCCTCTCTCTTTATTTAGGTGTATAGATATGGTTTGAAGCTTACTAGGGCTTACCTTCAAAGTATGTGGTGTCATGCAAAATGCATGTAGTGTAAATATTTTTGATTTCCTATAGCAATTGTCTCGTCAAGGTTCTGATCAAACTTCAAGAAGTTCTTTATACTAAAAGCTGGTTTAATCACCCACCTTAGTCTTGTCATACAGCTCTGTGGTTATATGGTTTTGTAGAGCTGACATATTTCTTCATGTGTGTTCTTGGAACTAATAAATGTTGATTGTTTGTGTGTAATTTGAGATTGATTACTTTGGGTTTTGCGTCCAGTAGCATGTCTCATTTATGGCTCGGATATCATAGAAATATCAACTACTGGGAAAAAATTTAAATTTAGAAAGATACATATACACTCATTCTTATTGTTGCTCATAATGCATACTCGTGGATTTTGCTCCGTGTCTGCTTCTCTTCTCCAGTATCCTTCTCATGAATGTGATTTCTCATTTCTCTCCTTCTGTCGCTTTTTGCCAACCAGTCTAAGGTTATTTACATGATTAGATAAAACTTCTTTATACACGTTGAGTAAGAAAATTTGTTTGTTTTCCAGGTTGCTGAAAGGGCTTTATTCTTATGGAACAATGATCATGTCGATAACCTGATTAAGCAGAACCGAAATATTATACTACCTATTATTTTCCCTGCACTGGAAAGAAATGCTAGACACCATTGGAACCAGGCAGTTCACAGCTTAACACTGAATGTTCGTAAACTATTCTATGATCTTGATCCTGAACTATTTAGGGAGTGCTTGCAGAAGTTTCAAGAAGAAGAATCCAAGGAAGATGAGATTAAAGCTAGACGCAAAGCAAAGTGGAATCGCTTGGAAGAATTGGCTGCTGAAAAAGCAGTCGGCTCTGCCAATGAAGCTGTCCTTGTTGTTCCTCCTTCTCAACCAGGTCTCGCTCGCTTGACTTCTGTTTAATAACAGACTTTACAGTTAACTTTCTGTTTTTTCTTTCTACTTTTTTTTGGGGGTGGTTGGGATAGTAAGGTGTTATATTTTGTAGAAAAGGAAATGTTGTTGTTATTAACCACAAATTTTGTTTTTCCTTACTTTTATCGGGTTGTGGCGTGGCGGAGGAAGGAGGAGGAGGGAGGAGGGAGGAGGGAGGAGGGAGGAGGAAGAAGGAAGGTGGAAGGAGGAAGCCATTGAAATTTGTTGTTAATCTGGGAATAGTTATGAAGAAGTATTGGATTCAGGGTGGTGTGGTGATGATTCATTTATTGTAATAGGAATAGTTCTGGGAGAATGATTAGTTTTGTAGCCAAAAAGAAAATGAAAAAAAAAAAAAGAAAGAAAGAGAAAGAAAGAAAGAAAGAAAGATGGACTATGAATTTTGTTGAATCTATTTTGTTTTGTTTTTTTTTTAATGGTACGAGGTATACTAAAAGGGTTTCAACTATGAATGTTACTTATAAAAGTTATATCTATATTCGAATTAATTTTATTTCGAGTCGGATAAATTTTTTTGTAGGAGATAAGTTCTAGTCTTAAGTTCTAATTATAAATGCGAGTTTAAATTTGCAATATCACTTAAATGTTTGATCTTTCATAGTTATAAACGAGATTTGTCAATATTTTTTTGTGTTGTATTTAACTAAGAGAAAAGTTAGTCAAATATATATATATACAAATTGGAAAATTTGGTTCCTTAATTTATATAATTTTTGTAATTTCATTCTATTTTATTTTTTTTTATTATTTCATCCCTTAACTTATATAATTTGGTAAATTTTATCCCTTAATTTAATGATTTGGTAAATTTTATCCCTTAATTTAATGATTTGGTAAATTTCATCCCTTAACTTATATAATTTGGTATTTCATCATTTAACTTAATAATTTAGTAATTTTATCGCTTAACTTAATAATTTAGTAAATTTCATCATTAACTTATATAATTTTTGAGATATTATCCTTAATATTACATTTATTAAATATAAATTTACAAATGTATGATATAATATATTTGGTAATATACAAAATTCTTTTATTAAATGTATATTTAAAATAGTAAATTAAAATATTTTGTATTAAAATTTGTATTTTTACCCCTTTATTTTTTAGTATTATTATTGTAATTTTAAGTTAAAAGATAAAATTTATCAAATTATTAAGTTAAGAGATGAAATTTATTAAATTATTAAGTTAAAGTATGAAATAATACAAAAAAATAAAATAGGATGAAATTACAAAAATTATATAAATTAAGGGACCAAATTTGTCAATTTATATATATATATATATGTATGTATGTATGTATATATATTTAATGAATATTTTGAGCACCTTATTTTTGAATTAAACTTTTTCCAACTTAAAATTATAAATTATAGCAAGCAGCCACTACGACTAATAAAATTCAAAATTACATAATAAAAAAAAAATTATATATATTAAAAAATAAAATTAATAATAATTGAAATTATATTATTCCATTAGCCACCTCATATCCGCGGAAATCCACTTCATTCTACAGCTCAACCGAGTTGTCACCATTACAATTATACAATAAAACTGTATAAATATATATATATATTTTGTACTTATCAAAAAAAAAAAAATTTGTAAAATCATATAAAATTATTTATATTTTTGTAAAGACCGAAAACCCTATTTTTTTTTTTAAAAAAAAATTGAGATTGTAGACAATAATTTCTTTTTATTTCCTGTAAAATTTGAAATTACAAGAAATGTGACAATTGAATACAACAAATGTATTATAATGAGATTTTGGGTCCAATCTCTATGGATCCGTTGATTCTATCCGTCGTGGATCCGAGAGGCGTTTTGGGTTTGTCTCGATCCAATGAATTTGTTTTCTTCCGAGGGGCGTTTTGGACTGGATCTCGGAATGGATTCGATCTCGAGGGCTTTTGGGTTTGATCTCGATCTATCGAACAATTTGATTTCTTCTTCCGATGGGCTTTAGGACTTTGTCTCGGAATGGATTCAGAGAGGAAGGGCCGACTTCGACAGAGGTTCGGGAACCTTCGAATATCTCTCAACTTCTCAGCTTCTGAAGTGTGTGAAGAGAGTGAGTGTGTAACCAGTGACTATGATGTTGCCACGTATCACTCATCTAAGGGGTGAATCTTTTAATATTTTAATATATAAATATAAATATATATTTAAAATATATAAATAATATTTAATTATATATTTAAATATATAAATAAAATTTATATATCTACAGAGATATTTTTCACTTTTATTATATTTCAAATTTATAATTTCTAAATCTCGATTTCACAAATGAAAACATTAGCATTATTATTAAATAATAATAATAATAATAATTACTTTTTTTAAACTGTATTAAGACCCCGATAAACACGTAATTCTTTCTTTAGTAAAAATTAAGTGAAATGACTTGGCATGTCAACCACGTCATCACGGGGGCCCACTTTTTTATCATAAATATCGTCCGTTCAAGAAAAGCACAAATTGTTTACTTCATCTAGAAGCTGCCCAGAATTTCCATTTCCTCCTCGAATTAGAATTTTAGCAAATATTGAATTAGTCTTGAAATTGAATTGAAATAATTCCAAGGAAACTTCTTTTTTCCTCTTTAATGGCTTCTTTATTTATAAATTTCAAAAACCCTAATCAGTTTTTGAAATAATGTTCTTGAAGAAGAAGAAGATTAGTAGTATTACTATTCAATGCCGAGTATTCAGTTGAAAGTTTACAGCTTTACCACCAAGTTTTGGCTTAAGCGCCGATTACAAGATCTTCTTGAATCAGTTTCCGATTCTAATCCTTACGGCGTCGTTTCTCGTTCCGGTGAGCCTAAAGTACCCGCTATACCTAGTTTCTCCGGTGAAGATGGTGGAGTAGCCACCAAGGACCTTCACATCGAACCCCTGAGTTCGCTCTCGCTCAGGATTTTTCTACCCGTATCTGCTCTTACTAAGAATAAAGAAAAGGAATCGACGGATGATACGGGTTCTGAAGCTGGTAGAAAGCTAGAGACTGGGGTTTATGGTGGGTATTCACCGGATAGGTATAAGAGGAATTGTAGGAAACTCCCTGTGATTTTGCAGTTTCACGGTGGGATTTGGGTGAATGGTGGGAATGATACTGTTACCAACGATGGTTTTTGCCGGAGGTTGGCGATATCTTGTGATGCTATTGTGGTAGCGGTAGGTTATAGGTTGGCACCTGAGAGTAAGTATCCGGCGGCATTTGAAGATGCTTTAAAGGTACTAAATTGGCTGGCGACGCAGGCAAATATGGCCGAGTTTGATCAACCGTTAAGGAATGGAAAGTTTCGGGGTAGTGAAAGGGAAGGAGTTGGCAAGAGCTTGCAGATTGTTGATGGTTATTTAGCCACTATGGTTGAGCCATGGCTGGCAGCTCATGGAGATCCTTCAAGGTAAATTTCTAAAGGCATAAGATTCTTATAGTTTATGTTAATGTTCTTTGAAGCATTTTTAAGTTTTCAGAGATCTGAGAATCTTATTTCTTATTCAATTCTTCTGTTACACTTTTCATCTGATCTATCTTCCACCAATAATTGATTGCTAATTCACTTTCTCTGCTTTTTTTTGTCTCTGCTGCATATCTTGCTAACATGCCCCGCTGCTGCTGCTTTACCATCACTCTGCCATTTTTATACCTTTCCATAACTTTGCACTAAGTCTTTCAAGTGTATTCATGAGCTATTTAATCAGCATTAGTTTTGTTGAAGAAATTGAAAATATGACCAGATATTAGTTGCTTATTTATAACATGGGGTTTCAACTGTTTTTCTAGTCTTAATGAGGGAAATCTGTGACTGGCATTCTGTAGTTCTCGTCTTTTTTTATATGTTTGGCCTCATTGTATGTTGAACATGTATTTTTGTATGATCATCCAAATGTGGGTATAAACAGAGATAATAGACTATAACTTCCGATCATTATGTATTTTTGGATGTTAGAACAAATGTTAATCAATTTTTCGAAAATGTTTGTTTCTTAGGCCTAGATGGGAGATATTTCTAGAATACATAGTATGTATGCATAATACATGTTCTCAAGATATGGCATTATCCTTTTCCTCGTCCCCTCTCTTCTTCTCGGGGCATCCAGCACCAGCTGCCACTTATTTAACTGCTGCATAATTGACTGCAAAAAAAAAGTATCAAGTATCTAATTTGTCTGATTAAATTAGGTGTGTCCTACTCGGAGTTGGATGTGGTGCCAACATAGCCAATTATGTTGCTCGCAAGGCTGTCGAGGGTGGAAATCTTTTGGATCCTATAAGGGTAGTTGCACAAGTCCTTGTCTGCCCATTTTTTATAGGAAACATTCCAACGCATTCTGAGATCAATCTGGCAAATTCTTACATATATGACAAAGCTACCTCAATTCTTGCATGGAAACTCTTCCTCCCCGAGAAAGAGTTTAACCTGGATCATCCAGCTGGAAACCCTCTTACTAGTACAGAAGTGCCTTTAAGATGCATGCCTCCAACACTAACAGTTGTGGCAGAACATGATTGGATGAGGGACCGTGCCATCACATACAGCGAAGAACTTCGGAAGGTCAATGTAGATGCACCATTGCTTGATTACAAGGATACAGTTCATGAATTTGCTACACTTGGATCACTGTTCAAGACACCTGTTGCTCGTGCTTGTTCTGAAGATATAGCTATTTGGGTCAAGAAATATATATCAGTTCGTGGCAACGAGTTTTCTTATTGAGCCATCTTCAAATTGACAGCAAGAGAAAAAACCCCTTTATATAAAGGGAAAGAAGCCAACTTTTTGAAGAAGGTAATGTTTGGATGAGTTTTGTAGAAGTTGGAGGGATTCTTTTTCAATTTTCTTTGCTGAAATCTTGGGGAGCTTGCCATTCTTTTCCATTCTCATTCTTTTCTTCTTTTTTTTTTTTTTTTTTTGTACACTAGAATTTGGGTTTTTTAGTAGGCCTGTAACAGTACTGTCAAGACTATCCACTTTTGTACAGGAAACAAAGTAAACATGTAAAAATCATTATAATATATCTCTGGTACAGAATTTGCCTAATTTTTGTATAATATATATATATATATATATGTGTGTGTGTGTGTGTGTGTTTGATGGTTTCAATTCTTGTCCTCTGTTTGGCATAAGGTTTCAGATATAACAATCACCAAACAAGATTTTTTAAAAAAAATTAATAAATGGTAATTATAAAATATTAGTTGATATATATTTTTTCAATTAAATTAAAAAATTCCCACAAATTTCTTATTTCCATGTCGGCTTGAAGGTGGAAGAAGAAAAGAAGTATTAACCCCAAAAAAAGGAGTTTTTATTAAAAAAAAAAAAAAAAAAAAAAAAAAAAAAAAGAAAGAAGTGGATACTGGATAAGCAAAGCCGTGGCCCGTGGTCCAAGTGTCCCATAACATTTTGGTGATTTGTCTCTCCATATCCACCTCCAGTATCAAAGAGAGAGAGAGAGAGGAAGAAATTCCTCCATTCCCAAGAAATTGAACAAAGGAAAATTCATAGTAATATTCTGAGAAATTGAGGTTAGAGGTTGGCTATGTCTTTGAATCACTTAGTTAGATTACCCATATCAAATTCAAGAACTCATGAAGATTCACTAGTCAGACACTCTTTGTTCTCTTCCACAAGAACAAGAATATCAACAACAACAACCCAGAAAAGGGTTAGAGAATACAAACATTTGGTAGTGGAAGCAAAAGGCAAGAAAGGAATGGCGGGTCGTCAGTACCAGAGAACAGCTCCTCCTTTGCCAAAGATTGAAGATGATGGAAACCCTCGTTTCGTTATTTTCATCCGCATGGCTAATGTTAGTTCTCTAGCTTTTCTATGAATTCCTGATTCTTTTATTCTAATTTCACTTTCTGGGATGTCAATTTCATCTGGGCTCGTCTGTTTCTCTCTTAAATTGACCAATTTTATCTGGGTTCATTTCACAAGAATTGTTAGTAATCTTTCTTTTTTTTCCATTTATGTTCTTCATTACTGTTTCCCTTTGTATTTACTGATCTTAGCTTTGTTCTGTGATTTTGATTTATACACAAATTTCAACATTCAAATCCTTTTTTATGTTTGAGCAGGTTTACCTATGGTACCCACTTAATCTTATTACTGGTGGCACTACTGCAAAGATCATGGTTGCTGCAAAAGACAACTTTCTTGGAAAGTACATTTATAAAGATACTCTTGCTAGGAATATTGCAGCAGTTATTTACAGAGTGAGTTCTCTACACTGATATCTTTTCTTGAATTTGCTTCTCTGTATCAAATTGGATGCTAGTATCAAGTAAATTTGCCTTCCTTGGTTATGTTCAATGAACGTTTTCAGAATATGTGACAATTTAATATGGTCTCGTTTGATTATTGTTCACACCTTGAGTTTTTGCTATGAAAATTTGCATTCGGAGTATCCCATGAGAAATGTGACTTAATTTGTCTGGAAAAAGTGGTTTCTTAGTATTAGTTTGCAACATCCTCAACATCCTCAAAATGTGGCTTAATGTTTTATATTATTCAACATTATCCCAGAAAAATTATCATTGCAGCAAGTGATAAATAATGGTGCTTGAATTAACACAGGATGAGAAAGAGATACAGAAGATGGCAATCAAACAACACCGTTCTTTACGATCAGCTACAGAATTCAGATATGGTTATAAAATAGTTGTAATGTTCCACTTCTCTTCTCCACAGTTTACAGTGTAATTCGTATCTTGTATCTCTTTCTATCTTCGTTAAAACATGAAACTTAACATTGTTTGATATACAGGAGAATAACAATTTGAGAGCTGCACTTTCTACCAGCAATGTTATAGAGGTACTTATTAAACATTTCTTGCTTCTCTTTCATCCTGCTTTCGTCGTATACTTTTTTCTTTGCATTTCACTTGAAAATGCATACCTGTAAATCTTTGGTTTGTGACCATGGAGATTGACATTGGCTGCTAGATATTGAGTCTACTTTTAGTTGTTTTTAACTGTGATACCTCCAATTACACGTCTGAAATATGTCGTAATCTAGTCAAGTAGTTGATTGTATGTACTGTCATGCTCGGGTTGTGATATCTATAGTGAGAGTTTTCTGGGTTACTGTAGTTAAATCATGGCTTGAAAGGTCATAGAATCAAAGCAATTCATGAATTACGGAATAATATCTCTTAGAATGCAATATTTTTGTTTTAACTGAATTTTAGTGTTCTATTACTTTTCATGACTCTACAAACATGTTTTATATTAGCTTCCAAGGAAAGAAGAGCTTAAAACAGTTCTAGACAAAGTAAAGGACTTCTTCGGGGATGCTAAGGAGTCTTTTGGGAAGCTTACATCTTTAAACGTGGATTCTGAGTCGTCCGAGGACGACAACTCAGAAGAGAAACCCAAAGAAAAATCAGCGTAAGTCTGTAAAATCCTATGCAAAAACTACTTGATGATCTGAGTTCCTTCCTTCCTTCCATGGAGATAAAGATTTCTAACATCCATGAATTATCGTTTTATTCAACAGTGTTAAAGGATGAAGACGAAGACTACCTGCTGATGATGAGAAAATTGTTCAAGCTGAGGAATCAGGATGTTTGGAGAACGTCATTCAAAGTTTTGTTCATAGGAAATTGTGTATTTAAACAAAAAAACAAATTACATTCATTTCCTGTTGATGGATCCATTTAGATTAGATTATGTTAGGATGTTTTTCCTCTATTGTTGGATTCTTGAACTTCAAGTATGTTAGTTTATCTCGTTTGAACTGGGTTAGTGTCTTGCAAAAAGAAGTTTTGACTATAAATTTTAAAAAGTTGTATACGTTCTTCGGGACGGGCTCGAGCTCGAGCCCGTCCAGTCCCGACGGATCCACTAAATACATCAATCAATTCGAAAGGGATCTAAGTTGATTGTTGGAATGAGTTTCAGAGCTACTTTTTTCCTAGTCGCAAGTCCAAAAGTTTCAGACAAATCAAGATCATCACCTCCCACTCCATTAGGAAGTGACCAATCGAAATGAAAAAGCAACCGAGCCAACGAAATCTGCACCGTCGCCAAACCAAACGAGTAGCCAGGACAACCTCTTCTCCCTCCTCCGAACGGCAAGAACTTGAAATCCTGACCCTTGAAATCAATTTCATCATCAACAAACCTCTCGGGAATAAACTCCATCGGATTCTTCCACGACTCGGGATCTCTCCCGATCGCGAAGGTGTTGATCAGGACTCGAGTTCTCGCGGGTATATAGTAACCGTCGAGAACGCATTCTTCCATGGATTCTCGTGGAACGAGCAGAGGAACCGGCGGGTGAATTCTCATGGTTTCTTTGATCACGGATCTGAGATAATTTAGGTGTTGAAGATCAGTTTCGTCTACTTTACCTTTGTTGCCCGCAATTTTCCTTACTTCGTCTTGTGCCTTTTTCATTACTTTTGGATGTTTGGCTAATTCCGTCATTGTCCATTCCAGTGTTGCTGATGATGTGTCTGTACCAGCTACAAACATGTCCTATCAAAATATTAATGATATTTTAGTATTTTTAAATTTTAATTATGTTTTTTTTTTTTTGTTAAGTAAATTTTAATTATGTTTGTTACGTCCTTTGAGCGATTATTTAATTAAACAGGTTTAAAATTATTTACTTAATTCCGCTGTTTTAGGTTACTGAAATTTTTGAAGCTTAACTGAAAAAAGACCAACCTATTTTTCTTCATCATCGCATGTACATGGTTGTGTCTTTGGAATGCAAACAAAATCACTGATGCATGCATGCATCTAATGTTGACTGCCCTTTGACAGTCAACTCAACCGCTCCAATTTTTGGAAATAACTCCCACGTGTCCATACATATATATAAATATTTTCTCATAGTTTTAAAATTTAAAAAATAAAGAAAATAGTTACTAAATGCATATAAAATAAAATAGTTTGAGAAAATATTAAGGAATTTTTTGAAAATTTATTCATTTTTAACATATTAATGAAAAAAAAAAAATTATGTAAATGATCACACGCAGAGTGCATGAGAGAGATGGAAAGGAATGTTTACCAGAACAAGAGCTTTGAGATTATCGTCAGTAATGGGAACTTCTAGATCAGTTCTTTTCTGAACCCTAAGCAGCACATCGACGAAATCTTCTTTCCAGGCGGCTTGATGATCATCACCACCACCGTCGACGTCATCGGATTTCTTCTTCATCTTCAGGTGCTCGTTTATAATCTCATCGCAAACCATTCTTAAATCTTCCAAGTTCTTCATCAATCTTTTCTTCGTTCCGCTTATCAAATTAACCCATTCCCAATCCGGAAAAAAATCCCCCACACAAAATCCCGCCAGTAGCTCCTGCGTCTCCGTTAAAACCCCCACCAAATCCTTCTTCCTTTTGCCCTCTTCGCGATTACTGAAATTGTTTCCGTCTACGACGACGTCGTCGTCGATGAATCTCTTTCCGAATGCCACGCGGCACAGGATATCGTTTGCTAGTTTGAAAAAAAGTTCGCTCAAGTCCAGATCTGAATTCGAGCGAGCTAACACGGTCCGTAACATCCGGTTTACTTCTTCGTTTCTCACGAGTTCGAACGAGTTGACTCTTTTTGAACTCAGCAGTTCGGTGACGCAGATTTTCCTCGCTTGACGCCAGTACGGACCGTAAGAGGAGAATGTGATGTCAGAGCAACCGAAGGAAAGGTACTGAGCCGAAATGAGCTGAGGACGGTTCGCAAAAACGTGATCGTGAGTTTTCAGGACGAATTCGGCGAGCCGCGCTGAGGAAATAACCACCGTGGGAACGCGACCGAGCTGGACGTATATTATAGGGGCACCGCCGAGTTTCTGAGATAGTTTAGCAAAGCTGTGGTGAGGCATGTCGATGTCTGTTAGGAGATGGTGTAAGTGGCCGATGATCGGCAGTCCGGTCGGTGACGGTGGAAGCTTTGCCGCCTGATGAGGATTTGAACGGCGGCGACTTCCGAGGATTAATAAGTAGAAGGTAAACATAGCACATGATACGAAAATCATGTAAATAATTTGAAGGCTAAATTCCTCCATTCGTCTACTTTCAGTATCTTCTTCTACAGTGGCCTTGGAAGTTCATACAAAATTGCGAAATGGGTAAAAATCTTAGGTCTATATATAAATATACATACATTATATATATGGGTTCAAATTCCCTAAATAATGAATAAACAGTTGACAAAACTGGTAGGTATTTGGGGGAGGTTGAGCAAAATGTCCAATTTAGTAAAAAAAAATATTTACATACATAAAATATTGATTGGGGAACTTCTTTCGATACTTCCACGCGTGTGTTCGGTGGGTCTGTTTCTCACCGACGAGTCCTGTAAAAAGGCCAAGTGTCGAAGGTATGTCCCGACGCTGGCTCTCCGACGATCATGTCAGTCACAAATAAAAGTAAAAGGGGGTATCAGGTGATCGGTCGGAATGTGGGATCCGACAAACCATTCAAAGCACTAGAGTGTATCAGAAAACTATTTAATGAATAAACAATTGGCAAAACTTGTAGGTGTTTGGGGGAGGTTGAGCAAAATGTCCAATTTAGTAAAAAAATTTATTTACATACATAAAATAGTGATTGGGGAACTTCTCTCGATACTTCCGCATGTGTTCGGTGGGTCTGTTTTTTGCTGACAAGTCTTGTAAAAAGGTCAAGTGTGGAAGGTATGTTCCCGGCGCTAGCTCTCCGTCGGTCAAGTGTGGAAGGTATGTTTCCGACGCTAGCTCTCCGTCGGTCAAGTCAGTCACAAATAAAAGTAAAGGGGCATCAAGTGATCGGTCGAAATGTGGGATCCGACAGCACCATTCAGAGCATTAGAGTGTATCAGAGTGAATCCGGACATTTAGAGTATATTCTGTGTATTTGACTTTCACTTGTTTGTGTGTGTGTTAAAATGGGTAGCCGATCGGGAGGTGACAACTGGAGTGGTCCCTTCCTGCGTTCGAAAAAATGGTGGTTCCCAATATTTTTATCGGGTGTACGTTTAATGTAAGTTCAAAGTAAAATCTCCTTGTTGATGGGTTTTTTGGCGTCAGTGTCTGTCGCCAGTCGGACCTTAGAGAAGTCCTATTTAGGAACCACGTGGGTCCTTTGTGGAGTCCACCTCATACGACCCAATTTATGTGGACTTTTTAGGATTTCGTTTACTCTCAAATAATTTTTTTATTTTTTTTTTTTTTTAGAATTTTTGATACTTCCAAGTTTTTGCCAAGTCTATATATATATATATATATATATATATATATATATATATATATATATATATTATTTTCTTATTTTGTTTAAAAATTCACTTATATAGAAAAATAGTTAAAATTATTAATGAGAAATTATGAATTTTGTTCTATATATATATATATATATATATATATTTAAGCCTCTATATACCATTGTTCTTACTCTCTATTTTATTTTTAATATAATTATTAAACATATAAAAATTAAAGGATTTCACTCGACAATCCCCTCATATATACATATATCACAAAGTTTTTTTTTTTTTTTTTTTTTTGGTAAATACATATATCACAAAGTAAATCTACATGTATATATACTTAAATTGGGCCCGAGTATGTTACAATTGTTCACTAAAAATTCAAGATAATATTACGATAAGCAGAACATTAAAGAAAAAAAAAAAAAAAAGTTCATTGATACAAGAGATGGGGGAGAATTACATGTAACCCAAAAAGGAGAAATTACAGAGATTTATAATTATTATTCAGATCTCATCTTGTTCAATTGGTTCAAAGCAGGCTGTAGAATGTTGTAGAGCACCCAAGCAATGGCTGGAGCTATGACAAACAGCAAAAGCTGTCCCCTGTTATCATTCACAGCAGCTTCCGCAATCGCGGCGATTTCCGCCGGCGATGCCGATGCCTGAGGTGGGTGTACGAGACTCGTCGCAGCCAATCCACTTAATCCGAGACCGACGATGATTCCTTTGGTGCTCTTCATTCGATTGAATTGATTTAGGGCTGGTTGGAGGATGTTGAACAGAACCCAAGCTACGGCCGGAACGATCGGAAGTAGGAGAGCGAGGCCGCGGTTATCGCCTTCAGCGATCTCTGCTATTTGTTGCGCGGCGAGAGCTGCGTCGCAGGAGCTCAAGGTCGAGAAGATTGCGCCGGCTATGGCTGTTGATCCTGCTAGTGAAATTGACTCTGGTGCTGTCTTTGAGGTAATTACTAGACCTTTGGGGAGGTTTCGAATCGGGAGAAGACAAATTGGCTTTGTGGTAGTTGGTTTCAAAGATGATTTGGTAGAGTTGATGCCCAAGAATTTGGCATTGAGAACGGCCATTGTTGCCATTGTTGCTGCCATATGAGTTCTTGGAAGGATTGTTTTTCCTTGTGTTTTTTTGGCGGATGATGCAGATGGAAAAAAAAGAAAAAATGGATTAAAGAGTGGAGACAAGTAAGGGAAATGAGAACCAATGAGAAATGTGAATTCTAGATTGTTCTCTTATCCAAAATGTGGTATTGGTGAAATCAGGACCTCATATTGCTTACTCCACCAAATGTCTCTTATCAACTTTGTAACCCATGTATATATACATATATTCTTTTGTAGAAAATAAGAAAAAGGAAAAAGAAAGAAAGAAAAAAGGACTACTTTTTTTTGTTTATGTGTAATTTCATTAAATAAAAATAAAAATATTACATAATTAAATGATTAAAATTATTCACGGTAACAGAACAAAATACCAACCTAATAATATGTGAAGATAAAAAACTCAACCTAAAAATATTAGGTGAGTCAGAAAACACTAAATATAAAACTAAACAAAACAACAAAAACACAAAAGAACTTCTATCTAGATCTTCAAAATTCCAACTTCCAAACACGAAACTCAGCTGCATTGAGGGTTCGATTTTACATTCTTCCTTCAACAACAACCTAATCCATCCTAAGCGTATCAAAAATTTCATAAGATGCCCGAAAAGAAGATAAAAAACGAACAAAGGGACCAGATCTAAACGACCGGGTTTGACAAATTTTTCTTCTAAAAGAAGAAAAAAGAATTGATATCTAGATATCGGTAAAAAACTATGCATTTGAGAGGTGAAAGGAAGCAAGAAAACTAAAGAAGAAGAAAGAAAAAACACAAACAACAACAACAACAACAACAAAGAACCGAAAAAACACATAAGAAGAAGAGGAATACAAGAAAAAAAAAAGAAAAAAACAAAAAAAGATAAAGAAACGACTGAAAATGGTGATCTCCGGCCAAGAGAGAGTTCTAGCCGGAGCTAAAAGCTCTCCCTTGGCCGGAGAGGGAAGGGAAGCTAAAGGGAGGCCGACTGGAGGGAAAGAGAAGGAGTGATCAACTAGAGTTTTAGAGAGAGACAAAAAAAAAAAAAAAAAAAAAAGGACTACTCTTATTACTTGAAAAATTAGTACTTTTTATTTGTGTTAATGTTTTGATATCAACTAATTTGGAAATGAGTTGTATGAGATTTCTTTTTGAAAAGTTCTTATAATATTTACAATATTAAATTTGAGAAATCAAATTCTTTTTATTTGAACTAATAGATTTTTCGTAAAAATTTACATGTTTTGTAAAGCAAATATACCAAAACTTTTTGTTTGTTTTTTTTGCTAGACTACCTCATATCTAAAGTCATGCTTTGATATTCAATTTGGGTAATAACCAAAGAGTCTAACTCTATAAAGTCATGTTTCGACATTCAGTTTAGGTAATGTCCGTATAATCTAACTTTTATTTATAAAAAATTTAACATTTACACATTTAAAAAATATATATATCAATCTCTGAAGTTTATTCTAACTTTTGTATATTTATAATATGTATCAAATTTGTAATCTCATAAAAAATTGATAATGAATTTTAGTAAAGAAGAGAGAGCATAGATAATATGAATTTGAATACCGGATCCTTATGAAAAAAAAAAAAAAAAAAAAAAAGAGAGGGCAGGCCCAAAATACAATTATTAAACACTTTAGACATTTCAGCCAATTGTAACTAAGGGTAGTCCTGCTGGCCCCTCTGCTAACATTTGAATGTAAAGGTCTATCCCATTTGGTATATATATATATACATGATCCAATTTCAAACAAACTAAAAAAAAAGGTTCATCCCACTACATCTCCTAATTATTAAAACATATCTTAAACCAATAGACACTTATTAGTTTAAGTGTAATGAGTTTAGTTCTCCATCTATAAGGTTTCGAGTTTAAACTTTATCTATGAAAAAACAGGTATAGGGAGAGTTTCCCCCTAATAGAGGTTCAACGTGGCTCGAATTTGATTTAGTTAGAGTCCAAAGTGCTATCGAACACAAATAAATTACCAAATATATATATATCTTAAACCAATCGACACTTATTGGTTCAAGTGGAAATGAATTTAGTTCTCCATCTATAAAGTTTTGAGTTTGAACTTTTATTTATGAAGAAACATGTATAGGGAGAGTTTCCCCCTAATAAAGGTTCAACACGGCTCAAATCTGATTTAGTTAGAGTCCAAAGTACTATCGAACACGAATAAATTAATATATATATATATATATATATATATATATATATATATATCTTAAACCATATTTTTATATTTAAAGAGAAAATTATAATCTTAAATTTTAAAATTCAGTGAGTTAGCATTTCTTGTTGTGACAAACACGCCATACCAACAATAGGTTTCTTGGTAAGGTCTTAAAGTGCTCTAGTGCTTTCCCTTAAAACTCCATATTTTATGGTTCATATTTTATTCGTGTTATTACTTGTTGGATATAAATTCATATTTATTAATCCAAAACTGTACATAATTATTTAAAATTTAGAGTCAAAAGCTTTCTTTTGTAAGTGACTAATCCGATTTGATCGGAGATAAATTTAAATGTGAATTGATTTAAAAATATCATTTTATAATTTGAGATTTATCTAAAACGCCTCGTGCTTTTAATCATATTTCATATTTATTTATTTTAAGCTTATACTTATTAATTTAGTTTTTCAAGAAAAAAAATAAATCAATTTATCTATTTTATTAAACAATGTGATTCTTTAAATTACAAAGATTACAACTTATAGACATATTTTTTTAAAAAATAATAAATACATATTAATTTTTTACTATGATAAATAATAATAATAAAAATTTAAGTTTCTTCTTATATAAAAAGTATTTTTTTTTTTTTGGTTAGAAACAAAGTACTTCATATTAATTTATTAAATAAAAATTTTAAATAATATATTTTTTTTTTTTAGGGTACGAAGTGTCTTAAATGAGTCTAAACGATGAGAGTGCCACATTCAAACTAATTTCGTTTGAGTCGAGTTAGTCTCTAACTCCATCGGGCGCTTTGAGTTAAATTTAAAATACTTTATTTAATAATATATTTTAAATCACGTAATATTTATAACAATTTTAACCTTTTTGAGGACAAATATTGCGACCTTATACCTTCCCAGTGTGTTCAACTACACCCGAAAAAGGAAAGGAAAAGAAAAGATTCATAGTTGAAAACAAAATCAACCTAAGAAAGGCAGTTCCCCCCCAATTATTTTTGCTAATAAACCCATTATTTTATTTAATTATTTATTTTTTGATTGTTGTCTTTAGGATGCTAATCAAGAATCAAAACAGATATCCTAACAATTTTATTCCATGGTCCACTGTCTGAAAATATCAAGAATCATTTCTCACTTTCTACCCAGTTCTTGATACCTGAATCTTTGTACTGAAACAACATAGGCGAAGATTATCTCAATTTGGATTAAAAAATGTCAAATTTCTCAGTCCCACTTGGGATTATGCCTAATCCAATCCTACCATCTTTTACAGACCGGTCTGTGGCCTTAAACCCTAGTTTTCGTAGAGTTCATTGGGAGAATTTATCATTTAGGAGACCCCTTTTGCGAGGTGAACTTGGAGTTGCTCGATTTGGGCTTGGGCAAGTTCCGTTTCCTGATCCTGAAAATGCTGCGGGGATGATTAAGCACTTTTTTGATAGAGCCGAAGGTTTCTTGTATACTGTTGCTGATGCTGCAGTTTCGGGCTCTTCTGATGTTCTTGATTCTACTACGTCCGCTACAAAAGATAACAGTGATTGGCTGTCGGGTATCACCAATGGAATGGAATCTGTTCTAAAGGTTTGGATTAATTGTGACTTTCTCTGATTACCTTTCCTTTGAATTTTTTAAAAAAAAAAAAAAAAAAAATAGAATGAATTCTGTCTAAATCCATTAGAAGTGTGTTTTTATGATGCAAAAATTTATTTGATAATCTAGAGCAGAATTTTTAAGCTGGTTTGTTCTGCTGTCTGGATTGAGATGGTAATTTATTAGCTGTTTGGCTGAATAAGAAGCAAAATGTGATGAATAACAATATGCTCCCTCTTTCCCAAAAATCTTCTCAAGGTTTGGCTTTTCACATAAATTAAGAAATCAATGAAATATATAGAAATATAATACAAAATGAATAATGTATACTCAAAAAATATTAAATAAGGTAGTTTGGGAAAAACAGTGATAAATGATCTCGGTATATAATTTAATTATTTATTAGGAATGAAAGAAACAATAGATTGAATAAGTGTAGTTTGGGAAAAATAGTGATGAATGATTTCTTTATATACAATATTCACAAGATCTATAGAAATAATTGACTAGATTTTTTTATTACAGATGGAGTATTTAGTTATGTAGGTGGGAGAGAAATTGACTTTTGATAAGTTCTAAGTATCTGATTACTGTTAGATTTGGTAGTTCTGGAGTTTGAAAAGAAAGAAATCTTTGACCAAAGTTTTGGTGTCTAATTTTTCACTTCTTGTTCTAGTAAATGCTATGATTATGTAAAGAAGACTAAACTATAAGTCTGTTTTATACTCAGGTCTTGAAGGATGGGCTCTCCACTTTGCATGTACCCTATTCTTATGGTTTTGCTATTATTCTATTGACTGTGCTAGTAAAGGCAGCTACTTTTCCTTTAACCAAGAAACAGGTGAGCTTATGCCCATAAAGGTTTCTATTTTTTCAATTTTACTGTTTTACAGTTTGAATCTTTTGAGCTATGTTATCAATGCTGTTCTTGATCCCATCAGTCCACATAATGAGTTATTAATTGCCTTATGAAACTCTCGCATACAGGTGGAATCTGCAATGGCAATGCGATCATTAACACCTCAAATAAAGGCTATTCAAGAACGGTATGCAGGAGATCAGGTTACAACTTTTCCTTTCTTTGGGATTTCTCAATTACTTCATGAATTTAAAGGATGAAGTTTGTGGTGGAGCTTGATCATGGATTCATTCATATGGTGGGCTTTTGGAGTGGTGGTTAATATGCTGTAGATATTCATTGATGTTGAGCTGTGAAGTGACTGTATTTGTTTGTTAGAATTGAAATATTCCTTTGGATAGATGTCTTAAGTATCCATTGTCACTAGTATTACTTATGTTCTTTCAGGAGAGAATTCAACTTGAAACTGCACGACTATATAAACTTGCTGGCATAAACCCACTGGCAGGTAAATCACTGTTGTATTTGTTTCTGCAATTTGGTTCACAGATCCTATGTTCCTACTTGTTCATCTAAGTAACAAAATGTATCCAAAAGAAGGGAGAGGGGGGTGTGGGGAGGAGAAAGATCGACAGTAGGGAAAAAAGATTAACCTTTTGCTTTCTGATAGCACCTTAATCCTTACCTTCTATGTATACAATTTAGTAATTCTTATAAAACATCTTCCATTTACAGGATGTTTGCCAACTCTTGCCACTATACCTATCTGGATTGGCCTGTATAGAGCTCTTTCTAACGTAGCAAATGAGGTATCATGCCAGCTTATGACGGGTCCTTTGTTCAATTTCTACCTCATATCTATGTTCTATGTACATGATTACTTACTTTATCATAAGATATTTAGTTTCTGAATTAAGGGCCTTTTCTTTTTGTCTTTACAAATATGTTAAGGGACTCCTAACCGAAGGCTTCTTTTGGATACCATCACTAGCTGGTCCAACTACAATTGCTGCTCGACAAACTGGCAGTGGCACCTCTTGGCTTTTCCCTTTTGTCGTAAGTCTATATATCCATCCCTAGAACTTGATTCCTTTTAATGTATTATTATTATTTTCTTCTCCTTTTTGTTTGGATGATGTGGTGAGCAGATATGGCTTTGCTTAGGTTGCAAAATCAGAGTACCCGATATATGCCTCTGTCTAATTCAGCAGTTTTCTTCTCATTGTTGTCAGGATGGTCATCCTCCACTTGGGTGGTCAGATACCTTTGCCTATCTTGTCTTGCCAGTGCTGTTGATTGTCTCACAGTACATCTCTCTTCAAATAATGCAACCTCCACAGGTTTGTTAAGTTGAAAGTTCATTGTGTACTATTGTTTTCAAAGAGTGGTTTTATGAAAATGTTCATAATAAAATGTTAAAATTGATTTCTAATTTGCTATATTTCTTTTCTCCAATATTCAGACCAATGATCCGAACCTGAAGAATTCTCAAGCCATAACCAAATTTCTGCCCTTAATGATTGGCTATTTTGCTCTCTCAGTACCTTCAGGTTTAAGCCTTTACTGGTAATCTTCTCTAACTTACAGCAAATCTAAACTTCTTTTCCCCCTTCTGTTGTGATATATTTGAGTGCTACATTTTATGTCTTTTCTTGTTTTATTTTAGGTTCACAAACAACATATTAAGCACAGCGCAACAAATATGGCTGCAGAAGTTGGGAGGTTCAAAAAATCCAGTTAAGGAATTTAATGATGATGCTGACAAGCAAGAACTACCAAAAATGCAGATTTCTGCATCTGATGTTGTGTTAAAAGAGAAAAGGACTAAAGCAGGAGAACAACAAACTTCAGAAGGGCCTCGTCCTGGTGAAAGGTTAAGCAGTTACTGGTTTTACGAGTTCTGTGATACTGTTGAAAAATTAGTTTTGGTCTTACCTTGGTACTTTTTTTTTAGGTTTAAACAATTAAAGGCGCAAGAGGCGAGGAGGAGACAACAAAGAGAAGAAGAGAGAAGAAAAGCTGAAGAGGCTGAAGCTAAAGATATCAACACAAAACTTGAAAAAGAAGCCAATCTAGATGAGATAGAACGTGGAAGTGAAGCTGAGAGTTCTGAGTCTAGAACTGGTGAGTCTCTGAGTAACGAGAAGCTTAAGTTAAATGGTTCTAGTTCTGCACCAGAGCTGAAGGATCCGATTAATGGATTGGAAGTACAGAAAATTTCTAACAATTGTGAGAATGGAAGAAGTGATCAACATCCTTCTAGCACCCCTGAAAAGGTAACTATGGTAAGACTTTGATCTTTTGCTACTTCTTCACTTTTGACATCCATTATTTTCTTTTTTTGGCTTAGAATATCTCACCTTTGCTCTCTTTCCATTCTTGGCCCCCCAAACAACAGACGCTCATACTTGTTTTATATCTTACATCAATATGACCATATATATCTCATTTGATATGCAGTGCAAGAATATCATCTTGCCTGAATCACTAGAAATGTTGTATTTTTATTGAATGATTTGATTCCCGGACTAAATTCTAGCAATTAACTAATGTGTCTTTCTTCTTCTTCTCAGGAAGAAGTAGGTCATAGTAGGGTAGATACAGACAACGCGCTTGCTGGAAAAGACACAGAAGAAGATAAAGAATGAGTGAGCTACAGGTACTATGTAACTATGGTACGCTGATGACATAATTTTCATCCCATTTTATTAGTCAAAATATACACAAATACAGAAGATGCTGCAAGTGTATTTGGCAAACACCAGTACAGAGGTCATCCTGCTGTGAGTTTAGAGTCCTGAATAGAAAAGCTAGGATGCGGAAACCAGTGTTTGAGATCAGTGAGATTGTGATATAGATAGAAGGGATAAAGAGAGAATACAATACAGTGTAGTTATGGTCTTTAGTATGTTTCACAGATAATTTTCCCTTTTTGTTGTCCCTAGTAATATTTGAAGAATACTGATCAGAGCTGATTATTGGCTTTAAATATTTGAAGTTTAAAAGTCCTGAGCAATCATTAAGAGGTGCAGCTCTCTAAACTTTCATCTTGTCAATTTAAATATTTTACTGGGAATCATTCAGAACTACAGATTTGAAATTAAAGAAGGAAATGAACATCTTTGAAATACAAACTCAAGCAGAGACTCTATATGTACCCATGCTCCATTTTTCCACTAAAAAGAACTTTCCAACCGTTTGAAAAGCATTTTATGCATTTGAGTGTTCTGAATACTAAACATTAGGCACTGTAAAACATGAATACAACAGGAAAACATATTGGATATGTTAAGAAGGAAGGAAATTCCTAACTACTAAAAGAAGAGTATATGATTTCAGTTCAATAGATTTGAATGTCAAGATTTCAGAATTATGCATTGAAATTTAAATCATTTGCTTCAACTTTGGAAAGATAATCATTAGGGTTTAGTCATACTGAAGGTGGCATCAACATAGTTCCTTCATACATGACAAAGCTAACAAAAGCAATTCTAAAATAAGAAGTGAAAACATAGTAAATACCACATGCAGGGTTTTATTCTACTCCATCACTGCAACCCCACCCGCAGCCTTGATCTTCTCTATGATATCATTTGCTTCTTCTTTAGTAACCCCTTGCTTAAGTAAAGAAGGTACCTTCTCAACGAGATCTTTTGCTTCCTTCAATCCCAAATTGGTAAAGGCACGCACCTCTTTGATTACTTTGATCTTTGCAGCTGCATCAAATTTCTCTAGCTTAACATCGAATGCTGTTTTCTCTGCTTTCTTCTCCTCTGTTTTTGAAGATCCAGAAGCAGCCCCTCCCTGTGGACCCAAATCCACGCCATCTCCTGATATTGGTTCCAACTTGGGATGCTTTAATCTCTCAAGAAGTCTGGGAGTAATTTTCTTACGCTCTTCATCAGTTAAAGATGCAATTCTCTCAGCAAGCTGTATGACCTTATCGGAAGGTGGGGGTCTAGGTCCATATGGGTCATAAAAAGCAGGGTACTTGTACCTTTTAGGCTTGGCTGTGGGGTCTCTAGGAGCATAATCGGGCTGAAAGAAACGAGACTGTAGAGGGCCTTTAATTTCACAGCGTCTGGAACTTATGCGCAAGGATCTAAGAAACTGAAAAAGCTTCATTACAGTGTGGTGTGCTATAAAGAATGACTCAAGCAAAAATAAAACTTAGTACTGCTGGGGAATATTATATTCCTAGCAGGGAGAAAAACTGATTTCTCTAGTTCCTCCTTTTCCTCCTGACAACCACAATCAGCTTCCAATGTGGAAGCTTACGTCTGAAAGGAAAATAGAAAAACCCGGTTAATTTCTTTTTGAATGATGTCATTTCTTAGCACAGAACTACTGATGTACAAAAGGATACTAAATGCAAGATGCAACTGGATATTTAAACTGAAGCAAATTCCCTAAGAAAGATCTCAAATCTATCACTTTTTCAAAAATAAGCCTGTCATCTCTAGGAACTCAACAATTCTTTTTGATCTATTCGGTTGAACAAGTTAGTACTAGTCACATACAGGCGTACTGCTGCACAAATTTTCTATATCCTATATTTCTGCAAATTGCAACATACATTTCAAGCACTGACAATCCTGATTCATATAGAATTCATGTTTACAATCTATAAGGAAATAAATAAAATTGGATTGACGAGAATTTAGAATCAAATCAAGAACATTAATAAACATACAACCTTGCATTGTGAGTAAATGTTCCAGATTATCTAAATTTTCAATTCAATAAAAGATTTAAAGACAAACAGCCAGTAAATGTTTCAAAATCTCACCTAAAATATCAACGGAATAACATCATTATATCTACATCGAACAGAAAATAAAAAGGGGACACAAATTTTCTACATAAGAGCATACACTTGGAGAGACTCGAAAATCTCAAGAGTGCAATGTAGAAGCTAAATTCATGGAAGGATCCAACCAATTTTAGTTAGTACCTCACAGTCTATCTTGTTTACCACATAGAAGACAATCGAAGCATGTACACATTATACATCTTTTACAAATCAGAAATTGCAATACAATAAATAAACAAAAAGAGCATGGCCATGTGATCAGAAATGAGTAACCAAGTGTAGTTAAGCTCAACCAACATTAAGTTTACTCATACACTAAACTTATACAATCAAAATACATACTAACGAGTTTGATTCAGTTTAACTCTCAGTAGAGCAAAACATCAAACACATCAAATTCAATTCTTAATAAAGCATAACATCAAACACATAACAGGCACCAAAATAATACATTAAACTAGAAAAATCTTTCCACCATGACATATGTATCAAGCATTTCGATACACTAAAATCAATCAATTTGCCATATCCTTAATAAATATATATATATATATACACATCATCAAGCCCTATCCAACACAAATTAATATCATTAACTTTGATGAAATTTCCAGGATTTGATTTCCGCAATTCGTATTTCACCTTAAAACAGAAATTGAATAGTTATAGAATCCTACGGAAGTGACAGAACATATCAATCATTGAATTGATCTTAATTAACTCCTAGCTCAACCATATAATCCCAACTAAAAGAAAAAGATAGAGCAATGAAAAAAAAAAAAAAAAAAAACAATGCAAAATTTGGTACCTTGAGCAGAATTAGGTGCAGAAAATGGAATATTAACCAAGAAAAAATTCAAGAAAAAGGAACATTCTTTTCATTAGATTTTGAGAAGTAGAAGAAGACTGAAGACTGACTGCCGAAGCGTGGGAAATCAGGGGCTAAACGGCGTTTAATTTTCGGGAGATTCAAAATTATATTATTCCCCTAAATATTTTATAAATCACAATCTAATCCAAAATATTTCTGAAGTTTCCATTTTGACCCCCAAAAGAAAAATATATTTATACCTATCCTATTATCCCTTTCTTTCCTTGTTATTATTAGGAAAATTAGCCTTTTTCTTTTTTGGTAAGGTGGAAAACTAGATTTTTTTAACCTTAATCCTTGTATTTTAACAGTTTTAATTCATTTCGTTAAAATTTTTACTTATACGGTATCATTCACAACTTTAAAACGAGTCAATTGAGTTTTTGATTAGCCCTTCACTTGGAACAAAACACGTTGTAGAAACTTATACAATATCGAAGTTTGATACTTGCTATGAACACTAAATAAAAGTCGGAATAAACTTTCTCTCGAGTAATAATTGGACCTGCGAATGCAACCTGGATCGAATCTAAATTTGAAAAAAGAATTTTATACAATTCTTAATCTTGTTCACAAGACATTTAAATATTTAAATACTAGAAAACTTAATTTTTAATTTTATTTACAGTTCAGTACATGAAGTTTAAAATTTTATCACATTGGCCCCAAAAAAGAAAACAAAATTACAAAATTCAATGAACATTGATATCTAAAATCTTGGTACGGGGACTAGGCTTAGGTACAGAGATGTAAAGAACACCATTTTTAACCTCAGCTTTAATCTTCTCAAATTCAACATTTTCAGGCAAAGCAATTCTGTTACTGTATCTTCCATAGCTCTCAGCTCCCCACCATTCTTCTTCTTCTTCTTCTTCACCTTCTTCTTTACCATTATTTTTCGGAATTTTCTCAGCTTTCACTACCAAAATTTTGTCTTCAATCCATATTTTCACATCATTTTTAGTCATTCCAGGCATGTCGAATCTCATCTTGTATTCTTCCTCGGTTTCCTTGATTTCCCACGGCCTCCTTCCTCTTCTTCTGCCGCCGGCGTATCTTTCCTCCGTTGTCTGCGGCGATGGCCACCATCTCCCCCCGCCGTTCCCATTGCCGCCGGTGCTGCTATAGGCTAAAGGGTTGTCGTCCTCCATCAACCTCTCCATAGTTTCCATCATTTGCTGCACTGTTCTTGCCGTTGGAAACCTGTCCCACATCCCTGCCCATCAACAATCAAGAATCCCAGTTAAAATTCATTCTTTCTACAATATCTTAAAATTAAGAATGAATCAAAATATTTATAACCAATTCGGAATATCAGAATATCAAAGTTCATTATTCGTAGTCATGAATGAAACTAATACGTATATTTATAATGCATGTTTTCTAATTATACTAAGTTAAATGTTTAAAAATTGATAAAATTCATAGAAGAAAAGGCTTACCGGCAGGGCTGGTAACTGGAGAAGGTGTTCTTCTGGGTTGTTGGGGGGTGGATTGCTGCTTGGTTGACCTTTGCAAGTGGTTAAGATTATTAACTCTGCCCTCGGAAGAAGAAGAAGCCATGGTGGGGTGAATTCGCCGTGAAATTGAAACTGAAACTGGACTGCAGCCTGATTGGAAAGATTTCTGATGAGGAAAATTTGCTCTTTCAGACATTATGAGATTAGAAATTGGAAGATTTGATAAACACCCTGACATTTTTCTTTTAATCTGTAGAAGAAAGCTTTCAATTTTATTTTTTTTTTTTTTCAGTTCAAGATTCTTGTTTTAGCGACTTTGTACGAGTGGAGAAACTGAATTTAAAGTAGAGAATGGAAAATTCTGGAACTGGAACTGGATATGGGTACGAGAAGGTGCTGGAATTTTATACTTTCTGGACTTCTCTAGAAAAAGCCTTTCTCCATTTCTTAGGGATATTTCAAGAATTTCACTACCATTTGTACAGAGTTATGATGAGTTCTTAATATATATATATATATATATATGGTAAAT
This sequence comes from Cynanchum wilfordii, assembly GCA_025388415.1. Lineage (NCBI taxonomy): Eukaryota > Viridiplantae > Streptophyta > Magnoliopsida > Gentianales > Apocynaceae > Cynanchum > Cynanchum wilfordii. The sequence continues at coordinate 2,642,370 of JAHSUH010003778.1, read as the reverse complement.
TGGCCACATTCGTCCTTTAAATTATAATTTTTTTGTGATTTTATCTTTTTTTTTTTTTTTTAAAAAATTTTTAATATCTCTTATTTTATAAATTTTGGTCAATTTTATTTTTTCCGTTAATTTTTTTTTTTGTCAAACCCTTAGTCAACTGTTATATTTAATAAAAATTATTTTATTAAGGGTAAAATTATCATATTTTACTGTTTTTTCTTTAAAAAAAAAAAAAAACCCAAAATCAAAAATTTCCAAAAACCACCCAGCAACAATGGCGATGCTTTTCATCCTCCCTTTGCTCAAAGCCCAAATCCCAAAACCCCCAAAACCACCCCCACCGTTTCGGATCATCCAAGGCCTCCGGCAGATCCTGTTTCTTCGTCTTCTGAAGACCATACATTTGTTTCAGTGCTTGCCGAGGCTGGCTGCACTTTAGTTAACCCTGCTGGTCAGCCGTGTTTGCCCTCTGACCTTCATAAGTTCCGGCATCGGCTTCATCGCCGTTTCTCTGATGATTCCGCTCTTCGCTTTCGTTTCCTCCAGGGACTTTCTTCGTACATCAATATTTCATCCAGTAATTTTCGAAGGTATATGATTAAATATCTTTCTTCCTTCAGGTTTTTGTCTACTCATTGCTGGGTGTTTTGCCTGTGTTCCTGATGGTATTACTTCGAAAGTATTCTTTTGATATTTCACGTTGTGTGGAAACTAATTTTTCAGTATTGTATTTTCTTTTGGTTTTTTGGGATGAGAACTTGAGGAAGGAAGTTTGCAGTTTTAATTTGCAACAAATTTTAGCTATAAATGCATGATCTGCCTTTTCAATCTTTTTTTTCTCTGCCAGTGAACCTTTTGTTTTATTTCAATTTAGTTTATTTTCTTTTTGGTCAAATTGGATATTTTCTCTGAATTTGAGATATTCTATCTTTCGCAGCTTGTTAGATATTTGTTTGCTTTGTGTAAAATCAAAAGCACACAACCTGAAAAATTTTTTATTGGAAAAACAGAATAGGCTTATGTAAAAGAATGTCTGCTCTTTAGTCAACATAAGCCATCTGATGAACATAGTAGAAGCATTATGATTACTTCATTTTACAGCAATTTCCTGCTGCCACTCAGACTAAATTGCTTGAGTTGTTGAGCAAATTAAAGCAGGAGGGTGGTATCTGGAAATTTTTGATTTTGGGTTTTTTTTTTTTTTTTTTTTTTTTTTTTTTTTAAAGAAAAAACAATAAAATGACATTTTTATCCATAATAAAATAATTTTTATTAAATATAATAGTTAACTAACGGTTTGACAAAAAAAATTAACGGAAATGATGAAATTGGCCAAAATTTATAAAATAAGTGATGAAATTTTTCAAAAAAAAAGAAAAGGATGAAATCATAAAAAAATTATAATTTAAGGGATGAATTTGGCCAATTTGTCCTATATATATATAATATTCACTTTAATATTTTAAAAAAATCACACAATTCTTTTTTTCTTGAGTTGGTATCTCAGCCTTCCGGTCCAGACTAATCTAAACAGGAAGACCCAACAGTACGGGTATACCTGCACTTGCGAATATATCTCAAACTGTGGAACCTCGGATGAAATTTAAACCCTTAACCTCTTGACAAGTCGGGAGGTAAGGGAGAAACTCCTAGATTAATGACTATGAGAGATTCAAATTTTTAACCTTTTTGATTAAAAGAGATACTCATAGACCATTAGATAGGAGAAATTTAAACTATCAATTTTTTAATAATGAACCTAGTTTTTTATTTTAAGGAAAAAAAATATATATATTTTGCCATCTTTTTGCAAACTGGCAACTGAATAATTAAATTTTAAAGTACAAAATGGAAAGCACTAATTCATAAAGTGGAGAAAAAAAATAATATTATATTCTTATTTAATAGTGAATTTCCCATTTGGTCCCTCTCTTCTTTTTCTCATGAAAACCAATCTTCTCTAGTTTCTGGGTTAACATCCAAGAAAGAATATGGAAAACTGCAAACTCAAGACGAGAAGTTGCAATTCAATTGGTAGCTACTTCATTTTATAATTTAACCAGTCATGAGTTCGAGTTACGTTAAAAGTAAAAATAACTTAAAGTTAAAAAAAAAAAAAAAGAGGATAACGGCTAGTTTAATCATGTATGTACCATATTTGAACAAACATGGGATGGAATCAAATTGTTTTGTTTCCCTTTAAAAGAAGTTATCATCTGAAGAAGTGAAAAGATCCCATGGAAGAGGACTGTTAATCCAATTATGGAAAGAATCTTCCAACTGATGATGATGAAGATGATGTTGATGATGATGATGGCCTATCCCCATGTAGAAAGAATCCAGAAGAAGCTCTGCATTCCCATTCATTTCTGTACATGGCGCCGCCGGTTTCATCTCCATAAACATGCATGCAAGATTATTATCACCATTACTGTTATCACTATTACTTTTCTGCTGATCATCTGCAGTATTATTATTCATCATGACAGTTGTTTCTTCAGTACTAATCTCGTGTTTTTCTTGTTGTTCTCCTGATGAAGAAGTAGTACTATAATATTCTTGAATCATCCCTTGATCTTGATCTTGATCATGATCAGATTTTTCATCATGATGATGAGTTTTTTCATCGGTAATTAATGGTTTGTGAGTTAAGGGATCTAACCCTAGGAGTTTCAGCTTCTTCTTGATTTTAGTATTCCAGTGATTCTTTATTTCGTTATCTGTTCTTCCTGGAAAATGTGTTGCAATCTTCGACCACCTGTACCCCCGCCAAGGACATAACATTATTTAAATTTCAAGAAATGTAAAATGTTTTACTTCAATTGTTAATATACAAATATATATATATATATATATATATATATATATATATATATAAACACGAAAAATTGGTAGTTTCATTTTTCCTTCTTTATGTTCTTGACCATTTTGTTCAATCACGTTAAGATTTTGCAACTCATCCATATATGATGTAACACTCAAACTTGATTGAATATAAACTAAAATATATATAATCAGAAAGATCAAAACGATCATAAGAAAATAATATAAGATAAAAAAACATTAAATCGTAAAAAAATTGATAAAATCGAGACTAAAATGATGAACTTATTACCTGTTACCCAATCTAGAATGAAGCTGGATGACCATATCTTCCTCAGCTTCAGTCCAAGCACCTCTTTTGAGATCTGGCCTAAGGTAATTGATCCATCTCAATCTGCAACTCTTTCCGCACCTCAACAAACCTGGAAAAATATAATATATATATATATATTGATATTAAAACAAGAAATATATATATATATATATATATATGGTGTGTGTGTGTGTGTGTGTGTATGTATGTATAGCAAGCTAGGTAATTAAGGTAACGTATATACCTGCCAATTTAGGAACAAGTCTCCAGCATTGTATTCCATTATTGAGAATGAAGTTCATTAGCTTATTATCTTCTTCAATAGTCCATGGCCCTCTTTTCAATCCAACCTTATCACAACAAGGCTGTCTTCCCATGCCTGAAAAATTAATAATAATAGTAATAGAAATGTGAGAACTGATCAAGAATATGGTTATATATATATATATATATATATGAAGGCAAAGATTCTTTTAAATTTGTAGAGAATGCAGCTAACATTAATGGAAGATGGTTATATATAAATTATGTATATATGTGTATGTAAGTATGTATGATGAAGGCAAAGATTCTTTTGACAGCTCGAACACAGAAGAAAAAAACACATATGTTCCTTTAAAAAACAGCAGCTTCATGATTGAGGAAGAAAGAATCAAACCCGGTATCTAATTAAATATTTATACTCTTCTTTTATATAATATGTATATATATATATATATATTGTTGTTATTATACAAAAAGATCAAATGATTGAATGTGTTCGAGGACGACATTGTGGTGAGAAACAGACGTGAGTTCTTGTCGTTGACATGTTTTTTTTTTTTTTGTTTTAATTTGGTCCACCTTTGTTTTGGTTAATAACATCTCTTTTTTAATTTTTTTTCAATAATATACTTCTTTAGTCCATAAATACTAAGTTTATTCTCTTTGATCTTTTATATATATATATATATATATATATATATATATATATTATATTTATTTTTTTTTTTCCTAATAAACTCTTTCATTGGATAAGATCGTCAAGATGTATATAAGGCTGTTTTAAAGGTACAAAATCAAAGTGAAATAAAACATTAAATTTAACGTGAAAGGATCTTATTGGCTAAAATAATAATAGACTTAATCTTAGGAATGTTGGTAAGCCGGTAAATAGTTTCTTTTGACTTAAATGAGGTCGTGAGATTGAATTCGTATTCAGTCGTTTAAAACTTGGGGTCGAGCTTATCTTCCGCAAAAAAAACCTACCTAACTCGAGCGATAAGTAGTTTGCATGTAAACATAACTTAAATGCGTCACTCATAATTGAAACTCATTCAGAACATCTCGTCTCATACTTAAAATATATATATATATATATATATAAAAAGAAGTGAAGTAAAATATGTATAAATTAAGAAGACCAAATTGGCTAGTTTTCCTTTTTTTTTTTTAATTTTAATTAATATGAATAATTAATCTGCCATGCCTGTTTTCTTGGTATTGAATTTTGAGAGGAAACAAAAGTAAAACAATAAAAAAAGTGTATAGATTCCTTGTGGGTCCCACCCTGTTTTTGATTCATGGGGGGCAAGTCTTCTTCTACATCTTCTTCCTTTTTCTTGTTTTAAATTCAGTGAACCCTTCCTTTTGCTGTACCATAAGGGCCATGAAAAAATTATTTCATGGGCATGGCTTCTGTATCAAATCTAAATCCTACCTCTCATTATTCTTCATACATACATATTATATATATATATATAAATGGACATTGTGTTGCCACCCCTAATCTGAATATATATATATATACACATGTTATAATGGGCAGAAGCCAAATTGATGATCAGTTCTGGAAACTCATCATTATGCTTCAAGCATCTTGGGGAGGTTGAACTATATTCATTGAATTTGCTGACTATAATATATATATATATATATATATATATATATATATATATATATATATATATATATATATATATATATATTATATATAATATTTTATATATATATATTTGTAGTTTATGCTTTTTTACTTCCGATTATTGCATAAGGTGTTTTGAATGGATCACTTATATTTGGTGATATATGTTATTCGAGTTGAGTAGGTCTCTTGCTAAATGTAAATTTTGGTCCTAAATTTAAAACGATGCATACATAATTGGAGTATAAACTCGCGATCTCACTTAATCCAAGTCAAGAGAGCCACTTACTAGTTGGCTTCGATCGTGAAGTTGAGTTTATATATTTTCAAGATGTAATAATAGGCATTGGCCATCCCTTCATTATAAATTTTGCGATTTCACCCTCTTTTTTTTTTTTGAAAATTTCATCCCTTACATTATAAATTTTGGCCAATTTCATCCCTTCTTTTTATTTTTTTGGTTTAGTCAAGTTTTATATTTAAAAAAATTATTTTCTGGGGTAAAAATGTCATTTTACTATATATTATTATTTTTTTAAAAAACCCAAAACCCTTATTAAAATTTTAATTTTTCTTTTCTTTGACATTACCAAAAAAAGTCAAATTGGCCAAAAAGGTCCCTTACATTATAAATATTTTGCGATTTCATCCCTTTTCTTTGTTTTTGGAAAATTTCATCCCTTATCTTATAAATTTTGGCCAATTTCATCCTTCTCCCTATTAATTTTTTTGGTCAACTATTAGTCAACTTGTTATATTTTAAAAAAATTATTTTATCGGGGGGTAAAAATGTCATTTTATTGTTTAAAAAAAAATTTCAAAACCTTAAAATTTTTAATTTTTCTTTTAATTTGACATGACAAGGAAAATTATCAATTTTAAAATTATACTTAATATCATTATATTTTGGTCAAAAATATCTTTTATATTTTTTATTTATATCAATTTTCAAAAGATTTTAAATGCTATTATATTTAGTTATTTGGAATCACTTTTTCACTTATTAATTTGGCTTGTTAAATAAAAATGGACATACTTAGAAATAAATTTGACATTTTCATTATTATTTTTTTTCTTTAAATTCTCCCTCAAAAGATCTTAAAATTATAAAAAAATTGAAACTTCATTTTATTAAAAATTATTTTAACAATCGTAATATTTGTTTGCAAGTTTTATATTAATTTGAAAAGTAAATAGTTAAATTTATATATATTTATTTATTAATATTTGGTTTGACATGTTTGAAAATGACAAATTTATTTCTAAGTATGTCCATTTTTTATTTAACAATAGCCAAATTTAATAAGTGAAAAAGTGATTCCAAATAACTAATATTAATAGCATTTAAAATCTTTGAAAATTTGATATAAATAAAATATATATTAAAAGATTATTTTTGACCAAAATATATGATATTAAGTATATTTTTTAAATTTTGATAATTTTCCTTGTCATGTTCAAATTAAAAGAAAAATTAAAAATTTTAAGGTTTTGATTTTTTTTTTAACAAAATAAAATGACATTTTTACCCCCCGATTAAAATTAATTTTTTTTTTAAAATATACAAGTTGACTAATAGTTGACCAAAAAAAATTAACGGAAAGGATGAAATTGGCCAAAATTTATAAGATAAGGGATGAAATTTTCCAAAAACAAAGAAAAGGGATGAAATCGCAAAATTATTTTATAATGTAAAGGACCTTTTTGGCCAATTTGACTTTTTTTTGGTAATGTCAAAGTAAAAGAAAAATTAAAATTTTTAAGGTTTTTGGGTTTTTAAAAAAAAATATATATTATAGTAAAATGACATTTTTTACCTCTTCGACTTAGAAAATTATTTTTTTTTATATTGACTAACTGGGGAATGAAAAAATTAACAGAAAGGAGAAAAATGGGCAAAATTTATAATGGGTAAGGGATTAAATTTTCCAAAAAAAAAAAAAGAGGATGAAATGGGTTTTTTTTTTTTTTCCTTCGTAAAAATTTTATAATGAATAAGGGATGAATTTGGCCAATTCTGTAATAATATTAGGGCATAATATATATTATTAATAGTAAGTACATTAAATAAGCAAAGCTATACCAACACGTATTGGTGAAAGTGGAAGGAGTTTGACTCACATCTGCAAGGTCTCGAGTTCGAACTTTACCTAGGGAGAACTTCCCTTAATAGGAATCGACGCGACTCGAATTTTGTTCATTTGGGTCCAAATTGACTATCAAACACGGATAAATTTAACCAAAACTAATAATAAGTGTTTATTGGGAAAAAAAATTGTGATAATTTATTTTTCAATTTTCTTAATATATTAAAAATGAATGAAAGAAATAAAAATGTTAGTAAAATAATATGATAATATTTAATTTTGAAGTCAATAAAAATAAAAATTATAGTCAAATATTTCGATTGATTTTATACATTATGGTATTAAACAAAAATATTGCTGATGTAAATAAGACATTTTATTTAATATTGGTTTGATAAATATTCTCCCATGAACTTTTGTAATGAAACTTATCTTCATGTCTAGTGGTAATTTTTTTTTTTTTGCTTACGTATTCGTGGCGCTAACCATTTAAGGGATTCGAAATTTCGACCATCCGCCCTGAGGAGAAGCATTAAAAGTCTGCTTACCAACTCTCCCAAACGGCTAGATTGTCTAGTGGCAATTTATTTTCCCTTAATTTCTCATTATTCAACTTTTTCTTTTGTGAAAGTCATAATATATATATATATATATATATATATATATATACAGAATGTCAAAATGTGGGTCCCATATTGCAGAATGTCAAAATGTGGAATTTCTTGACATTCAAATTTTCTGATTAGAATAATTTTTGGGCTTTATAAAAAGTCTACTCTAGCTGTTGAGAGGCTTTTGGCCCAATCTGATCTTGTTCAAATGGCCTTTAAGAACCTTCTACATGACATAATATATAAGTAAAATTAAAACAAAACCCAAATCTAAAAGCCCAATAAGTAAAATCCATGAACTTGGGTCAATAAATATCCAAGCAAAGGCTAACTATCAAGTATCAAGTGCCTTTGAAGCCCATTGGCTTGAAAGAAAGAAATGGTATTTTTATTTTTATTTTTTTTTGCTTAAGCATCCGGTATCTGAACTCACACGGGTCGACTAATCCGGATTCGGCTTGGAGTGCGCTCGCAGAGTCCAACTCTTGCTCGAGGGTGAGGGCCTGACCCAGAGCTTTTTAACGTGGCGCTAACCACCTCGGGGGGATTCGAACCCTTGACTATCCGCCCCGAGGAGAAGCTTTTAGGAGTCCGTTTACCAACTCCCCCAAGCTGCTGGGTTGAAATGGTATTTTTTGAATGTTACACGAAATCGTAGATATTTAAGGTGAAGTCTTTTCTTGAGCACTCTACAAGGGCAACTCGGACTAAATCAAATTAATTGAAGTAGTGACTTTAAATAGTAAATGATCTAATAAAAAAAAGGTATCAAGTGCCTTTGAGTGCAATCATACCGGTACGAGCCCAAGGCACATGTGAGATAGTAAAAAGTTCTCATAGCTTAAATGAGTTTATGAGTTTGAATCTCAATTCATGTATATAACTATTTAAAATCCGAAACTAGATTTAGATAGTGAATAGTCTAATAAAAAAAGTAGCAAGTGACTTTGAGTGCGATCTCTTGAACCAATATGTTGTTAGTAATATATATATATATAATCAATTACCAAAATATATATATATATATATCATCATAAATTAATGTTCGACACATTTTTCATATTGAAGCACGAAGAAAATAAATCACATTACATAACATGTCATGTTCATGAAAAAGATGCAAAAAATAAAATAAAATAAAAGGGAAAGGAAACCCTACTTAATGCTAATGAGTCTGTAATCATGTGTGTGCATGGCACACCCACACACCCACATATATATATATATGTACATACATAGAACCGCCACCGTGACCTGTGCATGCTTCCTTCAAACCAGGTGTCATCACCCCCTCAACCCATTCAGTCCTCCAAACCCCCACCCCTACCCCCCTTCTCTCTCTTTATTTTCTTTCTCATTCCTATATATATATATATATATATAGAATCGCCATGCATGCACCTCGATCTAGCTATCTAGTTCCTCACAACAAGAGTATTCATGATCACGACTCATGATCAGAGATATAGGAAACAGTATTATAGTCCTCCTCGTTTTCTGCAACCAACAACATTGCCGTGAATCCACCGCCACCGGAAATCGGACACCGGTTGTTGGTTAGTGGAGGCTAATTATAGTCATGTAAATTATCACACGCGGAATTAACACTCCTAATTATTGGTATATTTGTCTTTCTAAATTCTCTCCATATATATATATATACCGTTCACATGGCCAACTGTTATCCCACAATATTATTTTTCAATTATATTACCATATATATATGTATGTATATATAATATATGTATAATTGCGCGCAGGTGGTTGCAGAGCAGAGATGAAATTAGCAGCTTCGAGCAAGCAATTCGCCTCATCAAAGTGTTTCTTATTTTCTGTTCTACTTTTTTTACCTTTAATTTTGGTGCTCTTTTCACGGAAAAATCCTATTGCCTTGACGACGACGAAGACGAGGGAGGCCACCGACAAAAACTCGCCACCGTCGGAGAGTAACATCCTCCGAGATCTGAGAATCCGACCGGGGTACACATCGTACGAGTCCTACATCCAGCGCCAGCTTAACAAAACTCTCAATCCTCAGCTCCGGAGGATATGGAAAACCAGAGACTGGGACAGGAAAATTGAGGTATTCTCGAAATTTTTCGCTGATCTGAAGAGGGAAAAACTGATCTCCGATGAGTCTAAAGCGCTGGCCGTTGGGGCGAGAATGGGACAAGAAGTGGAAGCACTGAAACGAGTTGGAGTATCGGATTCGATCGGAATTGACCTTGTTCCGTCGCCGCCGTTGGTTGTCCAGGGAGACTTTCATAAGCAGCCGTTCGGTAACGGAACTTTTGATTTTGAGTTCTCGAATGTATTTGATCACGCACTTTATCCGGAGAAGTTTGTTGGGGAGATCGAACGGACGTTAAAGCCCGGTGGTGTTTGTGTTTTACACGTGGCGTTGTCTAGACGAGCTGATAAATACTCGGCTAATGATTTGTATAGTGTCGAACCGTTGAAGAAGCTTTTTAAACGGTCCGAGTTAGTTCACGTTCGAACCGTCGATGGGTTCGGTTTAGATACTGAAGTGGTTTTTAGAAAAAAGAAGGGGAATCAATACCCTTGATATGGAGAACCTTTTTTTCCTTATCAAAATCTTTTGTTCCCAATTCCATTGATTATTTTATTTTATTTTTTTTCAAAAAATGAAATTCTTATCAATAAATATTTTTCTTTCCATAACACCTCCGGATTCTTATTTTATTTTTATTGGATTTTTTTTTAAAAAAAAAAAAATGTAAGTGGAGATGGAGACAAATATATATATATACTCACACATATAATCATTCAGTGGTGGTATCCAAACACTAGGCTTATTGTATACTCCTCGGACAAAAAAGCAAGCAAAGAAGCAATCTTTGCAAGTAAGGATAAAGAATGGTATTAACGTACAATATAATGAAAGTTTTATGCATTATGACAATCTTAAAATATATATATTCTGAATTAGAACTCAATATTTTCATTCGGAGAAAGAATACTATAGTACAAGTACAAACTAAAATCGCACTACAAAGTCATCTTTAACTTTATCAATATTCCACTTTTGTAAGCATTCCAAAAATAAGGTAGTAGAACTAACTATATGGGGTGATTAACTGAAACAAACCAGGTTCTTCAGAGGGAGCTCCCTCTTTTAGCTGATGCAGCCAAAGAGTAATCTTGAGTCCTATAATAATATGATATTTCCTCCCTTGCTTGGAAAATAAGGAAGGTATTGAACAAAAATCCATGCACCAACAAGAATAGACAAACACTTGGAACTCTGCATGATCTGGAAGATAACATCATGATCCAAGACTTGGAACCAAAACATTACTGGTTGGCTTGACTATCTGGAACAAACTCAATGAGCTGACTTTCTGTATCTGCTTCTTGAGATTGAACTGCTGTAAACTTCGCCTTCTTGAAACGCTTAGAACTTTTAAGAATCATGTCTATGGACATTTCTCTGGGGTCCGGATGCCTGTTGCACTAACCAGTTACCATGATTAGTAATGATTTAGAAGGAAGTAAATATGTTGTGTGACATACAATTCATTCCATCCTCCAGGCTATGATGATATGCTGTCTTAGTTTCATTTACTGTTATAATTAAGGACAACAGTTTTTGCACTTTTGTATAAATTTAGTATGAAAACAAGGACAGAAGCAATTTTCATATAATCATAAGCATGTAACTTAGCATAACAAAGGAGAAACCACCACCGAAAGAAAAGACAGGCTTTGCTTTGAGTTTCAAAAACCAAGAACTAATATCCATGAACTTCATTAAAATCAAAGTGGTCATGCAATCAGAGATGTCACTACAGTGACTACCAACTTGTAGTGCATAAGCATGCTCATATTAGCGAGGAGCTTTTATGTGGACCGAATTCCCTTCTTTCAAAATCTATAAAAGAATAAGATATGGAATTGTACTTACTTAGAATTTAAGGAACTCTTGCGGCCACCATCTTCCTTTTTTGCATTCCCCAATCCTGTGACAAAATCAAAGGGTAAATTTAGTGATCAGAACTTTTAAGGCCCAAAAACAATGAAAAAAGAAAAATAAAAAACTAAGTGACATGAAGAAGAAATCATGCTGGACAAAACTTTGTATCAACTCTATTGAATTCGGCTACTCTATGTTGATAACTTGCATTAAAACCATTCCTGTTGACAGATGATTTGAAAGATGCAACTTCTCACCCACTCCCCTTCCCAAAAGACAAAGGATGTTGCTGCATCAGTTCTCTAGGTTCCAACATATCATACTGATAGTAATATTAAAATTTGCAAATATTATGTTTACCAAACTACCATCTACATGCAGCATAACTAATTTTCAATATTGAATAGCCTGAAGAGGAAGAATATGCAAGGAAATTCTGAGATGGGCAACAGACATGTTCATTGCATCCTTGAATGGTTGTCTTTGTTTTTCCACTTTTCGCCCTTTTTCTTTTTCTCATTTTTTTTTTTTTTGTTCTTTCATTTTGTTTCTATTTCAAAGGAGAAGAGGGGGAGGAGTTGGCAGTGAAAAAAATATTAGGAACCAGAGTTGATAAGAATAAGCAAGAAATCTTTCACCAGCCAAAGCAAAGGAAGAATATGCAGCATATTTGAACTTCAATTACCAGTTCGTCTTGAGTCTTGACTTAATTCACTTTCACCATCTGAGAACCCTGATGATGATGAATGGTCAGATGGCGTGCGTGTGCTAGCATCTGAATTTCCATGGTTTTCATTCCCAGAACTTTCACTATTGTCATCACTAAAAATTGCACCTGGAGCACTCAACAAGCTCTTCTTTTGTTGTGAACTATTCACAATATCCTCATCATTTTTTCTCAAAACTTTTTGAGCAGATATAACACCATTATTGAATCCTGATTGCTGCTTTTTATTAGTTGTATCTTGAAATGATCTTTTAGAACCTTTTGCTCTACTACTAGAGCTTGATGCCATCACATTTCCATTATTCTCCTCCAACAAAAAATGGTTATTCCTACTGGAACCAGAGCCATTAGCAACCACCAGCGTTTTGGACTTCTGAGGTGTCTTTTCTTCATCAACATCATGAGATTTTGAAGCCTTCACTACATCACCATAAGTTAACGACTTCTCCTTGTTGGTCGAAGGCAGGTCTTTATTTCCCTTTGCATCTGCTGAAGATTCTTCAAGATGATTGGCATCAATATTGTGCCTTACCTGGCTTGCCTTGATTGCCTCATCAGGTATAAAATTGGGCTTCTTTGTTTCTCTCTTGGCTTTAGTTGAATGTAATGCTTCTTTCACCTTGTTAGCAGAAGAATCTTCAATTTGTTGCTGTTCAGAAACAAAGAATTGCCTGAAATTGACTCCATCTCCAGCTTTAGATATTTCAGCAATATTCTTAGTATTCATCTCAGTTTCAGGCCTCCCCTCCATATTAATATCTCTAGAATGATAACTTGGAACTTCAGATGAGCATGCACCTTTCAGATCTTCCACAGGATTTGAAGATTTGGACCCAACACCAGCATGCTTCCCAAGCAGAACCTCAGCAAGTTTTGATTTGTTACCAGTTCTTGTTTCAGCTGATGCGCTTCTGTCCATGCTGTCACACTGAGGGTCCCAGTCTCCCATTTTATCACCTGAAGCTGCCAAGTCTTCAACCCTAGCATTTTTCCTTTTGATTTTTGAGTTGCTCTGAGACTCTGCCATGTTTTTCAGATTCCTTTTGGGTTTCTTCACTTTTTTCTTTATATTCTCTCCAATCACTTGCTCCTTGTCAGCCTCACCAGGCAGCAGTTGCTGCACCTCAATAGACTGCAGCCTGATAGGCTGATCTTGGAGAGCACTTGTGTCCATGTGTTCCTTTTCCACAGTACCAGAGAAAGTACTTTGATTTTCTTGAGCTTCACTAGCAAAATGTTTAACAGCTGCATCGCATACAGAGTTGGTATGTTTCTTTGTCCTCTTTTTCTTCTGACTGCCACCAGATTTCACCACTTCCAAACCATTTTCATTGTTCAATTTCTGACCTGTAAAGTTTGGTTCACTGCAGTTTACAGTCACTTCACCCAAATCAGAAGTTTTGCTTGCTTTAGAAGAAGTCACCCCTGGTTCATTTTTCAAAGACAGTCCCCTGTCCCCTTCAATATGCTTAGCAGATGAAGCATTGACAGGAATAGAATGCTCCATGGGAGAACTATCTTCATCAATTGCAGCATGCAATTTTGCCCTCTTTTTCTTATGGCTGCGGCCAGATTTTCCAGCTTCAATTCCATGATCCAGTGACATTTCTGCAAAGCCTGATGCCTTTTCATTCAGAGTTTCTTTAGCTGAATCTAAGATTTTGTTTCCTTCTGGTTTATATCTAGATGACAATTCACTGTTATCCTTCAGCTTGTCAATCTGAGATATAGCTTTATTTCTCTCAGCAGTCACATCGGTCATCTCTACATCAAGAGCAACACCTTGTGCAGGTAAATAAGTTTCAAGCAGGTTGTCAATATCTGATTTATCCTGGAGTTTTGCAGCAGACTTCTTGGCTTTCAATTTTTTCCTCTTAATGGTACCAGAACTACCAGCTTCCACCACCTCATTTGGAAGTGAGAGATTACAGGAAAGAATAGATCCTTCATTCATCTCTTGTGCTTCAATCTGATCTGATGGTTTAACACTTTCAGATGGTTGTACTTGAGGATCATGGTTACGGGACAGGACTATTTCTTTTTTACTTGTATCATTTTTCTGACTTTCATCAAGAGAAAGCATGCTTGGATCATTCACTATCTTGTCATTCTTAAGGTCTTTCAGAGCTAAGTCTGCCACAGTTGAAGAAGGGGGAGCTGTAATTTTACTTCCCACCTCAGTGGAACCTGGAGCTATCTTCTTGGTTTTTCTTCTCTTGCTCTTGGTCCCGACAGAACCTACAGCTTCTGTCGGACTGCTGGTCCCCATGAAGTTAAGGGAAGGAATTGATTTGTTGTTAGTCTCATCAGCTCCACCTTCACTCATCTCTTGTGCTTCAATCTGATCTGATGGTTTAACACTTTCAGATGGCTGTACTTGAGGATCATGGTTATGCAACAGCACCATTTCTTTGTCACTTGTATCAGTTTTCTGAATTTCATCAAGAGAAAGCATGCTTTGATCATTCACCATCTTATCATTCTTGAGGCCTTTCAGAGCTAAGTCTGCCACAGTTGAAGAAAGGGGATCTGTAATTTTAATTCCCACCTCAGTGGAACCTCCCACAATTTTCCTTGTTTCTATTTCACTTTGAACTTTTCCACTAGCATCAACCGAGGGATCAATTTTCTTCTCAACCTTATTCTTCTTGTCCATGGTAAGTCCAACATTTTCGATGCATTCAATCTTGCGCTTCTTAAGCATGGATGGTAACTCATCTAAACGGCTGAATTCAGTAGTCTCATTGTTGTATCTGCAATCATCATCTCCAGAGCAGGCAGCCAATGGTGAAACTCTAAAATCCTTTTCAGGTGTAGTCCTATAAAGAGCCAGGTCCTTGCCATGTTCCCTTGAACAGGATGCTTCAACAAATACAACCCAAGCTTTTTTAGTGCTGCCAAAAGCAGTACTCACAAGCATAGAATCGGGCAGATGATAGAAATGACCTAGACGTTTCACCTGTGAAGTTCATAAAACAATCAGCCTAAGTATAAGATATATGTAGATAATGTAAGATAATCACTACATAAACAATCTACCTGCACGGAGTGGATCTTCACTCCATCTATCTTGGGAAAAATCTCAGTGTGTTGGCGTAGCATCTTCTCTGCAAACAACATGCAAAAACAGAACATAAATAAACCATAT
Source organism: Cynanchum wilfordii (assembly GCA_025388415.1). Taxonomy (NCBI): domain Eukaryota; kingdom Viridiplantae; phylum Streptophyta; class Magnoliopsida; order Gentianales; family Apocynaceae; genus Cynanchum; species Cynanchum wilfordii. The sequence continues at coordinate 2,626,833 of JAHSUH010003778.1, read as the reverse complement.
TTTTTATCAAATGCAACACGTTATGCAAATTTCAGCATACACTCTTACAAGTTAAGAGACAAAGAAAAAACAGAACATAAATAAACCACATAGAACATGCCCTTCCAATATAGCAACTTTAAACTTAAACTAACCAAAACCTTTAATTCCTATATCCAAAATGCTCCATCAATACCCAAGTTCCAGCATAATAAAATCACGCAATTCTCATCATTAACCGTCTGAGAAATTCACATACATATCCATATCATAAACCTCTGCGAATCAAATACATGCAAAAGGTAAAACACTAGACAGAAAATCTCTGTATTTCCGGAAAAAAAAAAAAAAAAAAGGTTTACCTTTGAAATCATAGAAGGTATCGGAGGAAGAGATGGTCAAAACGAGGTGCGTATCAAGACTGGTATCCACGAAGACGGCGTTGTAGGATGTTGCTTCCTCATTAGGAGTATCAGAACCAAAATCCCTGCGATTCCTCGCCATTGATGCTTTGCTCAAAGAGCTGCTCCGGCTCAACTGGAGAATGGTTTCTGGAGCCTGGAAGCACCCTTTCAGATATCAAGGGTTCTGCTGAGGTTTTTTTATGGTAATTATTTACTAATTACTTAAATTCTTTCTTTTTTTTAAAAAAAAAAAAAAAATCGAAATGTGTTTTCTTAATTAGGGTTTAGATAATTAAAGACGAAACCCAATAATTAAAGGTTTAGGATAATTATTAGATAACTAAAGGGAGCAAATTTTAATTCCTTGAATTTTATTAGGCAACTAATAATTTTTTATTACACTACGATTCGAATTGAATTGTCCGAAATTTGGTCACAAATTTTATACAATATAAAACTTATCCAATATTTAAAAATGTTTTCAGACCAAGTCCAAATATCGGTCCAAGAGTAAATCTTACGCTAAAACCCAAATTTTAAATCCACATATTTTGTATCAAAGCCCAAATAAACTGTCCGAATGTTCTTAATCAAAATCCAAATATAGGCCCAATATGAAATCATCTATTATTCCTACAGCCAAACACAAATTATAAGCCCAAATATTGCTGGAAAAGCCCAATTTGCTGTCCAACCTAAAATATCGACCCAAGAGTAAATTCTTTATCAACCCATATAATTTTTGAAAAAGCCCAAATTATCTGTCCAATCTTAAGTCAAAATGTTTTCAGTCTAAAGCCAGATTAGGCCCGAGATAAAATCTTGCATAAATTTAACACTGATGCCCAAAAGTTCAAACCCAATAAATTTCTGTAGAAACCCAATTTTTTGTCCAATCTTAAGTCCAAATAACTTGTCTAATCGTAAACCCAAATTTTTCAAGAAGAACCCAAATAACTTGTCAAATCTCAAATCTAAATAAACGCCTAATTAAATACCGTATTAAGAGATGGTCAAGACGGTATTTGATGGTTCTGACGAGGTTTTTGACCGGATTTAATTATAATTTGAAAATTATTTTCTTAATTAAATATGAATCATTTGGTCAGTTGTCTCATCCAATGAGGTGCCTACAAATCGGTTAGCGGGATTAGTTTGGGCGTGGAATTACTTGAAGGTGTCACCCTTTAATGATGGGACCCACCTAAGACACTCCGTGCGATAAGCACAAAAGAAAAAAAAAATACGAATCCCAATAATTAAAGGGTTGGGATAATTATTAGGTAATTAAGGGAGCAAATTTTACTCACTTAAGATATTATCGGATGGATACGCCAGTACTGATTAACCGACACGTCCCAGACAAAGTGATCACATCACATCAAAGTGCTTTTACTTTATGTCAGTCAGCTTTTACTTTATGTCAATCAGAATGTCTTTACTTTGTATTATTATACTTCAAGTTGTCCTTTCGGATTCCTCTTGTCTTTAGGTAAGATTTAATGTTTGTTTGAAATCCAGATTTCCTCCTATATAAGGATCCATTTGTAACTTATTTCTCAGAACGAATTAAGCGTATTTTGTATATTTATCTCTCTAGTCTCTAGTTCTCTCTTTCAGTTTCATTCTCAGCTTTTGTATCAAATTGAATTACCTTTTTTCCCATTATTATTATTTTTTTTTGTCAATTTACACTGAATTGTTAAGTCCAATCTTAAGTAAAAACGTTTGCCATCCAAGTGTAAATAAAGGCCCAAGACCAAACCCAAATTTTAATCACAAATATTCTTCTTGGAAAGCCTAAATCATCTGTCCAATTTTCACTATAAATGGTTTGAGTCCATGTCCAAATAAAGGCCCAATACGAACTCCACCTTAAATCCAAACCCAAGCCCAAATTATCTGTCCAATCTTAAGTCAAATTGTCCAAATCTTAATATCAAAATGTTCTATTCGAAGTTCAATGGTAGGCCCAAGACCAAATTCTTCATATATTTTAATCCCATGCCCATATTTTAAGCCAATATTCTTCTTGAAATGCCCATATTATCAGTCCAATTTTAAGTCCAAATCTGCTAAATATTAAGTCCAAATAGAGGCCCAATACAAAATCCTCTTTAAATCCAAACCCAAGCCCAAATTATCTGTCCAATCTTAGATCAAATTGTTTTCTTTCTAAGCCCAAAGTGTTCTAGTCCAAGTCCAAAAATAGGCCCAAGACCAAATTCTTCATATGTTTTAATACCAAGCCCATATTTTAAGTCCAAATGTTCTCAGTCCAAATCCAAATATAAACCCATAAATCTAACGCTCAAACAAAATTAAAAGCCCAAACATTTCCTCGCAATACCCGAATTACCTCTCCAATCTTAAGTTAAAATATTTTCCAGAAAAGCCGAAATTATCAGTCCAATATTAAGTCCAAATATAAGCCTAGGACGTAATCGTACACAAATCTGATCTCAAACCCATTTGAAGCCCGAACACAAAGCCTAAAATATTTACAGACCAAGCCCATAAATCCTACCTAAATGTTAAATTCAAATACTTTAACCAAAAAAAAAAAAAAAAAATCTTGAGGGCAATACCACAAATATTTCAGCCAAGGACATAGTTTTCATTTTCTTTTTTTTCCTTAAAAAAAATTAGTCAAATTAGTTATTTAATTTTTATTTTTTAGTATATTTTAAAAATAACTATCAAAATTATCTTTTAAGTGTGCTTCAAATTTTAAAAACATAATAATCAATTAAATACTAAATAGATTTAAAAACAATGGATTAATTGTCCCTTTTTTTTTCCAATGAAAAATCCCACAATGCAAGAAAATATATATATATATATACATATATATAAATTCAAACTAGTATAAGTCAATTTAATATTTAATAATAGTATTATCAATGAATATTTATAAATATCTAAATTTCAATTGGGTATAAATCTCTATAAATCACATTCTTCATACATATATATATATATAATTATATGGTAATTTTTTTGTCACATTATTATTATTATTTTTTACTAATTTTATTTTGTATTTATGGTAAAAAGTAGAAAAATATATATATAGTTTTTTTTTTTTAACCATGAAAATGATAATTTTAACAAATTAGACAATCTTACCATTTTTTTTCATTAATTTCACTTTTTTTTTTAAAAACATTTGAGTAATTTTAATAAATGAGGTAATAAAAGGTAAAATACAATATAACAACTTCTATTGTAAAATGGATAATGCCTAATCGGGCCTGCGCCTTAAGCCCAAATTATTATACTCAACCATAAATTCTTTTTCAAAATTATTAAACAATAATAAAAAAAAAATTGTTACATAAAGTTGTTGAACCCAAATGTTCTTTTCCAAATATTTTAATCATCTATCCAAATATTTGAGCTTAATATTTTAATTACCCAAATTAAAATTATTTTAATCACAAATATTTTCTTGAAATGCCCAAATCATCTGTCCAATCTTTAATATAAATATCGTTTTCCAATACAAAGTCATCTATAAATCCTATGCTCAAACCTGAGTTGTTGGGCCAAAGATTTTCTTGCAAAACCCAAATTATCTGTCCAAAGTTTAGTCGAAATGGTAAAAACCCAATTTTTAAACTCACATATTTTCTGGTAAAGCCCAAATTACCTGTCCAAATCTTGTGTCTAAATTTTTTTAATCCAAATCCAAATAAAGGCCCAAAACTAAATTCTCTATAAATTCTATGGCCAACCCAAATGTTAAGCCCAAATATTTCTAGAAAATTCCAATTTGCCTGTCCAATTTAAAATCAAAATGTTTTCAGTATTAAGTCTATATATAGGCGCAATAATAATGCCTGCATAATTCTTACACATGTGCCCAAATGTTAAGCCCAAATCAAGTCCAAGACCAAGTTCTTCATATATTTATATCCCAAGCCCATATTTCAAGCCAATATTTTTATTGGAAAGCCCATATTATACTTCCAATTTTAAGTCCAAATGTTCTCAGTTAAAGTCCAATTATAGGCCCATAAATCCAAAGCTCAAAGCCTAATTTTAAGCCCAAATATTTTCTTGGAATGCCCAAATTACATCTTCAATCTTAAGTTATAATTTATTCAGTCTAAGTCCAAATATAGGCCCAAGATCAATTCCTGCACAAATATTATGTCCAAACTCACTTTAAAAGCTCAAATATTTTCTCAAAAGCCCAAATTACCAGTCCTTATGTCCAAATATAAGCCGTCGACTAAATCCTGCACAGATCTTATCCCAAACCCATTTGAAGCCCGAACACAAAGCCTAAATATTTACAGACCAGGCACAAAAATCCTACCTATATGTTTTTTTTTTTTTTTTTTTTTTTTTTTTTTATTATCTTTAACCAAAAAAAAGAAATCTTGAGTGCAATCCCAATCCGAAATCTTTTGGCATAGTTTTCTTTTTCTTTTTTCTCCTTAAAAAAAATCAAAATAATTAATTATTTTTATTTTTTAGTATATTTTAAAAATAACTTTCAAAATAATAATTGTAGATATATAAATTTTATTTATATATTTAAATATATAATTAAATATTATTCATATATTTTAAATATATATTTATATTTATATATTTTATATATTAAAATATTAAAATATTCCCCCTTAGATGAGTGACACGTGACAACTGCAAATTTCAGGTTATACACTACTCATACTCACTCACTCACTCAAGAAGCTGTGAAATTGAGAGATATTTCGAAACCCAAAACACTCATTGAATCCACGACGAATCTAATCAACGGATCTATAGAGATTAGACTCGATAAATTTAATTTTATATAATTATTGTATTCAATTGTCACATTTCTTGTAATTTCAAATTTTACAGGAAATAAAATTTTAATTGTCTACAATAATAATAATAATTATATTCAATTAAATACAAAATAGATTTTAAAAACAATGGATTAATCGTCCCTTTATATTTTCCACTGAAAAAATCCACAATGCAAGAAAATAAATGTATATATATAATTCAAGCAAGTATATACTCAATTTAAAATCAAAAATGATATATATGTATATAATCATGAAAACAAGAATCTTATATAAGTCTTCATTCGAATGAGTACCTTTTAGAACAAAAACAATTCATTTCATACATTCAGACAAATTTTTTTAAGACAATATTCTTACCATCACATTCTTCATATATATGTATATATCTATATATTTTCTCCTTTAGAACATCTGATGTTGTCCAGTAACCCATCAATCTTCTTTACAGCATTTCGTACAGAGAGGAGGATTCGCAGAAACTTTGCAGTGACAGCAAAGTGTCACACAGGTGTTTTTGCAAGCTGCAGATCAAATTAAAAAAAAACAGAACGTTGGAGAATTTCAAGTCAGAGCAAAACAATACATACAAAATCCTGAATCTACTAACAAAGATGATATATGAAAGATTCGAGAAATCAAAGGTAAAACAATAAAATGAAAGCAGCAGCAATGGAGAAAAAGGCATTACGAACTACGACAACATCTGTTAGATTTGAGAACTTCTGGAGATCAAGAATGATAGGAAGTCGGGTGCTGGATCCATCAACCTTCAGTTCAGGCAAACAGAAAAGAAACAGAAGGACAGAGAATACAACTAATGACTTCATTTTTTGATGCTTTTCTTTTCTTTCTAACTTTCAAGTTTTGTGGTGTGAGTGCATGTCCACACAGCTGTTGGTTTATATAGGAAAATTTTGACATCTTAGGGAAGGCTAGAAAGTCAATCATATAATTAATGAAATAGTGTTTTGAAAGCATTACAATTACCAAATTGGTTGACTTATCAAAAAAAAAAAAAAAAAAACCAAATTGGTTGGATTGTGATTCCAAGGGATCAAGTAATTGTTTGTAATTAGTAGCTGTTTCCATTTCTTTTCTTTTACTTGTCTGGTTGGGAGAGATAACAAGCATACTTTTCCTTTAATACCCTTTTAGTTCCCCATTATATTCTTTTTAACTAAAAAAAGACATTTGTATCGTTTTTTTTAAAAGGGTATGAAGTCTTTGTCTGATGATAAGTGAAAAAATGGAGGGAGTAGTTCCTTATGTAATACTACAGTCTTACATATATATATGCACTTAGGACAGAAACATGAATAACCAACAACTTTTAAGTATTAAATAGGTCATTTTTCCTTAGAAGGATAAAAGAAAAATTGAGGAAAAGTTTACCATATTACCAGATTTACTTTGATGAATTTGACATGTACCGCCACATGACGCCTCCTACTAGGTTGTTCATGGCATGAGAAGCCATAGCCACGATAATACTCGAGGACAACATTGTAGCATAGCCATAGGCAACCCCAACAAATGTGGCCCTAAATAGCGAGAGATTCAACAATGAAATTTGAAGTGTTAATATCAGAAATCATCAATTGAGCATTCGCCTTTATATTGTCAATGTGAAGTTTGCAACATAGAAGAAAAATCAGCATAATTTGATCATAGTTTGCAAAACTTAAAAATGCCTCATCAAAAGCAAAAAGATAAAAGTACCAGACTGCAAAAGAATATTTTCGACCACTTCCCAAGTGCAACACTCCAAATAAGGTAGCAACTCCAAGAATACTTGTCCAATTAATGCCAAAAATTGGTAATAAAGCACCTCGGAAGAGAAGTTCCTGCAAACACCAATATATAGCAATGGGAACAGAGGAATAAAGAAGTATCAAAATTTTCTAGAAATGCTGTATAACAGACAGCATAAGTTGTTCCCTTTGTGTACCTCACTAATTCCTGGAAGAAATGCCACAATCATATAATCCACGGGTTCTAATGATGTTAGAACCTGCAATTCAAATGACAGCACAAAAACCGGATAATAGGTGATCAAGTTAGAGAGTAGAAAATAAGATGAAGGGAATCGTTTGTTAATAATATCCTATGCTAACTAGTCAATAGAGACATGTTGAGGGTGAGCTAAGATACCTGACGATTAGCTGCTTCACTAGACTCAGCAAAATCTGGCAATGACTTTAATAGTAAGTAACGACACGATGATATCACTGCAACTAGTCCCAGAATCAGCTCAAGGTGCCACAACTCGAAGGTAACTGAATAACACATATGTTCTTCTGGTGTCATTCATAATCTTGTTTGTAAATATGAGGTCATGTAAGAAAATCAAAGAAGAATAAAAATATTATATCATACTGATGTAATATGCAGCAATAATTTTAGTCCACCCATAATCAGGAATTGCAATATATTATGGATGGACTAAAAACATTGCAGCTTAGTGAAGTTATTTTTTATTTTGTTGCATCTGTATATTGAAATATATTCCTGAGCACAAAAGGAAGGCTTATATTCAATCATATAGTCCAAGTTTTTTTCAGTTCCTTAGCTCTACAAGAGGAGATGTCTGATGGAGTGGTATCTCCACAACTTATTTACAAGAAAATTATAAGGGATAGGCCTAAATTCTCACATGGTATTTCTGTAGAACAGTCAATAATTGGCAATCCTTCTTGATGCAAGAAATGAGAACTCTGCAAGTCCAATCAGAAAAGAATCAACTTTAAGGATAGCTTCTGGATAGTAATGACTTTATCAAGTGATTGTGATATGAAAGTGGATGAGAATCAGTAAATGGAACGAAAAGCAATATCCAGCAACTTCCATATGTGATGGTGATTGTGAATGATTAGTACAAAGATGAAGAATTCAACTACAGCATCTTCTAACACCCACTACTACTACATTTGATTGCAACTGATGGATTGGTCATATACTGATTTTAACTAGGAGAGAGAGAGAAAGGAAGTTATACCTGCCGAACAATAACACCCAAACCGCAAATTAGACCAGAAGTAATGGTGCATGCCTGAAGCACTGTACCTCTAGATGGAAACAGGGGAGTGTTTTCTTGAGTATTATCCTCAGCAAGGGATGGAATACTGGGAATGTTATCCTCTTCATCTTTCAGAGTCTGATTAGGTAGTGAAGTATCAGATTGTTTTGACCTCCTCGGTTTTCTCAAACTTTTATTATATTGATTCTGCCTTGCTAAAGCCTTTAAGTCGGTCCGCAGACCACAAACAATCAAGAAAGACATTACGTGAAAGAAATACAAATGAAAGTACATAATTGGATTGGTAAAGGAAAATCTCACTTGAAACTCACTCTACAAGATCCACTTGACCTGAATTTTGCTGAGTTACAAGAACCAACCAAACTGGTACCTCCTAGACCTAGACAAATTGAGCAAATTCGAACAATCAAAACCAAAGGTAAAAATATCAAGAAGAAAAACCCAACAACATGTACCTAAGAACTAAGAAGACAATGTATAATCAGCTCAATTATACTTTTACGGTTTCACCCACAGCAAATTGCTCAGCATATAAGGGAGAATTTTAGGTATAAAAGGACGATTTTTTTTTTTTTCTCTGGGTTTAAATCCCAAGTCGACTTCATCTTTCCCACCACCAAAATAAGAACATCCCCACACACAGAGGAAAGAATGGGAGCCCAGAAAACATAGCAGAAAAAGGCAACGAATAAGTGAAAATATTACCTCTGAGTTTCCAAGTAGCAGATAGAGTATGTGATACAGACTGCCCCCAACAGTTAACACCAATTGCATCCATTATTTGATAAATTCAAGAAAGCTTTCAGCTCCAAAGCTATTAAAATGGCTATGCAAATATTGGTAACAGTACAAGAAATGCTGCAAAATTAGAAGAACAAACTCATGAATATAGATAGCCAGCCCGTTATGGATATGGCTTCGTCTTCTTCTCCAGTATATGAAAATTTTCTTTATTCTGCAGCAGAAAAATGAGATATTATTCGAATTTTGAGGAAAACAGATATTGTAAGAACTCCATGAAAGCTCAGCCCAAAGTTGTGATTTCGCCAGAAATATTTTTAGATAAAAAATTCATATAAACAGTAGAATTATATTGTTTATTTTTGGCCCACTTTAAGTGGGTTGAATAAATCGCTTCAGCCCTGCTTAGTAAGGAATCAGTAGGTTTGTCGTAATCTCATAGTTTTAAACTCTACTTAATACCCGTTTAAAAATCTCCAAAACGATAAAAATCTCCCAGAGCTTTCAGTCACAATAAAGACTCATTTTTATATAAATAAAAAGTACATATATTTATATATATATATATATATATATTTTAAAATAAAAGATAATTTTTTATAAAAAACAATATTGTTATTATTTGAATCTATATTAATCTTTTTATAATACTTAATTTAGTTTCACATAATGAAAGAGAGACTCATTTTGGATGCTACATGATATGACCGTGTTTAACATTTGTTATAAGGGCTAAAGCTAAAGTGACGCATATTCGGAATAAGAATTAGACTTGAGAAATGCTTAAATTAGTAATTTAGTTAGTAATTAGGAGGTTATTTCGAACAAGAGTTAGACTTGAGAAACGCTTAAATTAGTATTTTAGTTAGTAATTAGGAGGTCATTTCTAGCAAGAGTTAGAATCGAGAAACGCTTAAGTTAGTAATTTAGTTAGTAATTATGAGGAGATTATTTCGAGTAAGAATTAGAATTGAAAAACGCTTAAATGTGATTTAATTAGTAATTAGGAGGTTATTTCGAGTAAGAATTACACTCAAGAAGTGCCTAAATTAGTAATTTAGTTGATAATTAAGAGGTTATTTTGAGTAAGAGTTAGACTTTGAGAAACATTTAAATTTTTTTTTTTGATACCCACTTGGGGCGCCCGGTGTCCCCACCTTATTTGGTAAGATTAATCCGGACTCGGCTTGCGGAGCGCTCGCACGGTTCAACTCTTACTCGAGGGTGAGAGCCTGACCCAGAGCTTTGGTGCTATCGAAACCTCGATCATCCGCTCTGGAGAAAGCATTTGGAGTATGCGCACTAACTCCCCCAATTACGAAGATTTATTTTTGAAAAGTATTAGGAAAAAAATGATAACAACAAATTCATAATAATGAAGAATCTTTATTAAATCTTTCTCATTTGAACAGGAACTTCTTTCAAGAAGAACAAAACATTCAAATCATATATTCAGACAAATTTTATTTTTTTTCAAGACATCATTAATTAATTAATTAATTCGATCAATCTTCTTTGCAGCATTGCGTACATTCCGGGGGCGTCTTTGTAATATCGCAGCTACAACAGGCTTTCTGGCAAAAGTTTGTGCATGCTGCAATCCAAATAAATAAATAAAAACAAAACAAAAAGGTTAGAAAATTTTAAACATAAATAAATAAATAAATAAATAAATAAATAAATATATATATATATATATATAATATGCAGAGGGAAAATTTAATTAATATTTTAGTCACATAACTATTTTAGTTTATCAAAATACGATCGTAAATCTAAAATTTTTTAAAATTTAATAATCTAACTATTTTCATTTCCAACCCTGATTCTTCTTGCAAAATTATGCCATTTTAGTCATGTAAAAAGCTTATATATGTCTAACTATTTGAGAGCAATTTTAATAGGACATAAAATTTGACGAATTCGGCCAGAAGACAAGTTAAGGCCATCCACACCAAAATAAATAGAGTTTTTCGAAAAAAAACTTGTTAGTGGGGAGGACCTCCTAAGGATAAGAGACATAAGACTAAAGAGAGAATAAAAAAAGGTCAATTGTTATATCTCCCGAGCCAAGCGGGTAAAAATGGTTAAAAAGTTTCAAAAATTTTAAAATTTAAAAAAGTTTGAGAAAGTAAAATAGTTATGAAACTAAAACGTGGAATTTTCCATACATTGAATCCACGTCCAAGTATTGAACTATTTACGTTTCTTTGTTTTGATCCAGTTTGATTATTTTTTATCAGATGGATCAATAAAAAAATTAAAATCGAGAAAAATAAAAATAGTTAAGAGATTAAACGAACAAATATATTCAAGAATACATACGATATATGACTATATTGGATGAATTTGAGAACTTTCTAGTATCAACAGAGAGAGGAAGTCGAGTACTGGATCCATTAACTTCCTTCATTTGAGGCAACAAGAAAGCAAAAAGAACCATAGAAAATACAACAACCAAAGTTGATGACTTCATATTTTCTTTCTTTCTCTTTCTATTTCTTATGTTTTTTTTTTTTTTTTTCTGATCTGATTGTATGTTTTGTGTTGTGTTTTGCTGTGTTTATATAGGCATATTTTGGGATCTCATTGTCATCAATTTAGATTGGAAAGTTATTCGGATAATTAATGAAATTCGTTTACAAGGAAAATGTGTGTATGTAAATAAACGTAGTTGGATACAATGTGTTGGAATTTTACACGAGATTATAAATTTAATATTTACTATGTGAGCGTCATATAAGAGTCGGATAAAACTTTTTTTTCAAGTGAGAGTTAGACTATGTGGACGTAATTTAGACTGAATCTATATTAATAGAATTAGTAACTTTATATATCGAATAATTTAACTAAAAAAAATAAGCCTAGTTAGAAAGATGTAAACCAATTTTAAGGATAATTGAAAGAGCTATATCTTTAACCGGGTAGCTTGGGGGAGTTGGTGCGCGGACTCTTAATGCTTCCTCCAGTGCAGATGGTCGAGGTTTCAAATCCCCCTAGGGTGGTTAGCGTCATGTTAAAAAGCTCTGGACCAAACCCTCACCCTTGAATAAGAGTTGAACTCCGAGAGCGCTCCGCAGGCCGAGTCCGGATTAGTCTCACCAAATAAGGTGGGACACCGGAAGCCCCAAATGGGTATAAAAAAAAAAAAAAAGCGTAGTTGGATACAATGTGTTGAAATTTTACACTAGATTATAAATTTAATATTTAATGTGTGAGAGTCGGATAAGATTTTTTTTTCAATGCTACACGAAATTATAAATTTGATATTTATTGTCAGCGTTATATAAGAGTCGGGTAAAACTTTTTTTCAAGTAAGAGTTAAATTCTGTGGACGTAATTCAGATGAATCTATATTAATGGAATTAGTAACTTTATATATTGAATGGTTTAACTTAAAAAAAATAAGCCTAGTTAGAAAGATATAAACCAATTTTAAGGATAATTGAAGGAACTATATCTTTAAATCTTTTTTTTTTATCCTTATCTTTTAACTCTGTATACAATTTGATTCTTCGGTTTAAAAATTTTATCAAAAGTTATCACATAATTGACATATAAGTCATTATTTTGGGGACTAAAATGTATGAAAATGTGAGTTATATAACGAAAATTTTAATAGAATTAGATGGAAGGACCAACTGTATAAAAAAAAAAAAAAATTTTAGGATCAAAACGTATAAAAACGTATAGTTTAGGGATGACAGTGGTTAATTATCCAATTTTAAGAGGTTGATTTCCATGTGAGAGTATTTTCTTGCAACTATCCATTTTTAAAAAAGGAAAATAAGGTGGTAATTAAGGAAGGTGGATATATACCATATCTACAAAGGAAAAAACAAAGAAGTATATTTTCTATATGAGTATTATTAAGGAAGGAAATTATGCAAGAAAGGAAGGTAATAAATACTTCGATAGAATGGAAAAAAAAAAAAAAAAAGTTTACAAATTAGTTTTTTTTTTTTTTTTTTTGGGAGGAACAAATAAGTATTTAGTTGAAGTTCATCTCCTGGCCTAATGGTCTAGAGTCTCTCCCTCAACAAAATGGTTGAGGGTTCGAATCTCTCCCGGGCCATTGGTCTAGGAGTTTCTCTTTTACCTCTTGGTTTGTCAAGAGGTTAAGAGTTTAAACTTCACTCGGGGTTCCACAGTTCGTGATATATTAGAAGTGCGAGAATATCCGCACTATTGGGCCTTCTTGGGTGGATTAGTCTGGGCCGGAAGGACCTAGGATACCACCTCAAAAAAAAAAGTATTTAGTTAAAGTAGAAAGTGTTGTAACGTGAAATTCTACATTGCTCGCCTAGAAGATCTTTGAACGGTTATTATGTAAAGGTCTGAAGTTTTTACTCGGTGACGCTTTAAACTCATGAAGCCCACTTGAAGTAGGTCAAAACGAACAATATCACTAGACTATTTAAATTAACCCCTTTTTATCATTAAACAAATACTCAAATTTAAAAAACAAAGAAATAGAAAAAAAAAAGGGTTCAATTTTTTTTTTTTTTTTTTAAAATTAGAATTAAAGTTTTATTTGGATAAGAATTGACCAATTCGTGGGAAAGCAAATAGGAAAACAAGATTGTAAGTAACTCTGACGTGGCAAGAATGAAGGTGCGGTATTTTGACACTCTTATCTCAAACTCATCAATTTTAACGTATTTCTTTCTACACCATTATTACTCTTCACTTGTACAAAATCTTTTAAAGGCAAATTAGATATATTCTCAATTAATGATAGCCCTTTAATGGATTGGTTGTGAGCTAGGATTTGGAAAAAAAATAAAAAAATAAAAAATACTATATCTAATCTTAGATAGTTGTCATCTATGGTTCGTTTATAATGAATATCTAAATTTATTAATATATTTTATATCATATTTTTATATACTTAGGAGATAGTCGATCAAATTCACTCATTTACGATGTGAGGTGGACAATTAGATTCACCCATTTAAGAACTAACGTTTTTGCTAGAGTTCGAACCCATGAGTCAATGTCGTGACTATAAACTTTAAAAGTATTTACAATCAATTCCTTGGTATTCACCCATTTAAGGCCTAATGTTCTTGCTAGAGTTCGGATTGACAACCTAGCTCTTATACCAAATGTCACAATTTGGACCCCTGTGTCCATGTCACGACTATAAACCTAATAACATTTACAATCAATTATTTAGTATTACCCCAAATTAATAATGAATAACTAATGTCACGATTCAAATTTGTGAGTCCATATCGTGATTATAAACCTAAACTCATGTTTTATAATCCTTATCACATCTTTAGATACGTACATATATTTGTGATATTACATCCTTGCTTACATTGTGAAACGAAATGTTACAACTTTTCCAATCGTGCCAAACGAAAGAGTAGCAACCTTAGTTATCAACTTATTACCAGATTTACTGTGATGAATTTGTAATTCTTAGCACTCTTTCCAGAACTCCAAAAGGGAACCAAAAGATGTAAATAAAGAGAGAATGTTCACTGATGAATAGCATTGCATTAAAATGAATTATATATCCCTAAGAGCACATTTTGTTCTCAAATGATACACCAACCAACAGTGAGATCTAAACTAGGGAACTATGGAACATTCTCCAGTATATGTAAGAATTCTAATTCTCTGAATTCCTAAAAATGTAATTGCAGAGAATCAGAAAGGGGATGATAGTACTATGTACACTTAAACTTTAGGCTTATGGAGATTAGGACAAAAAATTGATAGTAGTAAATGAACTATCAAATTTACAGGTTGAAACAATATAATAGATGACTATATATATATCTCCTTTTCGAATTGTACTCTTACAGAATAGAGCCAAGCAACCAAATATGCAAGACAAGACAATAAGCAATGAAGCTTAGCCTTGCCCTTGGATGTCTCATTAAAGCTCGATCACCGGATACCCTATACAAATGGAACAAGTTCAAATCAGCATAACCATCAAAATAGAAGGTCTCAAACACAACTAGTTATCCTTCTTCTAATTTACCATAGTTTAATCAAGCTCTGAACTGAATTAACAAATAGTTCAAGAAAGAATGCATGTATATCTCTAGTTTATTGCTGGCTTTCTAATTTGAGAGTGTGAAACAAATAAAGTAGGGTGTCACATTACCAAATTCCATCGACACGATCAGCAATTATCTTTCCTTGTCTGGGTATGAGACCTGATGTATTAAGAGACTTGAAAACATGACCTGCAATATGACAGTTCAGTAATAAGTTGCTGGAATTTAAATCTGCTTGTATGAATGATAATTATAGTAAGCCTTGCGGCATTAGGCAAAAGAAGAAGAACCTTTGTCATCATCAGCTTGCTCATTGTTTATCAATTTTTGAGATTCTGGATCGACGACAATTGCAAGTTGATCATTTGAGCCTTTACGCAGAGTTCGTGGATGGGCAGCATATGGAACAGAAGGCACAGCTGTACTATTTCCAGTTGGTCCCTGACAACAGAAGATGTATTAAAATTGGAACCTAACAATTCTATTGCCAACCAGTGCAGAGAAATTTTTTAGGGAAAAGAAATTCAAAATAACTGCAGCTTCATTAATTTACACAGGCTGAGAAGGAAGGGGGGAACAGCAAAACATATTAAGTGGCAATAGAGTAAGAAGGCTTTACATGCCAAAACTCATCTAGAGATTCCTCTAAATAAAGCTAGGATAGTGCAATTAAACTGAACAGAAAAATCAACAGTCAAAAAGGGCTCTGCTTGGTATGAAAGCAATGCATATCACCGAGGGAGAATGGAATAGGCTGCCAATGAAAACTTCACTACTTCATTATTATTTTAACTAATATGCAACGGAAATTGTCCATAGTAAATTCTTACACTCAGTATAGTCAAGATATGATCTCTATACTATTGACTCTTGTCCGTTTCATCTGAAAATTTAACTATTTTTCTCAGAACAGTAATTGTTCCTGGAAAGCAATTACAGTTTTCTAATGTGATTCAAATCTGAAAATACGAGAAATTTTTTTCACACCTTTTCTTCTTGTATATATCAATCTTTCCTTTCTCCAACTTAATTAATAGCTAAAGTTTGAGCTATTTCATTCATTTCCTTTTCTTGTTGATATTCTTGCTTTGATCACTTCCCAAAATTTTCTTCTCCTTAATTAATTGCTTCAAATTAAATAAACTCCTCCTCATCATCATTTTTTTTTCCCCCACCATGACGAGGTCAAGAATGAAACTAACACATTGAAAATAAATTCAGTCCCTTCTTGTGTTTCTTATAACATGCTTTTCTCCTAGATTTGTTTCCGATTACTGTTAGCTTCATTCTTGACCTTGTCATGGTGGGGGGGAAAAAAATGATGATGAGGAGGAGTTTATTTAATTAGAAGAAATTAATTAAGGAAAAAAAAATATTGGGAAGCGATCGAAACATGAATATCAATGAGAAAAGGAAATGAATGAAATAGCACAAGCTATAGCTATAGCTATGGATTAAGTTGGAGAAAGGAAAGACTGATATTTATAAGGAGAAAAGGTATGACAATTCTCGTGTTTTCAGATTTGAATCACATTAAAAATTCTATTGCTTTCTAGGAACAATTATTGTTCTGAGAAAAATGGTTAAATTTTCACATGTAACGGACAAGACTCTATGGTAAAGAGATCAAGTCTTTAACTATAGCGAATCTAAGCATTTACTATGGACAAAAGAAGGCAAAAGGAAAGGTTTGCAAGTGAAAAGCATGTACACGTTTGACGATGTTTTGAGGATAAATTTAACTTCAACTTTTAAAATAAGTGACAATTCACCTCAATTTAACATGGTAACAAAGCAGGAGACATACTAAGTTCAAATTCTCAGTTATTGTCTCATCTATTGATTATTGTGCACATATTGAGCCTTGCTAAAATAAATTGTGATCGACCACACATGAGAAAGTGTGTTAAAAGAATAAATTTAACCATCTTTCTCTATCAGCTAAAAATTTTAGAGTAGGTAACAATATAATAGAAGAATGTGAAGCTAAATAATCACCAAACAATTGCTGAATGATGTTGCAAGCAAATATCTTAAAGTTCAAAGAATAAAAAAAATTACCAGGTCCTGGATTTCAGATATCTCCGAGTTAGTTGTCAAGGAAGATGACTCATAAAGGCCTTTTTCTTGGACAGTCTTAGGGAGATTTGCCACAGCAGGATTAGACTCTTCAAACAACCTAAGCTTGCTTGACAAATCATCCACAACCTTTTGGCTCCCAAGCAACTTGGTGTTCAGTTCTTCAGTTTTCGATTTTAAAATTTCAGATTCTTCCCTTGTAGCCATAACCATCTTCTCTAAAATGGGGAATAGTTCCATCACGTGAACAGCTTTATGAACCCCAACCAACTCATCACCCCCCAGTTTCCGAACAATATCCTCTAAACCCAATGTGAGTTCATTTCTCATCTTTTCAATCCCTTGTTTTTCTCTAATATGTTCTGAAATTTCCTCCTTCAGATACTCAATTTCAAGAACTTGTTTTTCAAATTTTGACTGCAAAATTTTTCTTTCTTGAGCCTCTGAATTTATCTGGTGCAACAATCCACCATACTTATCAACAATATAGAAGAGCTTCCATACATCAAATGAACCATTGGTCTCAAAATCATTGACTTCAGACTCAGCAAAAGAGAGATCAATTGCGTTTATCTTATCAAAGAGAACTCTAATTTGAGAAATTGACAGCGGAAAGTCTTCAGACTCTGAAAATATGATAAAGATATTAAAGAAAAGTTGTCAATAAATGTAAAAAAAGATATTACTTAGCAATACAAACCATACTGACAGCATATTCAGTAATTTGATAAAACATCAACAATTGAATTACCTTGTGCTTTCATTACTGAAGTAGAATGTGCTGCTGAAAGTTCCACCTCTCTCTCCTTCCACATTGCTTCTCTGCCCTGATAATCCTCTAATTTAAGGCTTATCTCGTTGCACAAGCCCTGCACTGCTCCAAGCTCAGCTTCTAACTTAGAGATTTGACTTTGATTAAGATCCCTTTCTTCTGAAAACTTTTTGCATGCCATTTTGGTTTCTTCCAACTCATTTTGTAGGCCCTCTATAGTTTGGACTACTGCCTTCTTGATACTTTGAAACTGCTGGTGACTATGCCTAGCTGTAAACAACAGCTTCTTAGCTGTTGGTTCGTATTTGCTACCATCAAACTTCAGTTCATGCTCTACTGCATCTCCACCAAATGATCCCAATTCCCTGGAAAAGCTCTCACCCAAGTTTCTCAGTGCAGGAGTAGAACTAAAGTCCAATAAATCATCCTCCAACTGTGATTCTAATTCATGGATAGCATTAGAGCAAGCATACAATAAAGTTTCAATGCCATTTTCTAATATGGGAATTGTATTCTCTTGTGTAAGCCTATCTATTTCAAGTTTATCCACCTTTTGTTCAAGAGATTTTAGGAGCTCAAGTATCTCTATAACCCCATCCTTTGTTGCCCTTAATTTTCCCAAGAGAATCCAGATTAGCCCATCCACAAATTTAGAAAAGTTTTCAATTCCCTTAGCAAGAGCCTTATCTCTCAAATGAAACTTTTGAACAGTTCCCTTAACATGTAGTATGATATCATCATCATCTGCAGCATTCATATCACCATTAGCAAGATCCAAGTTCTGAACATCATCCAAATCGGCAGGTACAAGACTTAAGAGCGAGGAATCTTCCTACAAATTGAAATAAAAAAACAAATGAATCGTGACAAGAGGGAAAAAAGGAAAAAGAAAAAGAGGAAGGAAGGAAGAAGAAACTTAAAAACAAGAGAAGAAATTCTTTAAAGAAAAATTCAAAGGGGCAAAAAGAAAAGGACAAATTTTAATGAATAAATGTGTATCCATAACTCTAGCTCAAAATAGTGACTCTGAATTGTATGCGATGAATATTCTCCACTTCAGAAAATCTCACGTAGAAAATCCTTCCACAGAATCTATGTATGGTAGGGCAATTGCAAATCCAAAAACTATATGCTCTGAAGCAACTAAAGATATATCTGAAATCATGGTCATTTTACCTCTGTAACAGGATAACTTTGTAATACTTCTGAGCCAATTTTGGAAAAGCTTTCCTTGATTTCTCTAAAAAGGTGATCCATGTCTTTTAGGCTCTCTGTCTTTTTTGCAAGGCTCTGCTGAACTAAGGACAACAATGTGTCATCTCGAAGAAGCAATTGGAGACTGGAAAATTGCTCAAAAAGCTCATGAGACCTATTTTTTACACTGCCACGGGTTCCAGCCAACTCCTGCAAGCAAGCATTTAACCTGGAATTAAGTGCTGAAATCTCCTGTTCAGAAGTCTTGTTGGCATTATCAAGATCAGATATGTTATTCTGTGCATCTGCTAATGCATCTTCCAGTGACTTTATGGTTATGAAGGCATCCGAAAGCCTGGTAGTTAGGGAATCAGCTTCTCCTTTAAGCTTGTTTAACTCATCCTCTTTTTCACATCTAATACTTAATGTTTTGTTGTGTTCCTCAGAAAGTTGTGAAAATTTTGTTTGTGTATTAGAGAATGCATCTTCAAGGGATTGTATTGTTTTGTCAGCCTCAGCAAGTTTGCTGATATAGATGGTATTTTCCTCCTTCAATTTCTGAAGCTCCATATCAGCAGCAGCCTTACTAACTAGAGCGTCTTGTTTTTCGTTCGTAAGCTTAGAAATATTTTCCTCAGATGACATTAAAGCATCTTCGTATGACTTTATAGTTGCAGAAACCTCTGTAAACTTGCTTTTCATGGAAGTAACTTCCTCTGCTGCTTTCTGTAACTCTTCCTGTGATTGTATCTTAGCAACTTCTAGTTCTCTCTTTTCATCTAGGAGCTGGGAGATTTTGCTTTCTGAATCAGCTAATGACTTCTCCATCAAATTCATTGATGACTCAACTTCCTTCATCTTATCAACTAAAGTATTGGCATCATACTTCACTGACTCCAACTCTTGCTGTGCTCGGGCTTCTGCAGTTAGGGAATCATTCAGGCATATAGCAAGCCATTTTACCTTCTGAACAGGTTCTTCGAAAACCATGTCAGCTGGATGATCTATGCTGTCAATACACTCTATTAGCCTCTGCAACATGCTATTGCTTTCAAGCAAGAATTTTTCAAGTTCATTTTTTCTTTCCTCAATAGCAATGAGATCAGTTTCCAAGTTAGGAATGCGATCAACATCAGCTAACAATTTATTAACTTGATCCTTTAAGTCATTGCTAGCAACAGCTTGCTCCTGCAGTTCTGACTTTAAGCTCTCAATTTCAGTATTTTTTCCCTCCAACATTCCTTTCAAGTTTTCCCGCTCTTGTACAAGACCCTTTCCTTTTTTAACAGCCATAGATAATTTTTCCCTTAGCAGTGCAGCCTTCTCCTCTGATCGTTGTAGATCTCTCTGCACAGTCTCCTTTTCAGTTTTGAGCGTGTGAAGTGCCTCATTGACAACTTTCAATTCATTTGACAACTGATGCACTGCTGTTTTATCCTGCATCTCCTCCTCCATGAGATCCACATATAGCATTAACTCTAGGTCCCTAACATAAAGAAGACTCTGAAGTCTTTCAAAGTATTCCACTTTATCCTGAGAAGTTTCAAGAGATTTCCCTGCTTCTTCCTTTATCTTTGTAATGCATTTATCAACGATTCCAAAGATTCCATGCTGAGAAAGATTATCCTCATCCTGAGCACCCACTGTGATTCCAGATGCCTCCAGCAACATATTTATAAATTGATCCTTTTCTGCTGAAACTTGATTCTTGTTTTCTACAATTGCTTCATACTTACTTCTTAGATCCTGCAATTCCTCTCGAAGATAGTCCTTTTCCTGTGTTTCTGCCAAAAGTGAGGCAGTCATGCGATCAATCTCTTTACTTGCAGCTTCTCTTATTTCAACCATATCATCTTGCAATCTCAAAGCATCTTCCTTAGCCACATATAATGATTGCATGAGCCATTTAACCTGATCGTCTAATTCACTGGATGAGACATCTTCTGGAAAGCTGATTGATGATAGAATATCTGACAACTTATGAAACTCTAAAGCCAGGTTCTGCAGTTGATTCCTCTCATCCATTAGCCGTCTTATCTTCTCAATTATTTCCACAGACTGAATACTCTCACTTCCAGCAGCCTCTGATAGAAGCTCTCCACACTTTTGAAGAATTGAATTCCTCTCGCTTAGAGATTCCTGAAGGGAAGCAGTAAAATTTTCACTTTTTACCAACAAATCCTTGCTCTGTTCTGCAGCTTCTAAAGCAGCAGACTTTTCTTGTAGTTCAATCAAACATTTCTCTAACTCACTTGTTTTCTCAGCTAGCACTTGTTTCAAGGAATCTCTCTGTTGAACTAAGGCCTTTCCTTTAGTCACGGCCAAGCTAAGCTTCTCTTTTGTGTTAGCATATCTCATCTTCTCCTGTTCAAGTTCTGCATTTAGCTTTGCAATTTCTGCATTTGTGCTTTCAATGATTCCTTTGTTCCGATTGAAATGTTCTACAAGTTCCCTGTTCTCAGTTTCAAAATAGCTCAGCTTTTGATCCAAATCAACTTCTCTTCTTTTCAGCTCTAGCAGTTTACCACGTGCAGCAGACAATGTCTCTACTTCAT
Source organism: Cynanchum wilfordii (assembly GCA_025388415.1). Taxonomy (NCBI): domain Eukaryota; kingdom Viridiplantae; phylum Streptophyta; class Magnoliopsida; order Gentianales; family Apocynaceae; genus Cynanchum; species Cynanchum wilfordii. The sequence continues at coordinate 2,605,241 of JAHSUH010003778.1, read as the reverse complement.
CATCTACAGTAATATCAGATGAAATCTCTGTCAAACAGCATTTAAGTTGCTGAATTTCAGAGAGAAATTCACTATGTTTTGCAATCAAAATTCGGATGCTTTCTTCAACATGAGAATATTTCTCCACGATAGATTCCTCTGCAAATCCTGTTTTATGGAACGTCGTGGGAAGGAGAGCTAAAATACGCTCTGCAAACTCCTCAATATTCTGGTCTTTCTCAAGTTGCACTTCAGATGGGTGAGAAAAAGTTTCGGGCTTTGAACTCAAATAAGAAAGAATAACATCCTGCGAAACAGAACACTCTAATATCTTTGAGTTAAGCTCTTCAATCTCCACATCCTTCATCTGTAAAGATGCTTGGAGATCTCTTGTTGAACACTTTCCCTGAGAATGCAGATCCTTAGAATTTTCAAGAAGCTTGGAGCAAGCATTTATCATCTCATGCAAAGTGGCAACAGATTCCAGATGCTTCTCATCATTGTCCCTTATTTCATGTCCACGGGGATGATCAACCAATGTATCATGATTTTCATCAGATGACGAATATTGTGCATTTATTGCTTTGATTTGACAATGAAGATAGTTGAGTTCTCTCTTGAGTACAGCCCTTTCTTCCTGCAAGGTATGACAAAAATAAGGCCTCTTGAGTTGTTTAATAAGACCAAAGATATCACATGTTAGTGTCTAGGTATGTGTATAGATTGATTATAGCAAAAATTAAACCTCATAATCTTGTTGAACATGAAGTTTCTCTGCAACAGTTTTTTCAAGTTCATCACGAAGATTTTGCACCTCGGCCACTAAATCCTGAGCTTCTGTTTCATTATTCAAATGTTTGGACTGTTCTTCCTGTACAATATTCTTTCCTTCCTCATTCTGGAGGCCTTCTTCTATCTCCTCTGAGCAATCAACAAACATGTCCTCCCTTCCCCCATCTTCTGCAACTTTTACATCATTTGAGTCTTGTACAGAATGTGATGCACCAACCTGAAGAAAAGAAAAAATTAAAGGACATGATAACTTTGAAAAAACTCCAAAATCTGTCCTGGACTTCATTGTTCTGATTCTATTGCTTGCAAAAATAGTTGAACTACCACTCCTTAGTAAGGAATGCATATTTTACAAAGAAAATAATGAAGTGAACTATAATTTCATAAGTTCATAAATTCAAACAAGTTTCTCGAACATGTTTGATTAAAAAAGCTTTATGCTAAATAATATAATATATATATCTACTGAGCTAGAGTTGCAGTTAAAGATTTCCTGGTAAAAAGTCAAGTAAGCTAGAACTTAAATATTTTAAATATCAATCCAAACTAACCATCATTAAATTATAATACAATATAAATTCCATCCATTATGCTTTTTTAAGGTTACTTTCAGTCCTTGCAGAAAGGCAGATACCAAATCCTTTCTTTTGGTCAATATATGAAACATTGACACAATTAGTGAGTTAATACCTGAACTGGAGCTTCTTCTTCACCAGCAGCAGTAGGTTCCGCAGTACTATCACCAGCTGCTACAGAAACTTCTCTCAACTCCTCATTTTGAGAATTCTCAGACATTTCACCCAGTCATATAAATGCAATCACAGAAACCCCACTTTCTAATTAGGCGTCTTCCAACAAAAATCAGATCTGAATAAATAAAAAAATTCAATCTTCAATAAATAAATTTTCCCAAATTGCACAAATTCACTTTCATATGAAATTAAATGCAATAATAATAATAATAATAATAATAATAATAATAATAATAAAGGGAAATCGAAAAATAAGATTAAAATAAAAGAAGAAGGCGGTCCTCCCCTTAATTGAAGCTTTCAAAGAAGAGGTTTGAGAAATCAAGAAATCAAGAAAAAGTTAAAAAGATTTTACCTTTGAAATGGGACTCTTGAGCTTTCTTTTAAAATTTTCTTTTGTTCTTGTTCTTGTTAGTATAATTAAGAAAATATGGATCTTAGGAAGAGCACAGAATTCAATTTCTTTGCTTGCGGATTCTTTCTTTGGGCGCGACTCTGAGCATCTTGGTTGGGTGTTCGGTTGGCCGTTGCTCAACGACGTCGTCACCTTCAGTCTATTGAGCTCCCCCTCTTACACGTAATGATCCCTACTTGTCAACTTTTTATTGGCTTTTGAGAGGAAAATAGGTAACACTTTTAATAAAAAAAACTTAGAGATTTACTCAAATCCCAATAATGTAATACATAAACCCTACAAAAGCACATCTTCTTTTTTAAAAAAATGCAAAATAAATAAAATTTTATTTCATTTCTTATCCATAAGAAAGTACAAATGTATTTTTTTTTTTTACAAATAAATTTTCATTGAAGAAGTGAAACTATTTAAATTGAATCCCAAAGTTTATATGAACTGATAAGGAGTTCTTTTAACGTGTAAGTATGAGATCAAAATTTCCTCTTACAAGAAACCATCCGAGTACAAGAATTAGTCCGAATTTAGATTATTTAAGGCGTCCTTATGGGACCAGAGATTCCTCCTGAAAAAAATCAACCCAACTCTAACAAATATTAGTTTAAATATAGATTGTCTTAAACCATCCTCCCATAGTTTGAAACCAATCAAAAAAAAAAAAAAAAAAAAAAGAAAGTAAGTATTTCAATGGAACCTTTCAAGGCTTGTTGTGGATCAGGGGAGGAGATCTCAACTTCAACCTTATCCAAGTGCAACAATTGACCCTAGCAAATTATACATACATATACACATATATATATATATACATATAAAGGCAACTACATAAGCAATAGGCAGCTGAAGAATATTTCAACTATTAAAACGTATATCAGTTGGTAAAAAAGATTGAAGAAAGGATACCATAATCATCATTATGGAGGCATCCTGGACAACACCACAAGGAAAATAAAAGTGGTGGTTATTCAGTGAGGGAATTCTCTACCAAGACTCTATTTACATTTTTCAGTGGTTGGCTTTTTCTATATATATATATATATATGTATGTATATACACAGCATTAGTTTCTTCTCATCATATCAAGTATTCATAGTACATCAAGAACAGTGCATCTGGAGAATCCTTAGGAAGACTATTAATGTAAAGGTAGAAACTCAACAAATCCTCTTTAGAAACAGCTTCTGGTTCAATCACATCATCCTTACATGTAAGAACCCATAGATCCCTCGACTTTACTCTTTTCAAACTTCCACGACAAAAGGGACAAGATGCTGATCTCGTGTTCCTGCAATAAACAAGAATTCTCGAGAAGTCAAGTAGAGTTACAAAATTAAAGTAAAAGGAGGTAAGGGAATAAAGATAAGTTTTTTACCAATCTCGATAGCAATTGATGCACATAGCGTGACAGCAGCTTGGCAAAACCATTTTGGTGCAAGGCTCTAAACAGATTCCACATTCGTCTTCTCTGTCCAAATCCAGATGTGCATAACTATTACCTCTCTCCAGTATATTCTTGCTGCTGGTTTTCATGGGAATATGATTATCTTTTGCAGTAATGCCATCTGAATCTACCAAGTCATAGTGTAGTCGTTGCAGTGATGGCAATATAATGGCTGTTTCATTGAGCATGAGGTATTATAATAAGTTCGTCTAATATCTAAGAAGACTCAGAACAAATATATATATATATATATGTATATGTATAGTAACAGACCATAAAAGTCAGTAATGGCTGCTTTCCTTCCATGTCTAGAGATTCTTGGCCTTCCATCTGTGTATACCTGCATTACAGAAGCAGGAAGGAAAAAAGAAAAACTCAAAATTTCAATTACTTTTTTACGACAGAACAAAGAACAGAAATCTTGTGACATTGTCTGGTGATGAAAAGATCGAATATGAATATCTATTACAACACGAAGATCGCGCCAGAGAGTGAAGAAAAAAAACAAACCTTGTAAATAAGTACATGAAAAAGGTTTAGATATCTTGGAAGAAGACATGTGCAGGAACAATCCATCCATTGAAGTAAGAAAAGGAAAACAGGTGCCAAATGATTGTAAACCAATTTCATCTGAACCCTAGCTCCTCCTTTTCCTCTTGGGATTTCAGCAGCTCTGGAAGAAAATCCAGAAATAATTGAAGATGGAAAACAAGGTTAAGAAAGAAGCTAGCTAGCCATTTTTGACTATTTTCATTTGTTCCAACAGCATTCCACAAGAGTCCATTACAACAGGGAAAGAACATATAGCTAAAATAAGTTGCATTAAACATTTTTGGAAAAGAAAGGGGAAAAAAAACACCATTTCACACACTAACACACACAAAGAGAGAGGAAAAGATCAAATATGCTTTCTTGAATTGTTTAGCAGGAAAAGTTTTAGTCAAGAACTCTTGGAGACCTCCATTCCCTTCAAGATAAGTTCCAAAGATCGAAATTATTATCAAGACAATCAACTTACCCTCCCCACCCCCAACCCAATCATCATCTAAAATAAAGGGCACCAAATTCCCATAACTTTTACTACCCTCCCACAAAATTCATGCTCTGATGAACAGAACCCATAACAAATTCTGAGAAATTACTGCAAATAAACAAGCAAATTAAATAATACACTAGCAGGAAGAAAAAAAAAAAAAAAAAAAAAAAAAACCCAGAAAAGTTAAATGGGAAAAAAGAGCTTACAAAGCGTTGGCATGCTGTATATCAGCTTCAAGAATTTTCAAAGAATCCTGATAAGAAGACCTGCTTAGCTGATAATACATCATCTCCATCTCCCTCCTCAGTTTCACTCCTATCCACGGAGGGATATCTATGGCGCTTTTTTCTTTTTCTACCTCTCAAGAATCGCCCTTGTTTTAGCAAGAAAGCTAAAAGACAGAAAAGGGAGCTCTTCCTTTCACAAATATAAACGAGCAGCAGCGAAAACCACAAAGTTCGTTCCTTTTTCTGAAAAACTCTAATCTTTTACCAAAAAGACAAGACAAGAATATAAATAAAGAATATATAAACATATATATTTATGTATATGACTGATTCTTTTTGGTCTCTCCTCCTTCTTCCTCAAGTTCTTCTACAAATTTTCTATATGTATATTATATATATACATTTTGTGAGAACACAAAAGGGGCGGCTTTGAATATGACAACAGTTTTTGGTCTTTCTTGTTCAGTAGATAATCAAATACAAATTAATAAGAATAAGAATGATATGAAATGAAAGAAAAAAAAAAGCAAAAAAAAAAAATTCCTCTTTTTGAAAACAGGGGTTAGAGAAAATGGACATCTTGAGTTGGGTTAGTTTGGTTTACTTTAATTTGATCATCTCTTTCCTACCCTTTTGTTATTGTTGCTTTCAATTTTCAAACCAAGAAGAACCCTAAAATAATAATAATAAATTAATTTTTCCTAATAATAATACACAATCATTCATTCATTTAGTACTTCATCTTCCATAAAATTAAATAAAAGCAAGAAAACCTCACAATAAAGATAATACAGCTGTGTTTCTTTCTCTCTCTATCTCTCTTTCTTTCTCTTTCTCTTTCAAGAATCATGAACAAAGAATACTACTAACTCATAAGTCATAACAATAAAATTAATTTATAATCACAGAAATTATTGTTTGTTTGTTGGGGGTATTAATAATGAAGGGAGGAGAAGACTCTGTCAATTCTGGCAATTTAGGTAAAACAATATGGAATCCATCCTTCATTTCTTATTAGTACAAAATTTACGAAAAAGACTTTCAAAATTTTAATATATAACTGAAAATTCAACATAAAGTTTTCTCCCGCGTGAGTCGAACTTATAATTTCTTATTTAACAAGTCAAGTGAAAATATGTAAAGAAAAACACGACTATTGTCTTATACTCTCTATTAGTAGCAAGAGAGAAGAAGAACATCATATAGCAAGCACATCATGTGTACGATATCTAATTAAAATGTCGTCTCTATTGTAAGTCTAATTTATGACCTCTTGTTATATCTAAATAAAGAAAGTCACGGCTACTACCTTTTCTTGTACAGATTAGTCCAAAATGCCGACTTTCATTGTGGGAGTAAATTTAAAATGTACAAGATTTAAACTCGAGACCTGAATCAAACTACTTTCAATTAGACAATAATATGGACAAACACATTATTGGTGAACAATTAAAGAGTTAAAGAGAGAGTTTAAATTATCTTTCTTGTTTGAAATAGAATACTTTTTCATAACGTTAAATTATTAACTGTTTTGAGTTATATGGTCTATAAGAGAAAATTTGTAGGTAAATTAATTATAACAAATTAAATGCATTACACTATTTTTAGATGATCCGTTTTCCATATATATTATGAATTTGAGTCATGTTAAAAATCTAAAAGAGTCAAAATTAAAGAAATATTTTCACAGAGAAATATATTTTTAATTAAAAACATATAAATTTATGGTAAAAAAAAAATCTAATTGACCATAAATTTGAAATTAAAACTAATTAAATTAATTGAAAAAGTAATAGAAAATTATTTATTTATTTATTTATTAGGGCACCAAGAATTTGAATAGAGCATGCGAGAAGTCAGAGAGTTAGGGGGTAGTTGATGAACTAATATTTAAACATCATTGCTTAGAGTGGTTGGTATATTAGTTTTTATGTTTCCTAATAATTTTTTTTTATTTTAAAAAAAAAAATTACTTTTATAATAAAAAATATTATTTAAATTAGGTAAAGTGATGTGGAGGATCCCAATTTTATGTGGAGGATAGCACTAGAAATTTTTTCTTAAATAAATGAGTAAATATATATGTATATATATATTATTTTTGGTTACGTTAAAAGTTGCGTTATTAATATTATATGGACATAGGAGACGTGTGGAATATATGCAAATTTAATGGATGAGATTTTGTCAAACTAAAATTGACACCATCCTTCCTTGGAAATCAATCTCTTGGACTTGATTATTACACGTGGAATTTACCCAAGTCTTATCCTTATTTATTTTATTTTATTACTTTTTTTTTTTCACTTTTCAAACAAATTTAATAAGTCAAGAAAGTCGTAATTTAGTTGATAGAAGTCTTATTTATAACTCATGAGTTTGAGTCGAGTCATGTCGAACCGAACATCGAAAGTTTGAGTTTGATTTTAATTTTCGAACGAGCTTCGAGCAGGCTTGAAAATTAATCGAGCTTAAAAAATTGTTTGAGTTTGGTTTGTTTAATAAACGAACGAGTTCGAACGAAACATAAACGAGCTCGAACGATATTTGTTTACGAACAACTTTGTTTGTTTATAACTCTATGAGAAAGTAAAGGAAAGAGAACATCCACTTTTTTTAAGTTTTGTCAAAAAGGGGAGCAGTCACTATAGATTACGGAAAATGAGAGAAAAAAATTATATATATACTTAATTTAAATATTAGAGTTTTTTTTAATAATATATAAAAATTTATAAATAGCTACATATATGAGTGAGGGGTTTCAACCCTTAAACTCATTTAAGTTATGAAAACTCTTTACCAACTCACATACGTTTTAGGGTTAAAGACATCATTTATATATATATATATATATATTTATCTGCTATGAATAAATAAATGAATGGAGCATCCATTAAAGTTCCTATAACTATAATCTTTTCATTCATATTATTTCAGTATTAAAAAAAATAATTTAATACATAATTTATAATGAAATTGAGACATTATTTAATAAATTTTATTTTTGTTTTCAAATTTTTATAAATGTTTGGTCTATAAAAAAACTCTTAGGAAGCATTGATAAAGGTTTATATATATCAATCCATGTGAGACGTAGATATTATGTGACTTTTAGTTATACATACATATTTTTCTATATTGACCTAAATTTTTTTTTTGTACTATTTTCTTTTTCTAGTTAATAATACCAACTTAATTTATTAAATTTCATATTTTTTTTTTCAACCAAATTAATTATAATTTAATTTTACTCATTACATGTTTATCTTAATAAATACAAAATGGACAAAAGATAATCAGCGCATTTGCAAAATAATAATAATAATATTAATTACTTTTTAGGAGAAAAAAAAACTAAATTTAATAAATTTCATGTTTTCCAAATAAAATAACCACATGTTATACTTATTTAAATATATATATATATCTCAATAAATTTGGAGATTTTATTTATTTATTTTAAAAAATTTAAATTTGGACAAAATATTAATTAAATATATTTTTAAATTTTAAATCTATATATTTTTTTTAAAAAAATAAAATTATTTAACACGATTAAAATTTACTCTTTTAAAATAAAAAATGTGATCAAAATAAATATTTTAGTATTATTGTCTAAATACATTAATTTTATTTTATTTTTTTGAAATATTTAATGATGTTAAGTTTTGCCATTCCTTGGGAAAGAAGTCAAATGTAACATCTTTACCCGATATAGTATTTAATGGATCGGACAATTTATTGACCGTTTAAATTATTTATGACAATTTAAGTCAACATTTCTTTTTTTTCATTCTTTGAAAAATGGAAAATGAGAAAGCCAGTTTTTTGAATTTTTTATTTAATAACGTGGTTTAAATTTGTGGAGTGCATTTAAAAAATACAAAAAATACAAAAAAATTATGTGTTTTAAGTTTCAGATGACAATAATTAATAAATATGAATTGCAAAATTTTAATTCTACAAATACAAAAATAAAAATATCAATAAATGTACAAAGGGAGTAGTACTAGGTTTGGTCTTCCGGAATTTCATCACGACTTCGACTAATCCAAATTTAACCGAGATGCAATTACAGAATTCAACTCTTACTTTGAAAAAACTTCACCTTAACTCTTACAGTGGGAGTTCACGGTGAGAGTTGAATTCTTGACCGATATTATTTGTGTCAAGTCAAAGGCATGTGGTTCCTTTCTTCTTTATCCTCCAAGAAACTGTAAATGGAGGCAATAATTGGATCATTTAATGTGGTCAAGTCAAAATTTATCAATTTGCAATTAGTCATCTTTGAAATCAAATGGAGAAGAAAAAAAGAAAAAAAAAAATGGCGTAAGAGAGGAGTGTGTCTAACCGTCCCTTTTGTTTCTAGAAGATACCAAAGCTAAATTTTGAACGGGCAAAATGAAGGAGAAGAAAAAAGAAAATAATAATAATAAAAAAAAAAAAAAAAAAAAAAAGAAAGAAAGAAAGAATCAGAAAAGTCTTTTAGTTCACTTTTAGTACAAAAACTTTGCAGTATATGTATGTAATATGAATTAAAAGAAAATATTGTCAAATAGTTAATTATGATTATCTTGTTAGATTTATAGTCGTAAGATATGAGTTATACCTGCAAAGTTCAATTTTTACTTAGTGAAAAGTCTCGTCGTGACTTTTATATGGTGCTTGAGTTGAGTGTCGAACTTTTAATCCTGTGTAACTTTACAATACACTGTCTTATTATGTCAAATTAAGGGTTTCACGAGATATATCTTTAGGTATAACAAAAACGTATCAACTACATGAGTTCGACTGTGACATCTGTTTGTTTTTTTGTTAAATTTTCTCAGGTCATGGAAAGTGAGATTACACTTGTTTTCTCATCCCTGTTATACATTTCCAGTTATGGTACAAAAGAAAAATAACTAGCAAAAAAAAGGGACTACTGCTGAGTGGTAGATCACAATTCACAAGTTCTATACTCAAAAAAAAAAATACAGGATCGATCATAAGGGAAGAATTAGTATATATATATATATATATATATATATTTTCTGACGAGTTTTATCTAGCAGATGGGACTAAGGAATCCTTAGAAAGATCAGGACTTTCAATATCAAGAAAACTTGTCAATAATGTTTTCCTTGAAGATTGTCCTTTTGAGCTTCTTCCTGGTGATGATAATTTATCAGTTCCTTTTTCAATCTTGATTGCATCCTGTATTGCTACTATAATTTCCTGCATTCTCGGCCTCGAATAGTTGTGTTGTTCCACACATTGTATTGCAACTTCTGCTATTCTCCATACAGATTCGATTTTCACCTTCCCTGTTAGCACAGGATCTATAATGCTGATCACATCTCCTTTACGTACCAATGACCTCGCCTACAAACATAAATGTCAAATAGTTTACAGTAGTTTGTTGTTTAAGTAGTAAGTTAGATACACGTTATTCCTTCTTTCCACCATGATTTTATTCGAATGATGGTAGGAAAACAAGAAATGCAGAAAGCATACCCAGTGGACAATGCCCCAATCAGCCCCATACTCCTCAACTGAGACAGGTTTTCTTCCTGAGATAAGTTCCAAAAGGACAACACCGAAGCTGTAAACATCGCTCTTTTCAGTCAATTGCTGATTTGCATAGTACCTGTAAGATAAGAGGTCGGAAAAACAAATAAAAATCAAGAAACAGTGTTCATGACAGTATCTGTGGCAATGTAGAGTGATGTTGAAAATGGCTTACTCAGGATCAAGGTAGCCTACTGTTCCTCGTGCCACGCTTGAAATATGTGTTAAATCTTCTTCTGCTTGTCTTGACAGTCCAAAATCTGATACTTTAGCTCTCATATTGATGTCTAAAAGAATATTACTTGTTTTCACATCGCGATGAATGATAGTAGGATTGCAGCCAGTGTGCAGGTACTCGAGTCCTAGACAAAGCTGAACATATTATAGTCAAAATGTAGCCATTTTTTTGATTGAGATTACATTAAAGAGTCTATATTACAACCTTTTGCTGCATCTTCTGCGATTTGAAGACGCGATATCCATTCCAAATGCTTCTGCTGGCTATGTATGTGATCCCTTAAAGTTCCATTATGCATGTATTCGTAAACAAGCATGCGCTGATACTCTTCCTCGCAGTATCCAATTAATGGAACTAAGTTTCTGTGATGAATTCTTGATAAAAGTGCTACCTGCAAGAACATTAATTCTGTGTTTTAACAATTTGGATTGAGAAAATTTGCTGATATAATATTTTCTTACTTCATACCTCAGTTACAAATTGTTTTGTCCCATGACTAGAAGAATCAGCCATGATTTTTACTGCTACTTCTTTTCCATCTTTCAGCTTTCCATAATATACTGGTCCAAAACTTCCTTTTCCAATTCTCTTGGAGAAATTGTTGGTTGCTTCTTCTATTTCACTGACAGGAATATAGCATGCCACACTTTCATCCAGTAGTGATCCGCCACGTGTTTCTGAGTAATTGGTTGATTTCCTCGTGCTGTTCCGTTGAGAGTCACCTGCTGAAGATGCAAAGCATTGGATAAACAAGAAAATATTGATTAAATCAGCTACATATTGTGAGAAACATTACCTTTATTTTCAGATTTCTGCTTGGATGTTTTTCGTCTTATATAATGTAGTAGTAGTAAACTTCCTACGAAAAGAACAAAAAGAACTGCTAGCACTCCTACTGAAACTGCAAGTATCAATCTGTGACGTGTCTTGTTCTTTCCTGCTCGTCTTAAATGAACATTGCCTTCATATCTGCAGAACAACATGACTTATGTACTCGGATTCAATTTCTTCATGTCTACAGACACCCACACAACCACAAATAGATATAATATGTATGTATTTTTATATACAGCAAACAAAAGTGTGTGCAGTATACTCACCTGAAAATCACTTTTCCATTTAACAATGATGGAGGTATTTCTCCACTCAATGAGTTGTTCTGTATGTATCTGCGATATGAAAAATAAAACAATGTCTTACTTCTTGTCTGCATAAAGAAATCAAGAATCCATATAAATGTTACATTACTATGTCTGCGTACAGTTCTTTTAAATTTGGCAAGCTACCCAAGGAAGAAGGTATCGGACCAGTCAGTCCATTGTTCTCCAGATGCCTGCATGTTTAAAGAAGAGAGATTATGGTCACCAAGAGACGGGATCACAAGATACTAATATGCACAAAATAGAGAGGGGCACTTACAGAATTTTTAGATTCACTAGATTACTCATGTCAGGGATGGAACCTGTGAAAAAGTTGCTATCCAACCACCTGAACAATTTAACAAATATATATATATATATATATATATATATATATGTATGTATAAGATATGTGCCACAAATATAGTAAGCTCAGCTCAGGCTGTATGTAATCACACACTTACAACTCTGTCAATCCTTCCATGTTTTTTATCTCAGGTGGAATTTCACCCTTCAAGTTCTTACCTGAAAGAGAACTGTTAAAAAGGTCAGATTTATACAAACAAAATCTGTATTAATTTGTCTGAAACATTCTAAAAAAGGATTTGGTGGATTCACATTTTTGTGATTCTTGGTGGTATGGTATTACTACTGCAGGTCACCCAATCCCATGGTGTTGGTACACAAGCATCACCTTGTTCATCAGTCCAATTGCCTCCGGTGGACATGGCGCGAATGGCATTGAGAATACTAGCTTATGTTTTTTTTTCCAAATAATGAATAAAATTCAGTTACAGTTTATACAGAGATATAATATATATATATATATATATCATACATACATACATGCTATATAGTATATACTTATCTTACCATCCTCTTCATCAGTCTTTGCATCTATCTTTACATATCTGCCAATTTCAATTGCATTCAAAAGCGGCCCTTCTGTAGAATCTGTGGTTTTATCAAAGGAGAAAGAAAACACAAAATCTAGTGTGACATTCATATAACTAGGCTCATACAGCACATAACTTCCATTTGCATTCTCTGCAATATTCACCACAGCATTACTATAATCCAGCATATAAGGCTGTGTCATTCGAAATTTTCTTGTTTCATTTGCTGGTAAATCTTCAATTTCAGCAAAATATGCATAAGCTCTAGCATTAGCTGGGAAATCTTCTAGATTCAATCTGTAACTTAATCTTCCCATAGTGCCAACAACTGCAGTTTGCATAACCTTAACAGGTGGATACTCTCTCGTATTCGTGTTGACATACTTTGTTGTATTGATTCTCTCTGTGCCAGAAGCCACTCCCACAAGAAAATTTGGTCTTTTTTCAAGATCAGAATCCCATATTCGATCGTAGGGATCATCCGGGTACCTAAAAAAGATTGCATTTTTTCCCCCAAATGTTAATTTTCAGTATCAAGAACTTAAAAAGATCTGGTTTTTTTTTTTTGAGAATTTTGCATAATACCTTAAAGCATTACTGGTCAGAGCACCAAAATTTACTCTTGCAGCCATTTTCAAGAAGTAATTATCTTCATAATCTGTTGCATACATTGACAGATTCAGAGGTCTTAGCTCAAGAGTGGATATAAATGGAGTTCCAGTTGTAGCACAGCACAAGCAGACATCAATGGAATGTGAAGGTGCTCTGATGATCATTTCCTTGACATATATTCTAGAAGCATCCTGTACTGTTATAGTTGACCATATTGTTGCATCCAAGTATAGCTGAAATTTTGGATATGAAACTTCTTTAGTATCATCCCCTGAAATATCATACAGAAAAGTTGCTCGAACAATATATCTCCTCCTTCCTTCTGTTTTAAGGTTGTAACAGTACTTCTTGTTTTTCTCTGTCGGAAAATCTCTCCTGCTTCTGTACTGCAGTGAAGTTCCAGTTCCAGTTCCATTTCCATCAACTGATTTTCCATGGCTCATGAATCCAGCATCAGAAATCCATGCCAATCCAGTACTTGGGTCAGTGTAATTACTCTTTCCTCCACAATCTATACTGATGAACTCTGCATATTATTGAAATTTCACTTTTTTTTTTTCAATCTTCTTGATTCATGAATAATTCTTGATCTAATTGATTTTTAAATGTCCCTTTAAGGATTTATCTTGAAGTGCGTCATCTAAACATACTGTAAATAGAAACAAATTAAAGACATATATATGCATACCTGTAACTTGGGATAAAATTGGTGAAGTTGAACATAGAAATAAGAAGATGAACTTAAAAAGAAAACCCATGAATGATCAAGAAGAAGAAAAGTTGATTTCTTGGGAATTTGTTGTATTGGAGAATGATATGGGAATCCCTTTAGAGCTGAATATCATACCCATCTTTACTCTCACTCACCTTTTTTACATCTATATATATATATATATTTTTTTTTTTTCTTCTTTCCCGATTAATGATTCTAGTAATGTTCAATCACGTTCGCATATATTTCTCTGCTTTTTGCTTTTCTTTTCTTTTCTTTTTCACAGACAAAGCATTTTGGTTTTCAATTAGCAGCAGACTTTGCTTTCTCTGCTTTGCAAAAGAATATTATTTAGTCTCTTGTCTCTTTTAAGTCTTTACTGTAAAGCATAAATCAAGAATATTATTCATCTCTTTTTTTTTTTTATTTTACCTTTGTTTTGACTGATTTTACCATTTGCATGGCCATTATTAACACTTAAAAATTACAGTAACAAAAAAAAAAAAAAAAAAAAACAGATCCTTTGAAGTTTGATATTATGACAAAGACATCAAAAAAATATCATGGACAAAGAAAAACAAGACATTGATGATATGGGGCCCTGAATTTTGACTGATGATGACATTCATTTGATTGGTTGATAAGTGTTTTCGTTTTAATACAATCTCATTTAAATTAAAAGAGTTGTTAATGTTGGGATTTTTTTGTAGGGTTAAAATTTTCATATGAAAGGAAAAAAGGAATCTGTAAAGGTAGAAGAAGAACATGATTTGGTAATATTTGTTTTAGTAAAACTTCCAACTTTTGTTTGCTTTTTGATGTCAAGAAAAATCTTTATTTACTGTTACTTTTGACCAATTTGTCTTCAGCTTTTTAAAGCCTCCCCCACGGGCCACGGGAAAGCATCTTCTGAGACTTTGAAAGTTTGGTCCCAAAACTCTTTTTTTCTCTCTCTTCCCCTCTCTCTCTCTCTCTCTCTATCATAAAGAAGAACGGTCCTAATCCTATCTATGCATATTTTTAGTGCTTATCTTTGAAGGGTTCTTTCCAAAATTAATTTTTTTTTTTTTTTTTTTTTTTTTAAGAATGGAGTGTTGTAAAAAAAAAAAAAAAAAAAAAAAAAAAAAAAAAAAAAAAAAAAAAATAAAAAAAAAAAAATATAAAAAAAAAAAATCTCATAAAAGGGAAAAGGCAAAAAAGAAGAAAAATCTTGTTGATTTCTTTGGGCTTTGAAATGGTTGAATTTTATCAATGAAGTTTTAACTAAGTGGGCCTATATTTGGGCCGAGATTTCAATAACTATTAGAAATTTTAGTTAAACAACCAAAGCCCAAAACTTCTTTGATTTATCTATTTCTTTAGGCCCATTTTATTACTAAAAAATTCTTTTAGGCCCATTTAGATACTGATTTCCCCCACAAAAAAAAAAAAAAAAAAATTAAACTTTTACAAAAGCTAAATAAAATATATTATTATAATTTTTCAATAATAAAATAAAACAGATCAAATAAAGTATGTAAAATAAAAGAAAAATTCAGACCAAATGAAAAACATTCTTAATTTCCACGAAAAAAAAAAGGTAGAAAAACACATAAAAATCAATCCATGATCAGCTTAACTTTCAGCTTTAAATCATGGAGATTTACTCCTAACTTCTTCACTTATACCGATTTGCCTAAAAAAGGTGGCAATCTCTCAACAAAAACAAAAAACAAAAAACCCAAAAAAAAAGAACTACGGCCATTTTTAATTAGAAACACGGCCATTGCTAACCTTTTTAGAACACAATTTAACCAACTCTTCAACAACCCTATCCATTTCTCCTTCACCTTTTTCTTCAATTTTCTGACGCAGAATCTCAACATTTTTCCTCACAATTTCGCCTTTATTTTCACCATCCATAACTTCTTTAATAACTTCCGCCATTAACTTCCCGTCGTGCTTCCCGTCTTTATCCTTCAAAACTTCCACGCCGGCGCCGACTTCTTCCACCAGCCTAGCGTTGATCGGCTGGTCGAGGTGCATAGGAACCGCCACGATCGGTACGCCGCATTTCATACTTTCCAAAATCGAACTCCAACCGCAGTGAGACACGAATCCGCCCACGCTGTCGTGGTTCAAGATTCTAGCTTGTGGAGCCCACCCTAAAATGACTTTGCCTTTGTCACGTGCAGTTACCCTTTTTAGAAACCCTTCAGGTAACGCACGTGTGTCTTCCAGTACAAGCTCTTCCCCTTTTGGAAACCTTATTACCCAAACGAAATTCTTGTCGCTTAGTTCAAGTCCACGTGCTATTTCCTCCCTTTCTTCCTGAGAAAGAAAATATTCACTTCCAAAAGAAACAAAAATAGTTGACTTTTTTTCTTTCTTGTCTAACCATGCCATGATCATATCATCATCATCAACATCATCATGTTGTTGTTCTTGGACAAGTGGACCAACGGGAATTACTTTCTTCCCGGACAAGTAAGTCACGTAATTACTATACTTACCGTCGATCTCATCAAAACCCTTGATGAGTATAATTTTAGAAGACAATTCCATACATTCAACGACTGGGATTTTCTCAATCATACGACGATGTTTATCTACGTCGTTAATTAAACCCTTATACAAATCAGCTTCATAACCACGATAAAATATCTTCGAAGAAATAAACTCTTTCTTACCTTTTTTATCATCGTCATGGTCATGATCATCATCCACAGTTAATAATGCATGCATCATGAAAGAAGTCATAACGGAACTGCTAGTGATGAAATCAACGGCTGGAATGTTAAGTGCGGATGCAGCTTTGGGTGCCCACGGCTGAAGAGAATCGTAGATGAGGAGATCCGGTTTTAGGGTTTCCAAGATTTTGCAGAAGTCGGGTACGGATCTGTTGAAAGCTTCTTTGAGTGCCGGCATGAGAGAGTGAGGTAAGCCGTTGGTGGTGTGACGTCTGGGATCGGAAAGATTAGGTAATTTTGGGAGATGGAGTTCGACCAGCTTGATTGACTCGGAATATTTTGGACCGAGTTTCGATTTAACCGGACATAAAGCGGCTGGCGTTGAACAAATGTATATTGTGAATATGTTTTTTGTGGATAATCTTTTTGCTAGCTCTAGGAAAGGGGAAATGTGGCCGTGAGCTAGCCATGGGAACATTAAAATACTAAAATTCCGGCGATGCTGCTGGTGGTGGTGGTGGTTGTGGTGGCGGTGGCCGTGATTATTCTCCATGAAAGCAGAGCAGAGAGGAAAAAAAAAAAAAAAAAAAAAATCTTTTTTCTTGTTATTATTATTATTTTTTGAGAAAAAAAAATCTGGGGTTAGTTATTCATATATAGTGATGGAAGATTTATAATCGTGGGGAACTTAACATTGAATGGAAACTATCCATTTTTAGGGTATGAATTTACAAGGTATGTAGAGATTTTATTGTTATGCATGGATAATATATATATATATATATATATATATATATATTTATATATATATATATGTGTGTGTGTGTTCTTTAGAAGGAAATCAATTGGCATTGATATATATATAGATTGCAAATTTTAAGGTACTAGACAAAAGATACACTTTCTACATATAATATAGAAAGATTTCGTCTAGATTTATATATAGATTTATATAGATTGCAATGTTTGGAGAAATATAATACATATATATATATAACGTGCGTAGGTTTTTAGGGTTTTTTTTCTTCTGTTGCCAAAATAGAGAAGATTGTGATCTTTTGGATTCTCCCGTTTTGATACAAATTTGGATGTTTGAGTATTATTATTATTTTATTTTATTTTATGAAGTTTTGATTTACTTTCCTTATTAAAATATGGGTTTACAGAATATTTTACAAGATTCCATTATAATCCCATATTTTTCTATATATAATAAAGTAAGTGAATCTATTATATATATATATATATATATGCAAGTTTATTGTACTGTCAATCACCAAAACTTTGTTTAAGTGTAACCAAACCCTAAGTCTTTTTTGTGTGCGTGTATGTATATATATGTATACATTCATATATATATATATATATATATATATATATATATATAGTGATGATTAATTAGAAACTTATATAGAGTTAGTGTTTCTAACTGACAAAAGTTATACTTACAAAATATATACACAAAATTAAAGTTTTACCATGAGTATAAGAATTAACAAAACCTAATCAAGTATCTTAATCTACTAATATGGAAAGGATCTACAACAATAAATGTTTAAGATTATAGTACAATATAGGACTAAAATGAAACACAAAATCATCCAATATTTTTTTTTTGTTAGACTATCTGATTTTCAGAGTCATCACGATTCCTACCAATCTAGATTCAACCCGAGTTGCAATTATAAAATTAAACTTTTATTCGGAAAAAAACCTCAACTTGAGTGTCACATAAATCATTTTTTTTTTCATAAGGATCCGGTATCTGAACCCACACGAGTTGACTAATACGAATTCAGAGCGGATCCAAGAATTATAACTTTAAACTCCTCTCAATCATAGATTATAAGGGATCGAACCGTGGTTCAGCTCCCACGTCACATAAATCATTCAATATATTGTGTATGATAAGAAAATTATTCACATTTTGGGCTTTTTTATCTTTGGACTGAACTTCTTTAAAATACTAAAGGTCCCGAGGCTACTGGTGGGCTTCAGTGATAATTCCGAGCTTTTTATTGGGCTCTATATACAATCTTGGGCGATCTTTTATCTCAAGATTAAAGGCCCGAGACCCAGTATATATTTATAAAAGGTTTATCATTATTCTTTTTAGACCTATTGCATTTTTTTTGTTCAGGAGCCCATTATATTTTTTTTTCTCAAGCATCCGGTATCCGAACCCACATGGGCTAATTAATCCGGATTCGGCATGGGATGTGCTCGCAGAGTCCAACTCTTACTCGAGGGTGAGAGTCTGGCCTAGAGCTTTTTAACGTGACGCTAACCACCTGAAGAGGATTTGAAACCTCAATCATCCGCCCGGAAGAGAAGCATTAGGGAATCCGCTGAGCCCATTATATTTTGAATTAAAAATAACACATAAATCATAAGAATAATCATTGAGTTTAGTCCCAAATAAATTTATTTTTGACAATCTCGATCCTAAAATTATTTTTTTTTATTTTTAAAGTCCCAAACTTTTTTATTAGAGAAAAATAAAGTCCTCTGACGGAATCTGTCAAAAAATCTAAACAAATTAACCATTTATATTGTTTAGTTAATTAAAGAAAAATGATAAAAAAGTAATTATATTTGAAAGAAAAAAAAAAACTTATCAATGGGCGATGAGATTAGCAAATCGGAAGAAGGAAGGGAACAAAATTCTTCGTCCGACCCAGGAATGGTAGAATGGTACCAATCAAAATAAACTAAAAGTTCTGGAGTTCCAACTCCATCTTTATCACCTTTCATTACTTTCGGCTATCTTTTAATAAATAAATACATAAAAACCTGAAGATGGAGTTTCCACCATCTGTGATTGGGAAATTGATGGATAGCGTTTGTTTTGTTCTTATCCCTAACTCCTTATGCTGAGCTGAGTACACATACTCTTGTTTTCTGTTTTCATCATTTATTGGTTCACAGTGGTTTCATTTATTTAGTGTCTTTTTTCTCGATTATGGTTTTTCTCATGTCTGTTCAGTTCTTTCCTTACATCGTCCTTTATGAAATATTTAATTCTGAGTGATAAAAAGATTGGATCTTTGATAGAGTTGTATCTCCTTGACTGCTTGTCTTTTGGACGCTTAATTCCAACGACTGCCATATGCAAAACATAACCCATTGAAAAATAATCATTTTCTGGTTTTGATAAGCAAAGAAGGAAAAGGAAAAAGAGAAAAAAAGACACATTCCCAGCTTCTTAATTCGTAATCAAAGGATTCATTTTGATGTCTATTAGTTAGTTCAGTTGGGTTTCCTAGTGGAGTAACACAGTAGGGTGATTTTGGAAATGGGTTCGTTAATGGAAGAAAGCCAAATCGGAACAGTAGAAGAAGGAGAGTTATCAAAGGAAGCAATCTTGTATATTAATGGTGTTCGTCGAGTTTTGCCTGATGGGTTGGCTCACTTGACTCTTCTTGAGTATCTCAGATAGTTTCTTCCGATTCGTTAATCTCATCCCCGGCTAATAAGTTTTTTCTTTTTTTGTTTTTTTTTCTATTTTGTTTAATTAGCTAAACAATTTAAACTGTTAAATTTTTAGATTTTTTAATAAATTCCGTAAAAAAAACTTTATTTTTCATTGAGGTTGCCAAAAGTAATACAAACACGTGTTGGTTCAAATGAAAGGAGTTTGGTTCTTCATATACAATTTTGAATTTGAACGTTACCCATGAAAAGACAAATATAGAGAGAGTTTCTACTCAATAAAGATCCGATGTGGCTCGACTTTGATTTAAATAGGGTCAAAAGTGGCTACTAGACATAGATAAATTACCAAAAATAAAAAACACATAAATCATAATTAAACTACTAAAATTTATTGGTCAAAATGGAAGGTGTTAGGTTCTTAGTGTAGGGAGAGCTTACTCTCAAAAGGGGACGCGACTTGACTCTAGATTAGTTAGGGTACAAAGTGGCTACCGGATACAAAAAATTAACAAAAAAAAAGTCATTATGAAACTTTTAATTTGACCACAATGGAAAATTTCGCTATGAATGTTATAGAAAGTTTGCATTATGTAAGAGTTAAAATGAGACTTTATTTTAACTAAGAGTTAGATTTTATGGTACAATTTTGGTTGAAATTGAATTAGTCTCGTTTATCAAATGGTCTAAAAAAAACACACACACAAAGTTCACTATCACAAAATGAGTATATATGGCCACCTCGTGTTATATTATCCATTATAACACACTTCAAATGAACTTCTTTAAAATACTTTAATCAAAGAGAAATCTCCAACGTCAACAACATAAGAAACTTATCTACTACAAAAATTACATTTGTTATATTTTTTACTTAATTAATATTTTATAACTATTATTTATAGTATATATAATACACAAATTTTAATCTATTTATTTTTTCAAAAATTCATATATATTAGAATGTTTTAGAAAAAAAAAAAAGAAAAAAATAAAGAAGAGAGAGAATGGAGAGATTAGAGACAAAAGACACATAGGATAGCTGACAAGGAAGAAGAAAGAAGGTACAAAAAATACAAAAACTTTGGATAAAACGAGAGACTTAGAGAGAGATTAATTAGTGTATAGAAGAAAGAAAGAGACAGAAAACACGAAGAAGAAGAAGGAAGAAAGAAGAGAAAAGATAGATAGAAATATATGCTTTACTTTTCTTGAAGCACAAAAGGAAAGGTTACGGCACTGAGCAGCAAAACCCAACCTTAACTCCTTCCTTAACCTTAACCTTAACCTACCACAAACACAACCGTTCCTTTCTCTCTTTCTCTTTCCCTTTCCATCGGTTTCTTTAAAAGCTTCTCTCCCTTTTCTTGTTTTTTGTCATTTTTTTTTTTGGCTCGGCTAATTAGAAAAAGTTTCTTTTTTTAAATTTGGCCCCTTTTTAAAAGTTTCAATTTTGATCATCAAATTGAAATTTTGAAATGTTGCTGAAATCAACCCATAATTCTTCTTTCAGAGAATCTATCAAAGCACTTGAAGCTGATGTTCAACATGCCAATACTCTGTAAGTTTTCTTTGAAATGATGATGATGGGTTTTTCTGAAATTTTTAGTGTCTCTTGGTGGAACTCGTGCTTGCAGAATTTTGTAAATATTTTGCAATTTTTAAGAACTGTTTTTAGATTATTATTACTATTATTATAATTATTTCTAATTTGGCTCCATTTTTCTTTGATTGTACATTGGTAATTTAACGTTTAATTAGTCTTTGGTTAATTGTCCAGTTGTTGGTTGAATTTAACGTTGCTGTGGGTAGTTGGTGGGTGGGTCGATGTATTTGAGGAAGTAAAGTTGGTGACTTTGCTGGGGTTTTTGTTTATTTGGTTCTGAAATGGCAAGAAATGCATTAAATGGCCTTTTTTCTTATGTTTATAGATACGATGTTGTATTTAATGCTCAATTTTCTTGTTGAATTGTGGGTGTGTCAAGTCAACCTATGCTTAAATTGTTAGTATGTTGCTTTGTCAAACTGGTGCTCAAAATGTTTGCCCAACTATGTTCTTATTGTAGTTTTTGGTGCTATGTTTGCAAATTGTGTATGTGACTTATACAATGATTACCCTGAATTCCAGGGCTGCTGCTCTCCCGCGGGAGTTAGGTGAGGAGTGCATTCAGATGAAAGTTTCTTACAGCCCTTTTGCTCCATTCTTGCTATTTCTGATAGAATGGATGGATTATAGTTGTTTGGATAGGCTGCCTTGCTGTTTGGGCCTTCTTCATATACTCGTGTACAAGGTGAGTTTAAGATACCGGGAACTTATCCTTTCACGAGTAGTTCAACTTTTGGCTGACTGATTTCGGTATGATGATGAATGAGTTGATTTTTGATGTCTGTATGTTAAATCAATCTGGACCTTAATGCTTTCTGTTTTAACATATGAAAGTAAAACTATTTTTGTTGCCTTTGTTAGGAATATGTGGATGGGATCACAAGGATGTCCTCAGAAGAAAGGACAGCTTCCATCAGAGAATTTTATAGTGTGTTTTTCTTTTGTTCCAAATCCTCTTCTTACATTCATTATTATGTAAATACGGATGTTAAAAGAATGAATTTGGCTCTCGTAATCTCATTTCTGTTTGAAATTCTTACAGATGTTATTTATCCTTTGCTGAAGCAACTGGAGGATGATCTTCCAGAATTGATGGAGGACAAGTACCAGAAAACTCAATGCCTTGACATTCCTAGTTTGAAAAGGGCAGAAGAGAGAAAAAAGCCTTGTAAAGATCTCGAGAGAGATGATGAATGCGGAATATGTATGGAAACCGGTTCAAAGGTGGTCTTGCCCAACTGTGGCCATTCCATGTGTATTAATTGTTACAATGACTGGTAAGTTAATTAGTCCTTGTTTTACCATATACTGAAAGGTGCATATTTACATTAGCATTTTGTATCAGGTATGTTCGATCCCAGTCTTGCCCTTTTTGTCGAGGCAACCTGAAGAGAGTGAGTTCGGGAGACTTGTGGATTTTAACCAGCAAATGTGATGTGGTTGACACTGTCACCCTTGCAAAGGAAAATTTGAGACGTTTCTGCCTTTATATTGAGAAATTGCCACTCGTTGTCTCTGAAAACACTTTACTTCTCTATGACTACCTGATTTAACTAGCTGAAGGACTAAGATGATGAGCGTGCTCTGTACATACTATCGTATTCTGGAAAGATTGCATATTTAACTGCAATCATGATTATCTATCCATATAGAAACACTTCTGATATAACGACAAAAGTTTACTAGTTATAGCAGTGCCAGCTACCAGGTGGGTTTATTTGTGAATCCCCACTTGTTTGCAGCTGAGCAGAAAATATCAACAGATCAGTAGGAAGCACTTCTGTTTGCTGTAATTGTAACGACGCAGATATGTCAGCACTCAGCTTGGTTTTCTGGAACCTGGGATCAGAGTGAAAATGGCAGATCTGTAAGCTTTCTAAGTTTCCTTAAATATGTAGTTCCTATAAGCTGTATATGTCAATCTCCAATGAAGCCTATAAATATATGAATAATAAAATTAGTATTCTTTACTTATGTCACTCATTGTGCAGTTTTATAAATAATAATGCCATTCTTGGTTGTGCTCCAGATACACGGTGCATGCACTGCAAAGTTTCTGGTTTATGAAGTTCATTTTGTTTACTCTATAAAATTTTCCTTGCCTTATGTACATCCATACAATATACATATCATGTCACATGTCCTAATCCTAATTTCTTTACTTCCTTCTTTGAGATTAAAGGTCAAATGAGAATGAAGTGGATAATAACATATGGATTCATTGGATTTTTGTTTTGGGGGATTATGTTTGGTGAATGATTTGCATGGTCCTAATTGCTTTTGTTTACTTTAACATGGATATAGAAACGATAAGATGTAAGTTTGCTCTCCTCTTTCTGTTTCTTCTTCATCTTGTTTACTTAACTATGGGAATATGAGAGAGAAAGAAGGGATTTGTTGTAGATAACTTAAGAGGTCCTCTAATGTTGTTGTTGACATAATCAAAACCCTATTTCAGAATATATATATATATATATATATATATAACATATGATACGAGGTGTATTGGATGAGTTCTAACTAATAGGTGGTGCCTTTAAATTAGGTAAACTATAGTCTTAAGTTTTAAATGCAACATAAAGTTTAAACTTACAACCTCATTTAAGGAGGGTCTTTTCACCCGTTCATCGGCTAAAGTGGGTTACTTTTTACATCATATGGTATCTAAAGTGTCTCTTTTGATTAATACAGATTTAGTTTGAATTGCATCACAACGTAGAATATTATAAATCTTACATAGTGTTTAACCCAGAAAAAAAAAATCAAAAAATTTTGGGGCATTTATATAAGGCAGGTTTTAGTACATGGGCCTAAGTAAGATAACTTAACATGGGTTTTCTCACTTAAGAGTATCCATCTCATATCTTTGAAGTCCACTTAGTACCTAATTGAACTGCAAGAAGTCTTTTTGAGGGATGATGATTTAAGTAACTTATTTGGTAAAACTCTTGATATTTTCCCAAACATTTTATATATAAATCTAGAAATCTGTCGTCATGAGTACTATGTTCATATGTTTTTCCTTCCCTTTTAGGGTTGCATCATAGTATTTCCCTAAAAAGGATAATGGTAATATCACTATGTTGTTGGAGAGCCAATCAGAGGAGAAGTGAGTGAGATGGGGTGCAATTGCCTGTTTATGAAATGATTTGTAGAATTCTTTGACATGAAGAAATAAGAGGAAATAATACTAGCTTTAGTGAAAAGAAGCAAAAGTGGTGCCAAAATTGAAAACCCTTATTTATCTCACATATATATATATAGAGAGAGAGAACTAAAGAGTGTTTTGTGAGCTTGCCTTTGTCCCTCTAAGTGGCAATATGGTCCCGAGTTTCCTAAAATAGTATTGCTTAAATTATAGGTTTTTGAATTTTTGTTTGTTCAAATGTTTATTTTTGCTAATTTAAGCATTGAAGTAGATCTGAAGGACAATCCCCTATTCTATCTTAGAAAAGTTTGAGACCAATTCAACATGTGGAGGAGCAACTTTATTTTTTTTTTTTCTTGGACTTTCTAGTATTCAGTAATCATTTTAGATCTTGATTAATCAGGAACAAAGTTGAATTATACACCTTTGTTTGTTCATGGTGCTTGCTTTTAAGTCATGTTCACATATAAATTAATTTTTGTTCGAGTCAAGTAAGTTATTTGCCAGAGGACCCTAAGTTTTAGAACTTCTTACCAGTTTACTTGTGGTTAATCAGACTTTTTTTAACTACTTTGTATGTGCTCAATTCTGCCAATGATTGAAAACCTCAAGATTCTCTTCCCTTTGCTTATGAAGCCCAAACCATGACTTTTACTTTTTCTTCTTTCCTTTCCAAGTTCAAATTAAGTAAAGCCACACATAGACACACACTTATAATATACAAAATATTCTTTATCAAAAAAAAAAAAAAAAAAAAAAAATATTCATTTCTACATACCAAAAAAAAAAGTACATTTATCTATATATATATTCACACACAAACAAAATTTAGGATAAATTATGTTTAATCATTGTTATCATTATTGTTTGTAAATGAAATAGTCACTAATCACTACCAACCTTAAGTATTTTTTGGTTATCCAAATGTATCCATTGTGGGTAGCAATGTCTAATTCTTTTGTTCCGAGTATTTTTTTATTCGAGGTAAATAGTTGACTATGAAACTATTATAATTTAAAAACGAGACAAGTAACCATCATACTATACTTGGTAGTTAATCTTAAGTATTTATATTTCACATGTTCTAGAACATAATATATATATATATATATATATATAAATGATAATTGATATGATATAACTACTCAACATTCAACATACACATGTATCCATTACGGACAAGCAATGACTAATTTCTTTCGTTGTGGAAGCTTTTCTATTGGAGATAAATAGTTGATTAAAAATTATTATGATAACTATCAGACTATATCTCGTAGTTAATCTATATCTTTCATGTTCTAGAATATGATATATATAAAGGGAAATTGGTCAAATTGGTCCTTTAACTTATAAAATTTTTGCGATTTCATCCTTATATTTTCTTTTGGAAAATTTCATCATTATCTTTATAATTTTGGTCAATTTCATCTATTATCTTTGTAATTTTGGTCAATTTCATCTCTTATCTTTATAATTTTGGTCAATTTCATCCTTCCATTAAATTTTTGTTTTGGTTAATTGTTAGTCAACGATTATATTTCATAAAAATTATTTTCTCAAAGGTAAAAATGTGTTTAAAAAAAATTGGTCAAATTCATCCTTTAACTTATAAATTTTTTGCGATTTCATCCCTTAACTTATAAATTTTTTTCGATTTCATCCCTTTTTAAAATTTTTGGATAATTTCATCCTTATCTTTATAATTTTGCCTAATTTTATCCTTTTGTTAATTTTTTTTGGTTAACGGTTATATTTATTACAAATAATTTTCTCAAGGGTAAAAATGTCAATTCACTTTAAAAAGACAACACAAAATTTATAAAAAAAGAGTGTAAGTTTCGCTGGTACTGACATCGTCATCTTCTTACCGCTAGTGCGGGACACATGTTTTCAAGTATATTAGAGGGTCTTTACAGAGATTCTTGGATTTGAAAAAGCCGGTACCGACAGAACTTCCACTCGGTTTTTCACAAATTTTGTGTGTATTTTTTTATTTTATTTTTTTAAAAAAAAAGTGAATTGACATTTTTACCCTTAAGAAAATTATTTTTATTAAATATAACCGTTGACTAACCATTGACAAAAAAAAATTAACAAAAGGATGAAATTGGCCAAAATTATAAGGATAAGGGATGAAATTATCCAAAAATTTTAAAAAGGATGAAATCGCAAAAAAATTTATAAGTTAAGGAATTAAATCGCAAAAAATTTATAAGTTAATGGATGAAATCGCAAAAAATTTATAAGTTAAGGGATGAATTTGACCAATTTTTTTTTTAAAATAGTTAATTAACATTTTTAAAATGATTTTTATGAAATATAACCGTTGACTAACGGTTGACCAAAAAAATTTAACGGAATGATGAAATTAGCCAAAATTATAAAGATAAGAAATGAAATTGATCAAAATTGTAAAGATAAGAGATGAAATTTTCCAAAAAAAAAAAGAAAGAGATGAAATCGCAAAAAAATTATAAGTTAAGGGACTAAATGATAATTGATATGATATAATTACTCAGCATCCAACATACACCTGCATATATGCTTTAGAAATTAGTAGGGAGTTGAAAATGTGCATCAAGGGAAGGATTGAGAAGAATAAAAAGAAGTAATGACAAATCAAATGAGCATCAAAGAATGAAGGTTAAGGTTAAAATTCTCTTTAACTTTTGATTAAATTAGTGAAAAGAAAGAGTCCACTTTAGAGAGAGTTTGCATGGTTTTCATCCACAATTTCTTAATAACCCCTCCAAATCCTCAAACCCTTTTAAGCAAAAAATACTTGTCTTTAACAAAAAAGGAGACTTTGTTAGTGGGAATTTTCCTTTTTATGACCATTTAAGCCCCTTTTCAAACCCCCTCCAACCCCACTCTCAAGAAATGTGCCTTCCCTACACCCCCTCTCTCTATATACACACACATACATATGTATGTATATATATTGCTTTCAAGGTTGGCACATCAATTATTATGACCACCACAAGTCAATACATTGTCCATCTCTAACCTAGCAATACTAATTAAACCCTTTTTTTTTTAAAATTTTATTTGAGCAATTACATTCTTGCAATGAAATGCAAAAAGAACACCAATAATATATATATATATATATATATATATATATATATATATATATATTTAGTGGAAAGAATTTATTAAAGTAATGTCTATTTTTGTATATCAAATAAACAATTTGATTAAACTATATTTTGAATTAATTATAGTTTCAAGTAATTTAAGGTTTAAAGACTCGTTTTGACTTGACTAAGTTATCATTGTCTGAGTTCTTTTTGATAGTTATGTTATTCGTGATTCAATTGAAATTCATTGAATCATTTAACACTAATGATAAGTTATAATTAAAAACAAAACAAAAAAAAAAATATTCTTTATTATTGATATTTATCCCAATGAATCGAATACATGAAGGGACTAATATAATCACTAATATCCATGAGCATATTTTTTTTTTTAAAAGAATATTAACACTAATGCACCGGATCACATCAGAACTCCGAAGTTAATTGTAGATAACCCATTAGAAAGTCCTCGTGTTGCATTCCTTTTCTTTTCTTTTAAAAAAAAAATATCCATGAGCATATAACTAAATGAGAAAGAATGCCACTAATAGAAACTCCCCCACAAATCTACATCATGCTAAATTGGTGCTAAATCTTGTCTCCAAAAAACTCAATTAATTTATGTGATACCAAAGAAACATTGAGAAAGTGGATGTGAATGGAAAAGATATTTTTCCTTAAATTAATCATGAAATTCCATGTAATCATGTGAGAACTGCAAATTCAGAAAACCATTTATTTTCTTTCCTTTTTGTTTGTTTTCCCTCTCTGTTCCTTTTTGTTTGGAGGAAAAGAAAATGTTTTTAAGGCTCAAAAGAGATGCCCATGTCATGCACGAACCTTACTATATAGAAACAACATTATATATATATATATATATATATATTTCGATATTTCGATATTTCATAACCATGTATCCTAATTAATTTAAAATCGAGCAGCTTAACTCTAATTCAAAACTTTGCTTAAAGAGAACTAAACTCTTTTTATTTGAATCATCAAATTACTGATATTATTTGTATAATATATACACGTACATATATATATATATATATATATATGTGTGTGTATGTATATATTAAGTGTTTTTTCATACTGTAATGGAGTGAACTATGACAATCGTGGACTCACTAAATAGCATAACTTTTGTTTCCATTAAAAAAAGTACTTCACCACAAAGGAGAAGCATGTCATATGTCATAAATTAATCAATCACTGCTTAGACATTATATTAAATTATATTATATATATATAAAACAAATAAAAGTGTGTAAAATTATGTTACCACAAGCAAGTTTTGACCAATAAATATCAAATTCTAAGAGAAAACCACTATTCACCACCTAAGAACACACTAGAAATCTCATTATGATATAAAATAATATTTAATCTAAATTAACCAAAAAAAAAAAATATATATTAGAATTGCTCTTATTGGTAGATTAAGACCTGCATAAATGGATTTAAATAAATAATAATAATAACAACTCTCACGAGCAAATTGATCCAACTCTGGTAAAAATCTCGAGATTAAAATAAAAAATAATATTTATTTTATGATGATAATAATTCTAAACAATAATTTTTTTTTTATTTCTTGTAAATATGATAATTGAATACAACAATTATATAACAATAAAATTACAAGGTCCAATCTCTATGGATCCATTGATTGGATCATTTGTAGATTCGAGGGGCGTTTTGGGCTTGTCTCGATCCAATTAATTTGATTTCTTCCGAGGGGCGGGCTTGATCTCCATCTATGGGCTTTAGAACTTGATCTCGGAGTGGATTTGGACTTAGATAGGAAAAACGATTTCGACAGAGGTTCGGTATCCTTCGAATATTTCTAAACTTCTCAACTTTCTTAAGTGTGTGTAACAGTTTCTTGAGGGAATTTGTCATCTATCTCTATTTATAAATGGAGTGAGTGACAATCAATGACTATGAAACTGTCACGTGTCACTTATCTAAAGAGTGAATCTTCTAATATCCAAATTATATAAAATATAAATATAAATATATAAATAATATTTAATTATATATTTAAATATATAAATAAAATTTATATATCTACGATAATAACCGTATATACAATTTTTAATTAATATTTTATAAAAAATTACTAGGCTACGAATAATACATTTGTTTAATAAAAATCTGAAATTTAAATATTGTGTATAAAAAAGATAGATATTAAGAGAATTTTTTATTCAAAAAGTTTTGTACTCCCCTCTAAAGATATGAAAAAAAAAACAATAATTAATATGATCAATTTCTTTGACATATCAAAAGCAAAATTGACTAATAGCTGACAAGAATTGAGGAGTCCCTTCAACGTACTACATCCAAGTTTAATATATATATATATATATATATATATATATATATATATATATATATATATATGGCAAATTGGTATAAATAATCCATAAATTATAGAAGTTGGGTAATATTAGTCTTTAAATTATTATTTTTTTGTAGGAATTGATTTTTAAACTATAAAAAAATTGTAAAATTAGTTTTTCCGTTAAAAATTTTGTTAAATCTCGTTAAATTATAAAAAAAAAAAAAAATTTTAAAAATATTTATGTCATTAGAATATTTAAATATAATTAATAATATATATTATATGACAAATTGAGAAATATATTAGAGAGAGAGGGAAGCGTGAAAATCACGCTCCAAAGAAATGTGGACAACAAACGAAAGCAGTAGCTAGAAAGGTCTCTAAAATTGACCCGACAAGGATGTAATAGTGTGTATAAGGCCTATGTTATCCTATTCATCCCACAATTCAAAAAAAAAAAAAAAAAAAAAAAAATTTTTCTTGAGTAACATGTATGTACACAATTTCATATTGGTTCTCATGTTCTTGTGCTTCAGACAACACATCACCCTCCCCCCACCACCACCACTACCACCCCACACCCAGCCAAAGAAAAAAAAAAGGAACTTTAGAATATGGAGAAGCAAGAGAGAAACAAGGTCCTTTATCAAACCTATCATAGTACAAAGTGAGGTCCCCATGACATTACTTCCATGTTACAAGAGTGAAAATAGTTTCATTTATATATATTCTTTTTAAAATAATAATGTCCACGAAATTAATTAAGATTCCTATAAAAATCTAAAAATTAAACTAATAAATCGATTCGTCAAATATCAAAAAATAGCTCAGATAAGTGACACTGAAATACGAAAAATATGAGATGTGATGTGATTAATTGTTTATCGGTTCTTTAACCATTAACTCGAGAGTTTGAATCCTTTCTATAAAAACGGGAGCACATTTTTGTGACCAATTATTTACTTTTAATGAGAGAGCGCACCCACAACTGTCAACAATGGACACACACTTGGTTAAATAAAAAGGAATAGTAAAAAATCACAATCTTGATAGCATTTCTTTTCATAAAATGTTTTTCTTTAACAACTTTCATTTATGGGACATAAAATGTTTTTCATAGCTCTTGGACATGTTCCCACATTTCTAGAGATTGTAATAGGGCTACCCATAATCTTGTTAAGTGGGCATTTTCTTGTAATTGTTTTGGTAATATTGATCCAGAAAGGCTCCCCCCTTCGATGTTTTGCGATAAGGGTGGCACTTCAAGATCAGTTTGTATTTTGGGCTTGGAGGTTAATGAGAATGACTGATGATTATCCAAAAAAAAAAAAAAAAAACAACTTTCATTTATGGGGCAGGCAATAGGGTAAAAGATTAGGGTAAAGGTTTAAAAATTAGATAATGTTGACTTTAAAATATAGGGAAAAAAGTCTACTGTATTATCTAATTAAACACTTTACATTTAACAGTCGATACATTTAAACAAGACATATTAGTAATAATGACGATCGACAGGGAAAAAAAAGATATTAAAAAATGAAAAATATCTATAACGATACTTCAAAAAGGAAAGTAAGATAAAAAAGTCTCATCAAGTCTCATCCCATTGGATATTCACAAGTGCAATTGTACGTTATGTAGTGGTTTGCATGATTGGGGAATGTAGCCAATTAACTTGTTTTTGTGTTCGCACTTCAAGGGAATTTTGTGTGGTGAGGAGTCATGAGCATGCTTTCTCAAAATCAATTACTTTAAAGTGTGTGTGTGTGTGTGTGTTTTTTTTTTCCCCCTTTCGTTTTGAGGGAAACAAATGTTGAATAACCATTGGACAACGTTAAAAAAAAAAAAAAAAAAAAAAAAAGGACTGGAAGTTCTAGATAAGTGCAGTTGTTTTCCAATGAGAAGAAATAATAAATAAATAAAACAGCTATGATAATAAGAGGAGACACCTGGTTTTTTTATGGTCATATCTCTAGAGCTACTATTTTATTTTTTAATTTTATAAAATATCTCCCAGTCTTTCGTTTTATATACGTAACTCGATTAATAAGCAACTTCATTTATAATTTGGAGGTCATAAGTTTGAGATATATATATAGATATATATATATATATATAAACACACACACAAACACGTGCTTTTAAAAAGATTATCATCAAACTCCAAGACGTAAGTTAAAATTTGAGGTATGAACAATAATTAGTTTAAATGTGAATTAACTTAAAAATATCTTCTATAGTTTGGAACCTATTAGGATAACTTCTTATCCTAAATTTGGCTTCTTGGAGAAATTCTCCATTATTAGAATGGGAAAAAAAAACAAAACGTTAAATATGTACGGATTGAATATTTAATTTGATATATAAATGTGTGTATTATTAAAGTTTTAATTATTTGTTTTATGAATGTAACAACTGTAAAAATGACACCTTGCCATTTAAAGAAATGCTTCTTTTTTTTATAAAGGGAAGAAAAAGAGCAGCTTAAATGGACGGCTGGATAATTTAGATTAACTTTCTATTTTTAGGACCTACTTCCTTGTGAGAATTTATTAGGCATAAAATGAATTGACTTTAGTTTTGAAGAGATGATAGGGAGAGGAGCCTTCTATTCTAAATTAACAAGGTTAATTTAATTTATGGAGTTAAAAAAGTTTATACAAGATTAACCATCCCGTTTAAATCTCTCCTGATCTAATGGTTTAGGAGTTTCTTCCCGAACCTTTTGGTTGAGGGTTCAAATCTCTCCTGGTCATTGGTCTAGGAGTTTCTCTATTACCTTCCGACTTGTCAAGAGGTTAAGGGTTTAAACTTCACCCGAAGTTCCACAGTTTGAGATATATTCGCAAGTGCGGATATACCCGCACTGTTAGACCATCCTGAGTGGATTAATCTAGGCCGGAAGGGTTTGGGATACCACCTCAATCGTTTATGAAAATAAACACATTTTGTGATCAATTGTTTATCATTAATAGAAATGTAACGATAACAACAAAAGAGATTAAGTCACTGCTAGTAGCAATATATACTGTAAGTTTGGTATCATCACTTATGTGCCGTCAATTACCATAAGCATCATAATGCATTAGTGGACTTTTGTCTAGTTCCAAATATGGAGAAATTCGTGTTTGATATAATACAAGCCAAAGATATTTCCATTTCAATAATGCTTTAGGAATTGACCTTTATTTTTTTTTTTTTTGATAATCGGAATTGACCTTTATTTAAGTTGAAGAAAGGACACACCTAAGGGTTTGGATACTATCTTTTCCATCACTTCAAAAAATTAATTTTTTCTATATCCAAAATTATTATTTCAACTAATCTAAATTTAAATCCGACCAACGTTTCTTGCAATAGATCGTCCTATTATTTAGTGTTCAAATTTTTGTCTAATATTGTTCTCCATACACTCCTAAATAGGTGAAGTCTTAAAATGGTCACCTCTACTAGTTTAACTTCTTTGTATATATATATGTATTTGTATATAATTAAATTGAACCCTTCATGTAAGCGGACTCCTAATGCTTCCTCTAGGGGATGATCAATATTTCGAATCCCCCTAGGATGGTTAGCGTCATGTTAAAAGCTCTGAGTCAGGCTGTAACCTTCGAGTAAGAGTTGAACTCTGCAAGCGCCTCAAGTGGTACCAAAAAAAATAAAAAAATAATTGAGCCCTTTATTAAAAAGCTACTTTTAAGACATCCATTTGCCCCTCAAAGTTTAGACACACCTTCAATGATGTCTCTATGTGGGACTTAACAATGATCTTTTATTAGTTAACTTCCTAAATTACTTATAAATAATAATAACAACACCAACAATAAATATTTGCTACTATTATTTTTCCTTTTTATTTGGATTTTTTAAGAATATACCTTCTCTACATACTATATTTTATTGTTGTCATAATTTAAACGTATAACTTTTTGACTATAAGTTATCATTTTAAAATTTATGAGTTTTTAATTAATTAATTAATTAATTTATATTGTGATTTAAAGTCTTACATCGCTTGTCTAGAAGATCTACTAAGCGATATGCTTATTACATAAATAACCCACTTTTTTTCCCCTCTTTTTTATCAAAATGTTAATTTTAAAATAATATTTAATTATTTTTTAAGAAGTATTTTTAAGGTAAAAAATGCGTAGCTCAATTAAGTAGCACCTTCACTTATGATATGAAAGGTCATGAGTTCAAGACCTCATAGATCTTAAGATTTTTAAGAATGTAAGAGAAAAATTCTAATAACTTCCAATGGAATTATTACCAACAGTATGAAAAACAAAAAAAAAAAAAAAAAATCATTTGTTATCTAATCAATTTTGTCATTTTCATCACTGTTGTTTCCTGCCAAGGATGCATACAATTTTTAAAACTTATTGTACTTTTTTTTTATATATATATTTATTGAATTTTAATACCAACCAATAAAACATGGACAGGTTAACAATTGGAAGATGACTTTATAAATAGCTATTTGGATCAGTATGACTAATTTTTAAATATATATATTTTGGAATTTGGATTTTTTTTTTAAAAAAATAATTTATTTGTGTAATAATGTGTCATTTTCATGATAGTAACTCACTATACAAACACGTTTTACCTAAAGTTACAATAGTTTTAATTACCTTTATAGTAAAATTTCCTAATATTATTGTTTTATTTGTAGTCATTTTTTTTTAATGAAAATTTAGTTAAAATATAGGTATTTTACTATTGTTCTACTTTTTGGTTGATTAAAGAAAGGACAAAAAGGTCATTTCACATGTTAACATTATTAAAAATAATTCACATGCGTTCTTTATATTGATTTTCATTACTCTTTCATCCGAATTGTATTTACAGAATTATTTTAAGAAAAAAATTGTTTTGACTATTAGACATGTGAAATGACAATTTTGTCCCTCTTTTCTTTACAAGATTAGCTTTTGTTTTAAAAAAAAAAAAGCTAAATTAGGACTTATTAGAATAAAATTTGTTAAGAACTAACTAAACTTACTAGTTTTACTAATTAGTATTAAAGTTATTTCTTTTAAATTACTAATAGAATATTGATAGGTTCAAAATATTTATATTAGAATAACAAAATATATATATATATAT
This sequence comes from Cynanchum wilfordii, assembly GCA_025388415.1. Lineage (NCBI taxonomy): Eukaryota > Viridiplantae > Streptophyta > Magnoliopsida > Gentianales > Apocynaceae > Cynanchum > Cynanchum wilfordii. Next base: position 2,570,061 of record JAHSUH010003778.1, on the reverse strand, counting down.
ATAAAATTCCTTTTTTAGATAAAATTTTAGGAATGACTAAGTAGGTTAATAATCATGGACTTAAAATGGTTAAGTCATACCTTATTTTTCACATAGTCAAAAACTATGTCTAATATTAGGAAGGAATAAGGACTTTTAAGGTTTAAAAAAAAATTTATATATATATATATTCATAGAGAGCCATGGGAGAAAGGAAATTGTCTCCTCCATCCATGGATGCCTCCACTGACCATCTTGGGGACCGCCTGCTAACAGTCACAGCTACAGCCGGCGCCAATATTCCCTTGCTTCTCTTCTTCCCTTAAAACCCACTACTTCTACTACTAACTCTCTATTTCTTATCTTCTTCCTCTGTTCTTTCCTTTTCTCTCTCTTCTATGTTCTCTTTTCTTTCTCTCTCAATTTTCTCAAATCGTTGAGGAAATTTCTTTATATTATATAGTAGTGAGAGTGCTAGTAGTAGTAGTAGTAGGAGGAGGAGGAGTATTCTTGTCTGTCATTTTCTTGGGACAATTGAAATCAATTGTTTTTTGTTTTACTTACGTTAGATGTCTCATTTCTCTAGTACTACTTATATCTGCTAAATCTTCTTGTCTTTCCCTGAAACTATAGAGAGTTCTTCCTGAAATCATGGAGCTTATGGGATATTCTTCACTCAGAATTGATAATTTTCCGGCGGGTTTACGTGTTCTTGTTGTTGATGATGATCCAACTTGGCTTAAGATTCTAGAGAAAATGCTCAAGAAGTGTTCCTATGAAGGTATGTTTGTGTCTTCTTCACTTGCAACTTTTGCCTTTTCCTTTAATTAGTCTTCCTAAATCATTGTTTCTGCAGAAAGTTTGTTGCTTTTTTTTCTTTTTTCTTTTTTCTTTTTGTTCTTGTTAGCATGATTCTTGGTGTTTATGCTTGATTTCCGTTCTCATAAATTTTTCTTGAAATATATGGATTTTGATTATGATATTTCTTTTACCCTGATTGTATTCTTCGCTTTGTATCTTGGATTAACCTCATCAGGAATGAGGTCTGACAGATTTTTTTTTTTCCCCACTTTTTTCTCTGGTTTGAAGAATTTGGGCCCTATTCATCTCCATTTTAGGCATAAGTGAGAAATTTTCATATAGAATCACTTGAAGTTGATTGGCTTTTAGTTGTAGCCTGATCAATTCTTGTCACTTCTAACACCAGACTCTAACCTATGATGATACTTTGATCTGGAAACCTGTTGTTTCGAAAGTTATTACAGGAACATGATTCAATCTTGTGTCTCTTGTTTGTTCGATTGTTAGGTACCTCTTTGTTTTGTGGAAAAATGTTCTTGAGATTAGTTGGTTTTTATGTTGTTTTCAGATGTGTAATTGTCAATGTTAAGATTCTGACCATCAGGAGGAGTATATGTTTTATCATTTTAGTGATTTAAGAAATACTTTTTCCTTGTGAAAGGAACCTCTGGCTAGGACCATATTTTGTTCATGGAACAATTATTGGTGGCTCTGCTAGTGGAAGCAGGTGAGGGTATGCATGAGAGAAATGCTGACTAAGTGAATATTCCTTAATACACCACAAAATTTTGTTTTTTTAAATCTCAACTTGAGTTGACAATCTACTGTTGAAATAATAAATAAAGTGAAAATGGAAACAACCAAAGCCAGCTATCTATAGTTTGTCTTCTTCAGGACAAAATACTGACAAATATGTTGCTCAATAATGTTACTTAGCAGAGGCAGAACATCTTGCATACTGTGATACATAGGGTCTCTCTCTTTAGCATTTTTAGCCAGGAATATTTTTGCTCCATAAAAGGGGAAAGATAAGGAATAAATGGAACACTGATAACCCATAATTGCTTATCTTAAATTAAATCCTTATATATATAATACAGATTAATGTTCCATTCCAAAATACCTATCTCTATGCTATGACTCTGTTGCATAGCTTCACAGAATCAGAAGTTTGATGCTTTGAGCTAATATTTATGCTTATGCAGCCTTTGCACTGAGAACTTTATTTTTAGACAGAGTAGTGAGTAGTTTTTTCTTTTCTTTGGCCTGACAAATTGGGACATCCTTAACCTTCTCGAAGAACACTAACGAGACACGCTTATCCAGTTGTTCTTTTGATCATCATAGTTTTATCAAGCTCCATAATGACTCATTGTCCAAAGATTTCTCTACTTCTCTGTTCATCTTTCATCCCGGGCTCTGTTTCTTTCAGTTACTACATGTGGTCTAGCAAGGGAGGCTCTGGACCTACTTCGAGAGAGAAAAGATAGATTTGACATTGTTATCAGTGACGTTAACATGCCTGACATGGATGGTTTTAAGCTTCTGGAGCATGTTGGACTGGAGATGGATCTTCCTGTCATAAGTAAACTTCTGAGCATTTTATTCTTAAAACCTCTCCTTTTCTTTCTATCACACTTCTTGTTGAATAAATTGTTAATACTTGTACTGATTTATGATCTGCACAGTGATGTCTGTTGATGGGGAAACAAGTAGGGTGATGAAAGGTGTTCAACATGGTGCCTGTGATTATCTTCTAAAGCCAATAAGAATGAAAGAGCTTCGAAACATATGGCAACATGTATTCAGAAAGCGGATACACGAGGTGAAAGAAATTGAAAATCATGAAGGACTTGAGGAAATCCAATTTATGAGAAGTGTTTATGACCATAATGAGGATAGAAACTATCCTAGTGGGAATGATCTGATTTCAGGAAAGAAAAGAAAAGACTTCGAGAACAGACACGATGATAGAGAATCTAATGAATCTTCATCTGTTAAGAAAACTAGGGTCGTCTGGACTGTTGATCTTCATCAGAAGTTTGTCAATGCAGTAAACCATATTGGTTTTGATAGTAAGTTTATGAACTCTTCTGACCTTTTTCAATTCATCGACCTGAAAAAGTCAGGTTACAATTTCATGTGCAATAATAACTTTGGGTCTAAAATTTTTATTTTGGTTTTCTCTTGCAGAAGTTGGTCCGAAAAAGATACTTGACTTGATGGGGGTGCCATGGTTAACTCGAGAAAATGTCGCTAGTCACTTGCAGGTAGACCTCCGTTACCCTTGCCACCAATTTTGCTAGTCATGTCTTGCAACCATTTTTGCTATTTTGTCTTGTGTTTGCTTTCTGGTAGTTATTTTAGCAGAAAAAATTGTTAGACAATTCATCCTAGATTCATTCTTCTCTTTAAGTTTGTTAAGTATCTCAAGAAGATATCTTTCTTTCTTCAGAAGTACCGGCTTTACCTGAGCAGACTGCAGAAAGATAGAGAGCAAGTAGCTTGCTTTAATGGAATCAAGAACTCAGATGTTTCCATAAGAGAACATACTGGAAATCAGCTTCAGAATTCAGTCAATTCACAGCAAAGTAATAGCAGTTCTGGTATTTCTGTAAACAAGACTACAACAGTGCAGAATATTGATTTCAAAACCCCCCGAGGGAGAGATGAAATCTACTGTGACAATGCAGCAAATGGTAGAGCCAAAGAATACTCAAAATGGAGATAATTCTGATTCTCAGAAAGGCAGCAGCATTTCAAGAATGGGAGTAAAACATCCTTTCAAGCAACTTGAATCTGATGTAGAATATGCAGCAGCAGCTACAATCCCAAAACAATACACAGAAGGTTTGGAACTTGAAACCAGTCAACATTTCCCGCCGAAAAGTGGGTTCAATCCTCAGCCATTACCTAGTCTTCATCAAAACATCCCATTTGATTGTGTAAAGCCAAAACCTCCCTTAGAATCAAAGCCTTCTAACATGAACAGTGATAATATGGGAAAACCAGAAATGAAGCCTGTCTTTGTCAAGAATGGTGGAAACCGAGTTGAAGAATTATCTCTTGAGGGAAATATGACTGGTTCGTATTCAATCCAACATGAATTAGGAAATAGTCTAGCTCTTAAGACTAATAATCTCAACCTTCTCTGGAGCATCAAAGATCATAGTTCAGATCAGATTCTTGTCAGTGACGTCGAATCAGCACAAAGAAGCCTTAGCATGGTAAGCGGGTCAAGTTTGGCAACTTGGGATGACAATCCACAAGGTTGTTCTCGTGAAAGTGATGTTCATCATCCAGTAGTAAATGGAGGCTTTGGGAGCATAGAATCTTTTAACTACAGTGACCCCAGTCTCATTTCTGAAGCCCCATCCTACTTGTACGATTCACTGACGTTTGATTATGAATTGCCTTTGGACTCCATGGAATATCCAGTGATTGATCAAGGTTTATTTATTGTTTGACAACAAGAATTGGTACCCCCTTTGGCTAGTTTTGCTGCCAACCATCAACCAAGAAACTGTACCTTGCTCTTCATATTCTGGTCAGTGTAATACATGTACCTCAGCAGTGCCGATTTGTATTTATTCTATAATAAGCTAGCTTTTTCTTTATATAGTTATGGCTGCTACAGACCTCAAAGAAAATTTTGACATGTCAATGCGCTTCAAAATTGCAGATGTTTTTTTTTTTTTTTTTTTTTTTTTTTTTTGGTTCCTTTTGAAATATAAAGCCGGTTTTGAACCAAAAAAAAAAAAAAAAAAAGTTGCAGATGTTTGAAAAGTAATTCTTGTCTTCTTCTCCCCTGTTACTCAGATAAATTTTGTATCTTTAGATTAGTTGAAAATGATATGTTTTTTGCATGTGTGAGTTTTGGCATCAAAATCTCAAAAGAAAAATCAATTGAATGAGGAAAAGAAACAGGATTAACACAGCCAGATTCCAATATTAAGCTCAAGGATCAAAAGGTAACTCCTATTCATCATCATCATCATATACAATATCAACAAAAATATGTTTCTTTAGGACTAAAGCTCTCTAACCAATATAAATGAGGCATATATCTCCGTAACTATTCAAATATATCCTTGATTTTTGTATCTATCTAATGAGCAGCAGCTCCAATATGATGAGGCCACCATTGATGTTTTTTTCTACATGGAGCAGACTTACACTTGAATATTTGGTGATGTATTCTCGTTTATACTGCACTTCTTGTGTGGAAACAATTTGGTTGAATGTGTTGGAGGGAGGTGGTGGTTCTTTCCTAGAAGATCCTTGAAGCTATCAGCCTTCACTGAGTGCCTCCAGGTCGGTTTATGAAGTACGTCAGAGTCAAGCTTTCTTCTGATTCCAGGTGTGGTGAGTTGTGTTCTTGTAATCTGCAGGAGAAATATGTGATAGCTGAAAGATGGGTTTTCTTCTTTGGTTATGGGGGGGAGGGGGCTTCAATTTCATTAACCCAAACTATTGGACAGTCAGAACAGCAGGAAGTCGCAGCAATGCACCTAAAGGACTTTGACAGTACCACTAAGAAGACAACTATGCTGAATGAATGAAACAAGTAATTCTAACATACCTTCTTCATTTGAACATCTAAAGGTTCTATTCCCAGATGGAATCTTGTATTTGCTTTACCTTGAGAAGCTACAGAATGCCGCACATCTTTAGCATCATTTCGTAATTTCTCCTGCAAATAGAAGAGAAGATAAGTGGCCATGGTCTTGTAAAACTACACAACTCTGTTATTTCTTGATCTGAATTGAGTTAAAGATCAATATGTCAACCACAAAGGCTTGCTTCCATCAGGTCATAGAAAAAGTTATTATTACTTCCTTGGGAATTCCATTATAACTCATCATAACTTCATAACTACTGTTGTGTATTTTATTGCAAATTATTAAGTAGATCAGAGGAAAAACAAAACCTTCACTCTTGCTTGGAGGTGCTCTTTTTCAGCAGCTTCCATACTCAGCTTTTGTTGAAGCTTCTGAAAGAATGGAAATATTAGGTGTTAAAGGGAGAGCAACTCGTAAAGAGTTAGTGAAGCAATCAACAAAATAGAATTGAAGTAATGAAATCAATTTTTTAAGTGATGTCTTGACTTGCCTCTTTACGTTTTGCAGCCCTTTCCTCAGTCCTCAAGTTGAAGGAAGCAGAGACAATAGGCTGTTGTGCTTTTGGTCTACATGTACTTGAAGATAACGAACTTCTACAACACATTGTTTGCATAAACATGAGAATTCCTCGTAAAAATTCCTCCAATTTCTGAGATAGGAGATAGGTTGGAGATCAGAGAAACATCCTTACCGCATATACAGTGATTCTGATTTCCTGTCTCCAGTCACACTTTCAGATATTGAGTGATTCATTACTTTCCTAGTCCTGTAAACATTGATCAGAGTGTGTTAAACAAACTATAAAACCAATCATCAGCAGGAAGAGTTCCTTTTTTAATCTAAAGGTTCGACTTTTTCAGTTTTTCATATTGTAGGATTCAGAAAGCTGATTTACCCTCCAATTGCTGGATGAGATGTTGCAGAGAGATGCTTTGATACTCCACTAGTAGATGCCTGCACTTAGCAAACTCAAATGATTCAGCATACATTTGGAAGCAAGAAAGAGAACAGATATCTAGGAAGGAAAATAAGCACCCTAATTGGAGTTTTCTGTTTCGTATTCTCCCTAGTTGTCCTGTTCAAGTTCCTGGAAGGTCTTGAATTTGCTATCTTCTGAAGTCCTGGAGATGATAATTTGTCAGTATCACCAACACAAGAACCAAAGTTGATTGACATGTGAAGTGACTTCAGAGTTGATTTCTTTTTCTCTGCAGATTCCTTTCTTATCCTCTTATGGTAAGAGGAGGCCTGATCAACATTCTTTGGTTGTATTGGTGTGGTTGGCTTGGGAGGTGGTCGAAGCCTTGACCCTGGCTTATATCCTGACAATTTTGCTGAGGCTGATGAAGGTTTCTTCTTGTCCGAGAAAACTGAAACTTGTGTAGTAGCAGCAACCTGGAAGACTAACATCGGTCAAAAGAAGGAATCAAATTAGCTAATGTAATGTTTGTATATTAATCAGTATAGTATACATACCGGAACAGGTGACTTCACCTCCTGTTGTTCGATAACACATTGAGCATCTTTAATCATGGTAGATGCTTCAACCTGTTTTTGTACCAAAGTATGGTGTTCTTCGTCCTGCTTTGTCCGTTCTGTTTCATCATTTTCTACACTGCATGTTATCTGTGGACTCTTACAGTGTTCAGGTAGGACAAACAATTCATCCTGGTGTTCCACAACAGCAGGTTGTTCTACTCCACTATTGATCACATCAATTTGCTCTTCCTCTGCTCTACATCCTTCAAGAGATGATTCAACTACTCGATCCAATCCTTCGAATTGGTCACTTTCTTTGTTATACACTTCAGGCCTCTGGGCACATTTATCTGTGCTACTTTCATCAACAGATATGCTTAAATCTGAAGAAGGATTCTCATTATATTGTCCCTGCGTCATTCCTTCAATCACATTTTCCAAACTTGACTCAGGAATAGCATTAACTGCTTCATTTTGTTGCTCAAGTGATTCAGGAGCAGCTGCTTTCTGTGCAGCTTTTCTCTTATAGCGAGCTTCAAAGTAAGCTTTCTTCTCAGCAACAGAACCAGGCTTGGCATACTTTTCAACTTCTTCCAAGTAGCGATTTTGAGTAAAAGATGACCATTTTTCCCAAGACAATGATTCAGACATGAATCTACCAAATGATACTGATGCTGTCAAGGCATGACGAAGAGGATCTCCCTGCAATATTTTAAGAAAACCCTATTTTTTAAAACTTCAACTAGAATGTGTATCAAAATGTTAAAACCCTAAAAGATAAAAACAGATATGTAATCCTAAAACTAGAACAGGGTAATTCAACCGTCAAGCCCACAAGCAAAATCCTTTCACCACCAAAACTAGGAGAGAAATAAAGAATACACTAACACAAGATTTTTTAAAAAATGAATCAAACTAGTTAGGGTATTTAAATTTCAATTAGAAATGTGATTCCAAAACCCCAGAAGCGGGTAATTCAAAATTTGAATTAACAATAAAATGCAAAATTTCCCATAACCTTTCAAGAACTATACTGAACTGGATCAAAATTTTTACGGGCAAGTAGAAAGAACACAGAACATCTAAATTATGGATTACACGAAATGAAAAACAAACAAACAAACAAACAAAATGCTAGTTTCTTCAACTGACCTGTTGAGAATCCTGTGAAGCAGAAGACGGTTGAGAAAATGATCTCATAAGGCAAGCTGAAGATTCAGCCATTCTTTTCCTTTCAGTGGATAGAAAAAACCCAGAAAATCAAAAACCCCACTTTTCCAGTTCCCTTTCACTCTCTTCTAAGATCCCCTGTTCCTTGAAACCGCCACCAACAAAAGAAGCGTTTCTTAACCCACTTTAAATTTGATTTTCTCAAGCCTTGAGAATCATTCACCCCCCTAAATCAGCAACATGGCAGGGAAGAAAGAAAGCTTGAAACGTACAGAAAGAAAGAAAAAAGAAAAAAAAAAGTGAGAAGCTTTTGATGTTTGTATCTCTCTGAATTTCTTCTGTGGGTCTCTTTTTTCTCGGTTTTTTTTTTTTTTTTTGCTTCAGGCTTTTTTATGGTGCCTCTCTTTCTCTCACTGTTCTTAGATTTCCAAGATTTCTTCTTACATGTGAAGGACAGACCACTTGTTTGCTTTTTAAGTCCTTCAATATTTTAAATTTTCACTATGATCCTTTTAGTCTTGACTTATCTTAAATTTTAACCCAATAAATTTTTTATTATTAGTATTATCATAAAGTTTATATACATATAATTATTTGAAACTTAACTCGTTTATACCAATACTTTCACCTAACTAATCAAATAAAAAAAATTGAATTCTTTTTAGATTAATCGATAAAAAATATTGAATTACCAATCACAAAGAATTAAAAAGGAAATTTAAAGGCAAAAAAATAAAAATAATTTCAATGGTCCATCGATTATAAGTCCCACAAGAAGAAAAAACTAATGTAATTGAGAAAGAAAGCAATTTTTAATTTATAGCTTTTAAGAAAGAACCGTACATTGGGGCCAAATTGAAAATAATAAGATTCTAGGGATGAAATCGTAATAATGTTTAAACTTAGGGACCTACTTACCCCGACTTTTCAACTGATCCCATTGAGAGCGGGACACAAACGGCTAGTTCATTTTTTTTTTTTTTTTTTTGCTTCTCTCTCTCTTTTCATTATGGAATTAAAATAAAAGGAAATGTTAGTATTAATAAAGTTAACTAATTTAGTTATAATTTAAATTTTATAAAATAATTTGATCTGCCCAATTATGGACATAAATAACGGCTACTCTCACCAGTTGTTGACTTATTTTGTGATATTAATTAGGGGTCTCAATGTAATTTGATGCTTTGATGGGGTCTTTTGAGGAATTAAAACAAAAATTACTTTCCAAAAATTTTATACAAAAATTACAAATATATATAACAAAGTATTACTTAGAGAATTTTGTTAAAATTGATCAATTTGGCCCTCTTTAATCTTCATTTTCCAATAATATCTCATTTCTATTATTTTTCGACGTGAAAATGCTTAAATAATATTTTGTTAGTGAAAAAAAGACTTTATTAGCGAATATTTAGATAAGAATGATTAATAACTTAAATAATATCTTGTTAGTGAAAAAAAGACTTTATTAGCGAATATTTAGATAAGAAGGATTAATAAAATAAATCGGAGACCAAATTAGTTAATTTCCCCTTTTTTTTCTTTGATTGTCATAAATACTACAAAAATCTTTGACTTATCACAATGAGAAAGCATATTGTAAGAGTAGAGAAATAGAGGCATGTGGTGGAGCGGTAGGGCTCCTCTTCCCTTAACCAATAATCCATGTTTCAAATCCCGACTTGGGTATGGAAAAATGTTAAATCCTCTGGTCAGCTGTCTCACTTACAAATCAGCAAGTGAAATTAGTATGGGCGTGGAATAACTTGAAGATGTCGCCCCTTAGTGACGGGACCCACCCAGGACACCTGTGCGATAAACAAAAGTAGAATGAGTCATTTTTCAAATAAGGGTTGGATTTTGTAAGCGCAACACGAACCGAATCTGGATTAGTTGGAGTCATGATGACTTCAAATAAGATGGTCTAACAAAATATATATATATATATATTTCAATTTCTTCAACGTTAAAACACGTAGTTAATTCATTAACTTACACATTACCAATAATTATTAATAACCTCGAGATGTTTTCATTGTGAAAGAAACTTGAATGGGTAAACATTTATGTTTATAGGTGAAATTGTTAGGGATGGATGACATGTTACTCATGATGGATAATTGCTTGGAATGTAGGGTAAAAGGTTGGCAAGAAGAAGAAGAAGAAAGGAGGGTTAGGACCATGGATGCCTTGAGTTTATAGGAATCTTTTTCAGTCAGACAATCAAGTTTACACGCTTCTCTTTCAGGCATCGGAACATGCTTATGCTTTCATATATATATATACATATACATACATACGCAAGTATATATATGGCTCTCTCTCTCTCTCTCTATATATATATATATATATATATATGCATATTTGCATGCATTGCGTAAACAAAAAGACTTCATTCTTGTAAAGGTCAGAACTTCTGTCTGTCTATGTAATATATATATATATATATACACATGTGTGTGTATGTATCTTTGTTTTTAAGCTTTTTTGTTTTTTATTTTAAATAATTTTTTTATGATTTTTAAAATTGATGGTGTATTTGCTTGTGATGTTAATATTTTTATTATATTTTATGTCAAAACTTTTTATTGATAGAATTATAATTTATATATAAGTCATGATTTGAGTTATTAATATTAATTTAACATAAGATAATTTTGTTAATTTTAAAAATTAATTAAATTGAAATGTACATAATTTTTATTGATCTATATATATATATATATATATATAATAGGTCGGAGTTTGTGTGGTGGAGAGCCAAGAGGCCACCCTCCCAACCACCCCTTCCAGGGTTCGACACCCAAGTCCCCCTCTCCATGTATCAAAAAAATAAATAATATATATATATATATATATATATATATATATTTTTAATATGTATTACAAAATTACAAAAGATAATAAAATTCAGTTTACAATCTCTAACACTATATATTGTTAAACAGAATATAATACTCATTCTATATTTAAAATTTATCTAAAATTTTCATGAAATATAAAAATAAATTTTTATATTTATTATTAAGTCATAATATTCTTTTAATACATTAAAACATACTACTAAGTAATTAACCATTACCACTTGCAAGGGAAAACATTTGAAGAGTGAAAATTCCATGTGAATGCAATAAAAGCAACTTGGCAATAGCAATATTCATGCCAATTAACCCAGTAGTTTGGGATAGTTGATGCGCAGACTCCTAATACTTCCCCAGGGGGATGGTCGAGGTTTCGAATCCCCTGTGGTGGTTAGCGTCATGTTAAAAAGCTCCGGGTCAGACTTTCACCCTCAAGTAAGAGTTAAACTCTGCTAACGCTCCGCAGAAAATAAAAAAAAAAAAGGGGGAACCGGAGGCCCAAGTGGATATAAAAATATATATATTCATGACAATTAAAACTGTTTGATGAATTGTCAGGTAAATTAAACTGTACTTACTATTTCTAGTTATCTCTACGTATATTTCCATTATATATATAAAATTATGTATGTATAATCAGAGAAATCCATCCACATATTTAGAAAATGGGGGACTGAAAGCTGGGATTTTGATTGGTTTAGGGTCCATTCCATATACTTTTCCATGAAAAGTTTTTCCAGCTCTTTATAATATAATATATACACACATATATATATATATATATATATATATTTATATTTATTTATCTGAAAAGTACTGATAATTGTATGTACTGTACATTTCTTCACCCAAAAGAAAAGAAAAAAAAAAAAGGAAATTAAAGAAGACAAGTACCTCATCTTCTAAGACTAAGGCTAGCCAATATATATATATTATATATATTTAGAAAAAAATAAATTTCGATTTTTCTTTATATATATTATCGATTATTAAAATAATACTTTTAGAAAATTTTAATATATATGTATATAGTTGGTAAATATAACATTTATTATTTTATTTTATTTTTAAAGGTCGATATGGTAAAATGCTATTTTCTATTTTTACAAAGATCTTTTAAGATCCCAAAATAAATTAAAATATTTTTAAATATTCCGAGGATATAGAAAATACTATATTCTTACACTAAATTATTTATAAATACAAGAACAGGTCTCCAATATAAGTAAGTGAAACTTTTTATCCGAAACTTTTGCTCTCTTTTTCTCTCTTTCCGATTGTTTCTAACTTAAATATCGAAAAAACTTTTTAGAGAGCAATCTTTATTTAGCTTTGTTTTTTTATAGAAACTCGAATCTCAAATTGGAGCAAAAGTAATAGGAGAAAGAGCCACATCAATATGAATTGTGAGATGTACGAAACCATATCACATGTAAGCAATAGTTGCAAAAGCCAGGAGATAATAAGTAAGTTTATCCAAATATGAGATATATATATATATATATATTATATATATATCAACATCAAGAGAGAGAAAGGAAAGTATATATTAAAAAAAAAAAGGAAAAACATGACAAAAAATGTCAATGTTTCTTTCCATTAAAAAAAATGTTTATCATTTTCCAATTTGATTTTTATATTATTTATATAAATTATTGGCCAAAAAAGCAAAGACGGTGAGATGAGTCGATGTCCATTTTATATATATATATGTCAACAAAATATAGTACTTTTTTTTCTTTTAAAAAATATATAAATTAAATTTTATAAAAAATAACGTAATTTAAGTAAAATAAAATAAAATAAAAGGTTGCCTCAATGAAGATCAGCAAGGTTCCACCAAGCCCCCTATTTTAGGGATGCAATTGTAATTTAAATTATTATGAAGGGTTACCTAAGGAATTTTCCCTCATCCTATTATTTATTTGCCATTTACATAGAAATAAGTAATACTCCCTTCGGTTATTTTTTATTTTTTTCATTATGTCCAAGAAAAAATAGGTATTTTTTTATTTGTCATATTAGAAAATTAAAATATATTTATTGATATTTTTCCTTAATATCTCTATAATTAATATATTATTATTATTTTTTAAAATTATAATATTTTTTTGCTTCTAATCTGTTTCAAATTCATGATATATTTATAGGTAAAATAGTTACCACAATAACAATCACTTCTTGTTAAATATGTATATATATGTCAAAAAAGTATAGCTCAGTTCGAGACACAATAGAAATTAAGATTTTTTTTATAAAAAAAAAGTGTGTATATATATATAATGACAAGTGGCTTGAGGAAAGAATGACTTTTGATAAGTATCCAAGAAAACAATTTTGTTTGATACCCTTAAGGATAATGGAAATTATCTTCCCATTCTCTTTGGAGAATAGAATCTAAAGAAGATAGTCAATTAATTTAATTTAGAAGCAATGATGAAGGTGTCCATACTTTAATACTTTCCCAATGCCAAATATAATTGTTTCAAATCAATATAATATATATATATATATATATATATATATATATATATATATATATATATATACCCATTATAAGTTTGCTCAAATTTGATCTTTTTTTTTTTTTTTTTTTAACTATAGAAAATGAAATTTTACCTAAAAATCTTGAAAAGAAAGAAATCTAATTCAAACTTTACTATATTTTTTATTTTTCAATTTGATGTTAATATTATAATATATTCTCTTTCTTTTTCTTTTTATACACTAATTTAGAAAAGAGAGTAATCATAATTAATGACTTTTTCATATAAATTATAATTAGTATTTATGTAAGACTTTTTTTTTCTGCACGACGTATCTTAGATGAGTTATAAATTATGAGATAATAATTTTAAGCTAAATTTTCATCTATAATAATTCTCGCTCCACCTGTGTTGGTTTCTTGCAGAAGGGAACTCTAACCCCACATTTTTAAATAGTTGGATTTGAATATTCAAGCTCACTTAAATCGAGAAAATCTTCTTATCAGCTCACGTACGATTTGAGGTTTACATAAAATATTGATGATTTTTATAATGACATAAATATAAATAATTAACCAAATTTTTTAGACATGTAATGCAATATATATTAATTTTTTTTTAGGAAAATGAGAATTAAAGAAAAAGGTTTATATATATATATATAGATATAAGAAAACGAAAAAGGAAAAAAGTATAGGTCCAAAGTAGGTAACAAATTTATAACATTGAATTCTTAACCATGTAGGAAGATTGTGCACTCTATGTTCTGGACCAGTGGCGACAATAACAATTTACAAAAACCCACATGGTGGTGGAAACCTTAAAGTAATGTACAAATATACCAACAACTTTTGTTCGTCCAATTAGAAGCAGTTTAGTTTTTTAAATAAAGTTTTGAGTTTTAATTTTATATATAAAAAACTATATATTAAAGGTTGTTTCTCAAAAAATGATTCAAGATTAAAATATCGTTTTAACTAATTTATACTCTTATATAAAAATAATGTTCATTTATTATTATTTTTTTTCTTTATACTTTTGTAATTAATGTTTTACAATTAATATTTATTAATTATTTTTATTTTTAAAAAAATAGAGTTAGAGAATAGGTTAGTATTGTTTCAAAAAAAAATATATATTAATCTATTTGATATATTTAAAAAAATTTAAATAATAATAATATCATAGTACAAAAGATTCATTTTTTTTTTAATTTAATTTATTTTTTTTATCACTTTGAATTTGAACTTTATATATGAAAAATTAGTCTTAATTGACTTAAAATTAATTCAGATATTTTCTTAATATAATTCAAATAATTTGAATTTAAAAAGAAAAGAAAACAAAGATATCATCCACATTCTAAACAAAAACACATTCCATAGAATAAGGTTTAGTGAATGTCTTTATTAGGATTTCAAAACTAATTTGAAAATATACGAGGAAAACATGTTTTTTTTTTTAAGATAACAACAATGTATTGTTGTTATTTCATTTCTAAAATATATTTAGATTTTTAAATTAGTCAATCTAATTAAATCCAATCTTATCCACATCTTCTAATATATTATTTAGTATTTTTTTCAATAATAACACAACATTATATATATATATAAACTCTTAGTTTGACACAATTAGAAAGTACATTGTATTGTGAATGTTAAGTGAGATAAGATTAGATGCTCACCGTGATAGCCTTGTAAGACTCAAAGTTAGACATTCCCTTAAGTAAGAATTAGACTTTATGAACACAACTTAGACCGAATAGGAATTAATCGTAATAACTCTGGATGTCGGATATTTTAATGTAATTTGATTTGATTTAATGTAATCATGATAACTCCGAATAAGAATATATATATATATATATATATATATATATATATATATATATATATAATTTGATTTAATGTAAGACTAGTACAAATTGAATGAGTTTGTTTTTGTTTTTGTCATTTTTCACCTTACTTTTTCACCTTCACAAAAAACTAGTAGTACATCCTTCTTTGGCTCTGCCGTAACAGAGCAACAGGCAAAATGCCTAAAAATAAGGAACTTTGAGGATTGATTCCTAATATATATATATGTGTGTGTATACATTTCACTTCTTCCTTATCTCTTTGTGAACTGTTTTTTTTTTTCCCCCATGGTTTCGGCTTCTTTCACTCACTCTTTTTACCTACCTAAGTTACTGCTTACTACTGCTAACCATTTCTCATTTGAGTTACCATTACAAATAATACAAAACCTACGTGCCCAAACAATACATACATATATATATATATATATAAAGTAGTTTATGAAATAACGAGTTTTACCTTTGTTGTAAATATTATATAAAAATTAAGTTGTATTTTTTTTTCTCCGAGTAATAATTAGACCTTATGAACATAATAATTTTGAATATTAGATAATCTAAAATAAGAGGTCATTTTGGGGGTGTGTATAAGTAGCAAAGGCTACAAGGTGGCATAATCAATACTCGTTGTGATAGTCAAAATAAGAGTTAGAGGATAAGACATTTCTTTAAGAAATAACGATGAATCAAATTTAAATTAGTTTAAACGTAATTTTAGAAATCATCACGACTCAAACTAATCTAAATTTAGTTTGCATTACATCAGCAAAGTCTAATTTTTATTCAAGGGAAGGGCTCACTCTGGCTCTTACATGATGTTTACAGTGAGTGTTGAACCCTCAACTTCATTTCCAGAGCCATTATTACTCCGATTAATCCAAATTCGGCTCGTAGGGAGAAGGTCTCACTCTGGATCTTACATGACGACGCTCGTCGAACCCTCAACCTCATTTCCGGAACCATCATGACTCCGACTAATCCAAATTCGGCCACATTACACACATAAAGGTCCGACTCTTATTTAGGAGAAGGCGTCACTCAGGTTCTTACATGATGCTCGCGGTCAACATCAAACTCTCGATCTCGTGTAGTATCTACACTATATGTGCTCACCCATTGTGCGAAGCTAAGGGGTGTATAGGGAGCTTTATTTAACCCAACGTCTCCAATCTATGAGACACCTCATCCCAATTCGGTTCTCTAAAGGGAAAACGTACAGAAGAGAACCATTCGATTGAGAAAATAAAGCTAAAATAAACATCACACCACACCACAACATTATTCACATTCAGAATCAAAACTCTCTCTTCTCTCTTTTTTTTCTCTCCTAAAATTCTTCAAAAAGAACAATCTCATCACTAATTACTTTTCACTTATTTATAATTTCTTCTTCTTCTCCTAAAATCATCATCATCACCATCATCATCAACATCATCTGAAGGCAAAGAAAACAATCACGTAAGGAAGAAAAAGGAAAAAATTATTTTGATTAGAGAAAACCCAATTCCACACTCATCATCTGATCGATCAAGACCTGACTTTTTTTCTCTTTTTTTGTTTGGGAGGGTTGTGAAAATTTTACCTGGAAAAGCGCTGATGGGGTTTTGAGGCGTCTTGGGTGTCTCTAACGTGTAATATTTGTTTCTGATTTTGGTTTTCTTTTTTTCTGTTTCTGGATCTGTAATAATAAAAATGTACAGAGCAAAAGAGTTAACCTTGTGTAAAAGCATGTTCTGTTCTGTTCTGAGAGATGATGATGATATATTTATTTAGTAGCGGTCGAATTTTTTCGGTGAATTGTACTTAATTTCGTGGATGATCAGATGGTTTGTTGACCTTTAAAACATTGAAGATCAGATTTTTGTGGTGAACCCATGATCAATAGGGTTCTCTCGTTACCCCTAATCTCAGTGATCAATCATTTTGCTGTAATTCCATTTTTTTTTTCAACTTGATGTTTCTTGATGGCACGCGAGAATCGAAGTGTATCTTTTTAGTGCGGAATTTGGGTTCTTCTTCTTTTTCTTTTTTTTTTTTCCCTTTATTAGTTTCTTTTGGGTTTGGAATATCCTCTGTGGAAAGATTGGAACTCTTCATGGAATAGGTTTCGTTGCTTCTGGTCTACATGTCATCGTCATCAGTTCTGACTTTGCTTTCTTGTTCAATTGGTTTTGTGATTGTTTCACTGTTTACGTGATGCTTTATGCCTTGAAATTACTCCTTGTTGTTTGGTTCTGTTTGCGTGAATGCGATGATGATCAGAATTTTTTGTTGCTTTTTTTCCTGTATGGGAATTGACTTCTATGGGCTTTGTACGAACGGTGGCTTCTTGCTTGTTTCAGCTTGATATAGTTGGATTGAATCATTGATTATAATTTTGATCTAGTAATGTACATGGATGACGGTCCATTTGTTTCCTTTTGTAGGTCTGAAACTTGAAGTTTCTTGATCAGCTTCTAATTCAAAGGTGCATACTTTGATTGAGGACTTTGTTGGGTTAATGAGATGATTGGTTTGTAATCTGAACTGTTTGTCCACAAATTTCAGTACATTAAATCTTCACTTCTGCTCAATTTGGGCACTGCAAACTGCAGCGGTGCCCATGGATGCCACAACGAGTGGAACCCCAAGCATTCAACTCCATAACATTCCTGAACAACAAATTGCTGCTCTTATGATACCTGAACAACCAATTGTTGCTCTAATTACCAGTCCTTTGCCTATATTTGAAAGACAACAAAGACATTGCTTTGGAAATGCTAGCCCTGGGGAATTTCCTTTATCTGCAAATCCCTCTATTGTCCTTCATGTCCTCACGGGCTGTAATTTGGATCCTCAAGATCTTGCAAAACTAGAGGCAAGTCCACCTTTTTTTGTTGTATTTCAATGCTAACAATCTGAACTAACTTAATGAATTGATGATGCTGCTGATTGCATTGTAAATTTGTGATCTTATTTGGCAGGCAACCTGTTCCTTCTTTAGGCAGCCTGCACATTTCCCCCCTGATAATGAACTCTCCCTAGCAGAGCTTGCTGCTCTTGATATGTGCCAACAGAGAGCCATATTTAAGCCAATGACTGAGGAACAGCGCCAAGATCTGAAGCGAAGATGTGGGGGCTCCTGGAAACTGGTCCTCAGATTCTTGCTAGCTGGAGAAGCATGTTCCCGGAGGGAGAAGTCTCAGGCAATAGCTGGTCCAGGCCACAGCATTGCTGTAACATCGAACGGAGTTGTTTACTCCTTCGGGTCTAACAGCTCTGGGCAGCTTGGACATGGAACCACAGAGGAGGAATGGAGACCTCGCCCAATTAGGTACCTAAATTTCTATTAATTTTATAGAGACCATATAGTATAAAACTTGATGATACACCTTATTGTATTGCAGAGCTATGCAAGGCATTCGTATTATTCAAGTAGCTGCTGGGGCCGGCAGGACAATGCTAATTAGTGACAGTGGGAGAGTCTATGCTTTTGGAAAAGATTCATTTGGGGAAGCTGAATATGGAGGAGCTCAAGGAAGTAAATTAGTAACTACTCCACAGCTAGTGGAATCATTGAAAGACATCTTTGTCGTGCAGGCTGCTATTGGAAATTTCTTCACAGCTATATTGTCCAGAGAGGGAAGAGTTTACACATTTTCTTGGGGAAATGAAAGCAAACTTGGTCACCAAACAGAGCCAAATGACCTAGAACCACGTCCCCTTTTAGGTGCACTTGAGAACATACCTGTTGTGCAAATTGCAGCTGGATACTGCTATCTTCTTGCTTTGGCCTGTCAGCCTACTGGCATGTGAGTCCTTTATTCCTAATAATCACATTATCAAATTTCTCTTTTATTTCCCAAGAACCTTCCATATATTATGCTGCAATTATAACATTCTTGAGCTCCTGAATTGGTAAATAATCAGTTGCATATTTGATCAGTAGTTCCATCCATAAATGACTAAAATTAAATGTACAATCTCCATAGGAATCATTCTGTAGTATTAAATAAATGCATTACTATTTTTCCATTAACAAAATTCTCTTGTTGTGTAATGACACGGAGTTGACATACTGCTTACCAGGTCAGTGTACTCTGTTGGTTGTGGATTGGGTGGAAAGCTTGGACATGGTACAAGAACTGATGAGAAGTATCCTAGACTAATTGAACAATTTCAGACATTGAATCTTCAGCCAATGGTTGTAGCAGCAGGTGCTTGGCATGCAGCAGTAGTTGGAAGAGATGGAAGGGTCTGCACATGGGGTTGGGGACGTTATGGTTGTTTAGGTCATGGTAATGAAGATTGTGAATCAGTCCCTAAGGTTGTTGAAGCACTTAACGGTGTTAAAGCTGTTCATGTTGCTACAGGGGACTATACAACATTTGTAGTTTCTGATGCTGGTGATGTATATTCATTTGGTTGTGGAGAATCATCTAGTCTTGGACATAATACTGGGGTTATTGATGGACAGGTCTGTTATATTTCTTTTCATAATCTACTTTTAATCAATTTCATGCAAGATCTTATACAACAACTATATATAGATATATATCTTATCATGTCTTTAGTGATGAAAACTATAATAATTTATGGTTCTTCTTCAGGTAAATTTGCACTCAAATGTGTTAACCCCAGCGATTGTGACATCGCTTCAGCAGGTGAATGAGAGGGTGGTACAGATTAGTCTTACCAATTCTATATACTGGAATGCACACACATTTGCTCTCACTGAATCTGGTAAGCTCTATGCATTTGGAGCTGGTGACAAAGGACAGCTGGGAATTGAACTACCTGCAAACCAAACTGAAAGGGCAAAACCTGAGAAGGTTGAAATTGATCTCAGTTGACAATGCATACATATATATATATATATATATATATATATATAATACATTATTGCTATTTCTACCTTCTCCTAATTATATGCACCATCAAAGCCCCCCACCCCCACCCCCCACCACCACCTTCTCTGGTTTAGCAAATGTTTATATTTTTATTTATGTGCATTTTGTAAATAGAAACAAGAAGAAGATTGTGAAGAAATTTAGGAACTTTAGTAGTGACTGGCACAGTTAAAGTTAACCCTCCCCCCCTCTCCTCTATGGATATTTGTTGGCTCTTTGCCCTTCAGCAGTAGTGATTAGGGTTGGATTCTTTTTAACTTAGATGTGTTAAAATTTGGATTTAAATCAAATTCCAGTTTATCCTATTTGCCTCCATTTTTTATTTTATTTATTTTTTTGAGTGACTTTATTCTCCTTCTATATATGTATATGTATATAAAAGGATTATGTGGATTTTGTTTCTTAAATTTGTAAAAATTGAGGTCTTAAATTGAAGAGCATTGTACTGCTACTGGAGTGGGCTTGCTTTGTCTATATTTGGCTTTCTCCATACCTCTGTTTTATTTACACTTTTCATTTCTTCATATCTCCATATTGGGCTTTGTTGTGTCCTTTATTATAAAATTGGGCCTTTAATATTGGGCTGAGGCAAGACCCATATTACTTTAGTGATAAGCATATTAGTACGACAAGTATGGGCTTGCCAACAAGTATGCTTATGAGTTTGAATGATGGTACTTCTGGAGTGGGCCTGTTGTGCATTTTTTTCTCCTAAAGTTACTAAGTTACTAAGTGCTCTAGATGAATCCAAACTATAAGAAAACACTTTTAAGTCAATCTATATATAAACTAATCATCGTTCAAATCGGGTTGGTTCTTTGTAGGATCTTTGATTCCAAATTTTAAACAGTTACATATCTTCTATCTCATTTAAGTCAAGAAAGGTCTTTACTATCTCATTTGTGCCTTGTGCTTGCCTGTTGTGCCCTTTGATTGACATAATAGATATCACATTATGAATGTTACATAAGATATTTGTGAGTGCAATTCATATTAAATTTGATTTAGTTGAAACAATGGTATTTGGATATAATTTGAATTAGTCAAAGTGATAATTCACATATTCTCTTTTAGTTAGATCATCCGATATATAAAGTTGTTATTTCAACTTATCTAGAGTCGATTTGGGTTATACTCTCATAGTCTAAGACTCTTGCTTTCGAAAAAGTCTCATTGTGGTTAAATGGTGCTTACATGAATGAATTATATTTATACCCTAAGAATTAGACATCACAAACTTGGGAGAGCTGGTGCGCGGACTCCTAATGTTTCCTCTAGGGCGGATGGTCGAGGTTTCGAATTCCCCGGGATGGTTAGCGCTATGTTAAAAAAGCTCCGGGTCAGACTCTCACCCTTGAGTAAGAGTTAAACTTTGCGAGCGCCGCAGGCCGAGTCCCAGATTAGTCTCACCAAATAAGGTGGGGATATCGGACACCCCAAGTGAAAAAAAAAAAAAAAAAAAAGTACAGAAGCAGCAGTTGAGTATCTGTGATTCTGGGCAACAAAACTTACTATCATTAAAAACTCAAAACTGTTTTCTTTCTTGAATGGCCAACATTTATTGATCACAAAAAATTGAGGGGAAAATTTCAAGTCTATCGAACGTCTCTTTCATGAAGCAGTCAGTACAGCAGAAGATGTAGCAATAGTCAAAACAAAATTTATGGTTTGCATGAGACTTCTGACATGGATCAGCTGAAGCCTCTTTATCTCTCTCTTCTTTCTTTTATGTGAAGAATTAGGAAGGAATTCTAGAAGAAAATTCTTAAGATTACAGTATATAACTAAAAATGCGATACAAAATTTTGGAAGTACTTAAATAAGGGAGTCACATCAACTAAATAACTAATTATACAAGAATTAATCCACCGAATCTCATGAGAAATCATGTTGTTCCGATATAGTCGAATCATCCTATTTCTTGGACTGCCTCGTTCCTTCTAACTTGGACTTAGTATTAAGAAGAGATGAGCCTCTCGATAACACTTTAATGCTTAAGTTAGATAGACTTTTACTCAAAGTTTAAAAGTTTAGAGGAAGATTAATAGGAGGTCTATCTTCTCTCGATATTATGCAGGTTTCTCAAGTCCAAGAAATAGGAAGATTCGACTATATCACGATAAAAATTTTAATGGATGAAAATGATTCTTCTAAGATATATTTAGAGTGTTCAAATTAAAAAAAACTAACCTTAAAAAATCTACTATTGTATTGACTAATTTATATTCATTCTTGATCTTCAAATAATCAAATTTGAGTCATTAGTGATGGTGATAGATAACCAATCCCTTCTATGAAAATCATTTGCATATCCAAATCAAAACAAGATTTGATCCACTTTGATGAATGTTTTCAATCAAAAGCTTGATATATGCATATATATATATATATATATATATATATAATTATATGAATATATGTATGTATGTATTACTGACAAATAACCAAAAGAATATTGGGGCATGATTTATTGATTGTCTCTAGGTAGCTAGTCTTGGCACATTCAATTAAAACAAATGACTAATTAATCATTAATTGTTGGAGAAAAATAGGACATAAAGAAATGTAAGAACAATAAACAGAATTGGTTTCAAGGCGTGTATCGGATGCCACTTTCCTAAAGGCAATATTTGTCCTATACAATCTGCCTTTATGATACAATGAAGATAAACAACTAGGAGAGTGTTTGATGTTATGCAGAACTTTTGATAATATGTTATTCCTATTGTTGATATTCATATATTCCGCATATCTATATCAACAATATATAGATAAAAATGGCATACGATATATCTTTTAGATAAAGATATATCTATCCCGATAAACATATCTTTTCGGATAATTTATTATTAAAAATAATATATTATCTTTAATAGATATCTTTTCGGAATCAAACTCTTCCGAGTTTTGATTCAATGAACCATAGAACCATTATCGGAACTATTATAATATTTTGAAAATGTTCCAACAATCCCCCACCATTTTCAAAATAAACATTCACAAAAATTATGTAAGTTATATGCATAAATAAAGGTATCTTGCGATTTGAACCTTTACTTAGTGAAAGATCAATACAATATATCGAAACAAATTGGTAGTAAAAACTTTGAACCAAATGTCTTTATTGATATATTGTAGATACAATCACACATAAAATTTATTACATCAAAACACTGCTCAAATTGAATGACACAGTTTATAGTCTTGTGTCTGTATCCTTCATGAGTTATGAATAAAGCCTTTGAATTCTTTGAAGTGACTAACTTCACACTCATATATGTGAATCTATATCAAGTATCCTACATTTATGGCACTTTGACAAATTTTCTTGTCTTTATCTTCCTTTGACAAGTTGTCCTATAGATTCATTAAGAATTCACCCCCATTTCAATGCAGATACCAAACATTAATCAACCTTGGGATGAAAAATAAATAAAACATAATGCTTGCAATTACACTAATGACATACTTTTACTCTTTGAACTTGATACTTGGCGTAGTACCAGCGTCAAGTAGAGGTTCTGTCATGGGTAATTTGTTGAAGTAGGCTTTAAACCATCCCTTTTAATCTTTATTTACAACCTTTCTTTATTACTTATTACACATAATCTATAATTATAATAGAGAATAAATCTCTAAGTAACTATAGCAGAATTTAGATTCAAATTTCATATTACATATGCATTTACTTTGCATATTTCAACAATGATACCACTCTACTTTTTACTTCTTTAATATAAAGGGTTTCATTTGATTTATTTATTTTAAATTAATCCCTCCTGCAATAGATTATGACATCTATCTTTATATCTATAAGAATATCTAAATATTCAAACCCACAAATTTGATATAGGTTTTCATAATGAACATTTTCATCAAACTTTCCGATCAATCAAGAATACTGTCAATTTCCTTTTAGAATGAATCTTAGGAATATGACATTTTAATTATCCAATATATTTAACAGTAACCTTTTTTCAAATAATTATTTACATTACCTTTGTTTACTGATTCTCAACTTTTAATTTACCTCTTTGATATGGATATTTGTTTTTGCTGGAATCCACTAATTCTCCTTCAAAGCTTTTAACTTTCTGTCATCCGATATAACTTTCCATCCTTGACACTATTGTTCTTATTTGCAACTATTGCCTTTAGATTGTTGGAGAAAAATAGGACATAAAGAAATGTAAGAACAATAAACAGAACTGGCTTCAAGGCGTGTATCGGATGTCACTTTCCTAAAGGCAATATTTGTCCTATACAATCTGCCTTTAGGATACAATGAAGATAAACAACTAGGAGAGTGTTTGATGTTATGCAGAACTTTTGATAATATGTTATTCATATTATTGATATTCATATATTCTGCATATCTATATCAACAATATATATAGATAAAAATGACATACGATATATCTTTTTGATAAAGATATATCTCTCTGATAAACATATCTTTTCGGATAATTTATTATTAAAAATAATATATTATCTTTAATAGATATCTTTTCAAAATCAAACTCTTCTAAGTTTTGATTCAATGAACCACAAACTATTATCGGAACTATTATAATATTTTGAAAATGTTCCAACATTAATTACCTATGTTGACAATCATATCATGGTCACGTGCCAGTTTTAATTGGATCAAGAACTAATTATACAAATACAAGAGAGAGAAAGAGAGAAAGAGAGAGAGAGATGAATGGAATGTTTTTCATGAAGTACAATTAAGCAAAATAAAAGAATTTGCTGCTATATATAATATAATGATAATCAAGAAATGTTTATGTCTATCCACACTTTACATTGCACATGAATGTTCTTGTGCACTCAATCATTGAGCTGCCTTTTTTCTCTTGGACTTTTCTAATGTGTTTTTGCCTAATGATATTGGCGTTTTGACTCATTTTACGAGTTTAAAATGTGTCATTAAATAAAGAATTTTTTGCTCTTGTTTAATAATCGTTTAAGATCTTTTAATCGAGCGATGCGGGACTTTAAATTATAATAATATACATTTATTGATATTTTTTTTCTTAATACTCACATATTAATACAATTCATATTTATTAACTATTCTTATTAAAAAAGTAAAATCAAGAAATATTATACTAATAGAGTTAGGATTAAAACTTAAAAGATGGAAAATTAAGTTTCTTGTCACTTGGGACTAGAGTTGTAAACGAATTGAGTCGAACCGAACATCGGAAATTTGAGCTCGTTCAATTAAGTGTTCGAACACTGTTCGAGCTCGTTCGTTTAATAATTCGAGCTAAAACTTTTGTTCGAGTTCGTTCGATTATTTTTTTATAAAGTTCGACTCGAGTTCGCTCGTTTAACTTTCAAACATACCCGAGCTCGAGTTCGAGCTCAAGTTCACGAACTATGATACCTTTTTTTTTTTTACTTTTTTATTTAAATAATATATATATGAATTATAATAAAAAAAATTAATAATATGTTCGCAAATGCTCGATTATGTTCGCGAACAGTGTTCGAGTTCGCTCGAAAATTAATCGAGCCTAAAAATTTGTTCGAATTCGATTCAATTAATAAACGAACGAGCTCGAACGAAGTTTAAACAAATTCAAACGAACTTTGTTCGCGAAGAGCTACCATTGGAAGTTAGGTCTTGACCATTAATTATATATCATCAGTGGCCAGAAATGGATTGAAGATGTGGCAAAACCATATTCAATGGCTTTGTTTTTCTTCAAGATGAGAATATGGGAACAAGTCCCACTATTCAAGAAAAGATAATAGTATAAGATAAAGAAATCAATGCTTTTTTTCTTTTTTCTTTTTTTTGTTTGCGCCCACAAATAATACAATGCAACACAACACACGTAGACATACATATAAATATATATACTTGGTTATTGTTTCATGATAATATGGTTGAGGTGGCAGAAACTCAATTAGTTAGACATTATTTTTGCATTTCAAAAGACTCTATCAGATTAATTAAAATAGTGATTTTAAAATTATTTTACGATAGCTAAGAATGTACCTCTTCGTAGAATAATTAGATTACAAATGAGATTTTGAGAGTTTTCACTAATTAGTAGAAATTAGAAGAATCCAATATATACAAAATATATATATATATATTTGGACTATAGATGTTGGGGAACAAAGCTCACATGGGAAGAACATGGGCTTCCGGATCCCCCAAGAATGAAAGGCTACGTCAAAGAAAGCAAGGAAGGAAGGTGATAGTATATATATACATATATATATAGTACGGAGAGACTAATTGTTGTCCCCATGTGAGCTTAGCTTGATCACACTATATAGCTAGCTAGTTAGAAACTCGAACCGAATTCAAACTGCCAATTCATATCATCACGTATGTACGTACCCTCCGCCCCCGGTGGGTCATTTCTTGAAATTCCGGCGGGCATTTCCGGCTTCCTATAACCCCAAAACTTCATTTGGGGGGCAAATGTAGGTAGAATCTTTAATAAGTGTTTCCCTTAATCAATATAGATTTCGAGTTTAGTGCATAATTCATAATGGTTCATTCTATTATATAAAGTCTTAAATTCAAATTTTATTACGTGATAAATGATATTAATGAAAAATATGAGTATTTTATCTGGTTTGGCTCGACTTTATATGATAGTTGGGGATAAAAGTAGGTAGGTAGGTAGGAGGAGAGAATAAATGATTGTGGAAGAATGTATTTAGGCAAAAAGAGAGGACAAAAAAGTGTCTAACCAAGTTAGAGAAAGAAAGAATGGGAAAAGGATTGATTCATTCTCAAATTCATGAGAGCACCGACAGTCACAAATGAAGGTACTGAATTTGTCTCTTAAATCAGCTTGGGAACGACGACTATACCCTGCATGCATGCCCCATTTTTTTATCTCTACCTACCCTTCTCGTGACTCATCATAATTATGGGTTAAACCTATTACCCTAATCACTAAGTCATCCCCCTAATTCTGATTAGACCATTTAGTTTTCGGGCCATCACGATTCTAACTAATACAAATTTGGTTCGAATTGCATCTGTACAGTCCAATTCTTACTTAGGAGCTCATAGAGAGTGTCGAACTCCCGACCTCGTGTAGTATTGACAATGTACTTTCTCATGGTGTCAACCCAAAAGTTTAAGTCCCACCAATTCTTTCCCTCCATATATATTTTTTTAATTACATCATTCAATATAATCTTTTTGCTCTTTCCGATTTGTTCTCATCTTAGTTTTTGCATGTTGTTCACAATAAGTATATAATTTTTTATCTCGTGTAACATTTAGTATGCACTTACCCGTTGTATAAAATTAAGGGCTTCCCTCCGTATTCTTTTACTTGTGATATTGAAAAGATTACGATTTTTTTTTTTTTTTTAACTAACAATTAATAAACATTAGTTATAAATCTATTAATTATAAGTGTATATGTGATATCTTGTCTCATATCCTAAGTATATGTAAGGATGTGTAATGGTATAAGAATAGATCTAAGTATTCATTATCAACTCAAAATATCTTTTTGGAAAGCGATGACGATACCAAATAGTTGATCTTGAGTGACGCTAAGATTATAGTCAACTTACAAGTTTGCAATCAAGAAAACACAAAAAAAAATAAAAATAAAAATAAAAATTATATGTCAATACTTAATGTGAGTATAAGTAAGAGTATATATCACTAAGCATATCACGGAGTAAGAATAAAGAGTTAGACTATGCGAGTATCATCGAAGCCAAATCTGAATTAGTCTTTTGTGAATAAGAGTTAAACTAAATAAAAATAGTAATTTCAAATATCGGATGGTTAAAAAAAATACAAGATTTCAAGTAAAAATATCAAATCATTATAAAGGTTGTACTACATAAATTATTATGATTATTATTTTTAATTATTTATTTTCTCTGCGGTTATGTTGAATTTTGGCACCACTCGATCGGGAATTCTTGGCTGATGATGTTCCTCTTGCATGCAATAATAAGAAAGACAAATGCACGTTAATTCATTCTCTATTCAGATTCAAATATTATATATATATATATATATATATATATACGCATTTTTTAAAAATAGTGCAGCTCTGCGAGTGTCATCTGAACCCACGAGGAGACACAGCCACAATTGGATTGTTTGCAGAACAAAAAAAAAAACAAAGGAAATGGTAAATTTTGTGTATGTATATATATATATATATAAATGGTCCCAATATTTGCTTTTCATTTAATTCTAAATCTCATCCTCATTCTCTATATAAACTAAACCCCATTTTTCTTTCTCCCACATATTTCTCTACCTTCTCACTAACCTTATTCTCTCTCTCTCTCTCTCTCTCTTCTCAGAAAAAATGTCATTCCTTGTCATGATTCTCTTTCTCCTGCCTCCATTAATAATAACTATGGCTTCTTCAACTGATCAGCAGCAGCTCACGTTTCCAGACCCTGAATTAGTAGTACAAGAAGTTCATGAGTATGCATTCCCCTACATATATATATATATATATATAGAGTACTAGTTAGTTAGTTAATTACCTAGGTAGAATTCTATATCTTCTTTATGTAATGTGCATGGATATATATATATATATATATATATATATATATATATATATATATATATATATATATATATATTTTTATTAATATATTTATTATGACTTCTTTATCTGTTTAAGCTTTTAGAAAAGGCAATTTAACATATTATTAGAGTAAAAGGTTCTTAGTTCGACTTCTATCACTGTCTCTACTTATTAATTATTGTTCACATATGTCTGTCACACCTAGTTATAAAAATTTGTGTTCAAATACATGTTATGAAGATATATTTATAACCTTTGCATATGTTTTACCCATTTGTTTTTTCTTTTGGGATAAATATTTGTTAAAAGTACAAATTTAGTAACAATTCAAATTAATATATATCATATCAGAATGTTTTGAGTTTAAATTTTGTTGATTATTATTCACGTATTGAACTTGTTATGAAAATTTGTGTCGATTTCAGATGATATCATAGCATAATGCACTGGATTCTGACTTCTATAGATTATTGTTCACGTGTTCAACTTATTATAAAAACTTGTGTTCAAGGATAAAATGTTATTAAACTTTTAGATTAGCTAATAATTTAATTCTCGAGAATATTATATATTAATTTTGCAGGAAGATCATGAATGCATCAAGGAGAAACCTAGCATTCCTTTCTTGTGGAACAGGTAACCCAATCGACGATTGCTGGAGGTGTGACAAGAACTGGGAAAAAAATCGCCAGAAATTAGCAGACTGCGCAATCGGATTCGGCAAACACGCAATCGGAGGCAGAGACGGAAATATATACGTCGTTACCGATTCAGGCGACGATCCGATGAATCCGAAAAAAGGAACTCTACGGTACGGCGCAATCCAAAACGAACCTCTGTGGATAATATTCGCACGCGACATGGTAATTAAACTCAAAGAAGAATTAATGTTGAATTCGTTCAAAACCATCGACGGCAGAGGATCGAGCGTACACATTTCCGGCGGACCGTGTATTACGATTCAGTACGTGACCAATATAATTATACACGGATTGGTTATACACGATTGCAAGCAAGGCGGAAATGCGCACGTTAGGGATTCGCCGGAGCATTATGGGTGGCGGAGCTTATCTGACGGTGACGGAATTTCTATATTTGGCGGTAGTCATGTTTGGATTGATCATTGTTCTTTGTCAAATTGTCGCGACGGTTTGATCGATGCGATTCATGGATCGACGGCTATTACTGTTTCGAATAATTATTTTACTCATCATAATAAAGTCATGCTTTTGGGACACAGTGATGAGTATACTCGTGACAAGAATATGCAAGTTACTATTGCTTTTAACCATTTTGGTGAAGGGCTAGTCCAAAGGATGCCAAGGTAAAATTGTTTCCAATTTGACTTGAATTTATATTTTACGAGAGTCTTATATATATATTAATGGTGAAAATGATGATGCAGATGTAGACATGGATATTTTCATGTGGTGAACAATGACTATACACATTGGGAAATGTATGCAATTGGAGGAAGTGCATCTCCCACCATCAACAGTCAAGGCAATCGGTTCCTGGCACCAAATGATATATTCAACAAAGAGGTAAAGTATCCATTAACAACACTAAACTTTTGCGAAGTTTATAGTACTAAATAATTTTGTTTTGGTTTGTTTATGAATTTCTTGAAGGTCACGAAACACGAGGATGCAAAGGAAAGCGAATGGAAGAAATGGAACTGGAGATCGGAAGGAGATTTGATGTTAAACGGAGCATTCTTTACACGGTCAGGTGCCGGAGCTTCTTCCAGTTATGCAAAGGCATCCAGTTTGAGTGCAAGGCCATCGTCACTAATTAGCTCTCTCACCATGGCAGCAGGAACATTAAGCTGTAAAAAAGGCTCCAGATGTTGATACATATATATATATATGTTATGATCATCAAATTTCTTGATACAGAAATTTGTATTTACTCCTAATATTTCTAATTAATTTACTCCTTTGTTTACTGACAAGTTCAGCTCTGTTTCCATAAGTGAAGAAGAAGAAGAAGAAGAAGAAACTGAAAGTGAAAGGAGCTGATGTATTGATGCATTGATATGCACTTGTATTAACTAGTGAAGCCATCAATATATATATATATATATGTATGTATGGTAAAAGTGTTTACATCGTCATCCCCCTTTTCAGAAAGTCTTCTGTTTTTCAACATCAAAATAGATGATGGATGATGCATATTATTATTTAGAAGCTGGCGTAAATATAAATGAACCCACCAGATCTAGTTTGCGTAGTAGTAGTATTGATGAACCAACTGCTCTCAGCCGTCATAAACATTAAACAACCAATGTGCCTATTATTAATGGCTACCTACAGAATGCCATAAATTCTTAGCCATTCATCACTTAACACTTCGCAGGCGCCGCTCATCCCCAAAAGGAGAGTACCCATACATATCCTATCATATCATATCTTCTCCCTAAAACTCGTGCCAATTCTAATAACTGAAAGTCAGAAAGCCACTATTAAAAAGGACGCAATTATTCAAATAGGAATGTCCGTATACATTACCTATCAAGAGACAGAGGTAGACACCATTAAAAGGGATTGAGTTATCAACCGACAATGGAGGCCAATACCATTTCCACCTAGACGTGCTTATAAACGCATTACATGTGGAGCTACTGGGCTAAATATACCTATCATACACAGACAAAGCATTAGCCCTTCAACTAGGGCAACTCCTTTTAAAAGCCTAACCATTCACAGCCATGAAATTCTAAGCCCAGGCCACCAGCTAAAAACGGCTCTAAGCATTTGCCATTCTTTTGTTTGGCTTTTGTCTAAAGTAATCTGAGCAAAGAACTTGGGGCAGTATTAAGGCCATTACAAAGGGATGAAGGACATTCACATGAAACTAAATATATGGTTAGACGCCATACCATACATTAAAAGTGATTTAAATATCTAGAGAGTTACACGCGAAGTAAAACCAAAATTTTAAAGAAGCTAATGTAAGTCAAAGAACCCCATAAATAAATTCATCACATGTCCGGACAATAAAATTTGAATGACACCAAAAAGGAAGATGCATATGACATAATGAAGCTAAGGTGGAATCAAGCGTCTAAGTTCAGCCTAAAGGCAACACTTCATGTGGGCACACTTAACAGTCGCAGGGATATGCATCATTCGTGTACCTAAGAAGATCAGAATTCTGTTGGGGAGATGACATCATCAATCTTGAGGATCATCTTAACAACTTGTGTTGCAAGCAAAATCTGTTGCTGTTTCCCGATTAATGTCTCAAACACATTCTGTTCGCGCATGTCATTTGTCCCAACATCATTGCAATCAATCCCACAGCATGGATTATTCTCCTGCATTTAGAAGAAAGATATTGTCATTAAATGAAATCAAATACCAAAAATGCTTCAAGCGGCCATCACAATCTTAAGTACCTTAATTTGCTGGGACTTAACAGCGGATAGAGTTTCAATAGGTTGGAGGCCACTGTTCTCAGCAAGTGCCATAGGGATAGAATCCAAAGCATCCGCAAATGCCCGTATTGCATACTGCAAGACCATACAGAATGATAACAGCTTGACAATGACTAATGAGCGAATATGGAAAGTAATATTAATGAGTATGAAGAGAAAGATGAGAGTAAGTACTAGCCTGCTCAACACCAGGGTATTTATCAGCAGCAGCCTCCACAGCAACTGAACAAGAGATCTCAGCAGAACCACCACCATATACTATAGAATTATTGCGGATAAGGTTCCTGGCCACACACAAAGCATCATGGAGGCTCCGCTTTGTTTCCTCTATCATCATCTTGTTACCTTAAACATCAAAAGTTTTCAAAAGAATTGGGTCAGATTTCTACACATGAACCACAGAAAATCTTCAAAATTAATTTGTGCTGTCAAAAGATAAAAGGAAAAAAAAAGGTGTTAAAATAGTTATCAATTATTAACCGCTTATGGAAATTCCAGTTACCAGGATTCTAACACCTTTTTTTTTTTTTTTTTGATAAGCACCAGGATTCTAACCCTTAAACAACCATGAAATTGTAAGTCAATATCTGCTATCAGACCAAAAAAAAATTTATGTTCCCTGTTTTATCCTTCTATTTCCTCTTCTTCAAAAAAGTACAAATTCTCAAGTTTAGTAGGTTTAAATACAACCAAAGCAAGATCGGAACTAGGCAATATGTTGATACTGAAAATACTCTGAAAAGGCTAAAGACCTGAATTAGTTCATAAACTTTAAACATTACAAATTTTGAAAGAAATAATTCTGCACTCATATTTTGCAGCAAGATAACATGGAGAAATCAACCTACCACCACGAATGAAAATAGTCACAGCTCTTGAATTTGCACAATGTTCAATGTATATCATCCGATCCTTAGTGGTGCCAAAAGATTTTTCTCTAACCAAACCAGCCTGCAACAGTGGCATTTTATTAAATATCAATGAACTGATGATCTACTTGAACAGGCAATAAAGGTTTCATAACGAACTAAAAAGAAAAATCATCTCTTATCACCTATACTTTATAATATCATACTGAGAGCAGAAATGTAGTACTAAATAGTTATACATATAATCAACATGCATACGAAGAAGACTAAGTCGAGATGATAGTCCCCAGTTGCACAAATACAGGATTAAAAAATTTCTTTCAGAATTAAAGATGAGATACATTCCTCGGGGAAATCACTCAGGGAGAAAATTATTTCTCTGGAGTTCAATTGACAAGAAGACTAGATATGGTTTGAATCACACCATGATATAAATATTTCTCTGTGGTTTAACAGACAAGAAGACCAGAGATAACTTGAATTGCACCATGATATAAATATTTCTCTGTGGTTTAACAGACAAGAAGACCAGAGATAACTTGAATTGCACCATGATATAAATTTCAAGTCAGGATAATTACTTGTTTCTTATCTCAAAACAACTACAAACTTGAAACATTCTGAGACATTAAGATAAAATCTTACATGATCAAAATAGCCTATATCACAGTGAAGGGACCTCTGATTAACCATCTGCTGATATTAAGAGGAAGCAAGTTCCCATATTCCTATTTAACTTATTAATTCCAGTAAAAGATGATAAAGTTGCCAGCAAACCAGACTTAATATTAAAGCCACTTACCTTAATACCATAATCTAGATAAACAATTATTGATTTCCCCCCTCCCCATCCCAAAAAAAAAAAATCTATGTAATTGTTAAAAGTAATAGATCTATATTTAGAGTGACAACAGGAGAAGGAATTACTTTGCCTAGCTTTTCTGGAGTCAATTCTTGAAACCTTGGCACAATTCTTCCTCCTACAGGATTTAAGAAAATAAGACAAATGTACAGATTCAGAATAAGGATAAAAAAAGCATATCTGAACTAATTGTTTTGAAATTTTGAAAGAAACCTGTGGCTATTGCTATCAACTCTAGCTCAACACCACCAACCCATCGGACAGCAGGCAAATTTCTATGCATTAAAAGGTGATTTGCTTCATCATCAAAACCCCATTGACAGATCACCAGGGTAGCACCAACATCCTGGAATCAACAAAGTCAGACTTAAAAGGAAAATTGAAGCCACCCAAAAGCCAAACTTCAAGAATGAATCAATTATTATGCATGTTAATATAGATGTGATTATATAGCATGAATGAATTCCTTTGGTAAGTTTTAGATAGGAAGAAAAATGAAAGCCCTTCCAACCAGTCTAAAGGAAAGTTCTTTTATCTTTTCACAGCTTATGGTGAATCTGTGAAGATGTTTTCAAATTTGTAACCTCAAAACCCACAAAAAGAGGAAAGGGGGAAAAAAGGTTTTTTAAAAGGTGATCAAAGTAAATAGAGCAGTCTCTGCAGTTACCTTGCATTGTTGAACCATGTCATCAAAATATTTCTGCTCTTGCTGCCTCAAAGTTTGGAACTTCTCCACTGTGTCAATGTCAACCTTATGCTTGGTCTTAGGCTTAGGTGGCTCAAATGGGCAAGTTAGAATGGCAATTTTTGCATCTTGTATCTCCTTTGGCATCTGTGGATGACTCATATCTTTGTCAACAACAATTCCATAAATTAATTCTGTATCCTCCAACTTTCCACCTACTTTACCCTCTACTTTGATTAAATCCAAGTTCACATCCTTTCGTTCTAAATCAGCTACTGACAAAACTGCGTTGACAGCAATTTCTGCCAAACTGCGCTTGCATCTATTCACACTGCAATATTTTGTCAAAATGATATATGCTTTCAGTAGACATAAACCACTTAAAAATAAATAAATCATGCAAGTATGCATAGCCAATTAAAATAATTAGAGCATGCAAGGATCCAAAAGAAGTGCATCATTTAGTCTGATCAATAAATTTGGGTGGAGCTTTCATGACAGACTTCTACAGCTAATAGAGCAAGCCCCAATTTTCATAGCATTTTCCTGCTTAAGAGCTATCAAATTCAAAGTGACAATAGAAGATCTAAATAATTGTAAACATGTACTTCTGCAGAATTCCTGAATTGCTCATTCCCTCAGTCATAGATCAGCAGTAACCAACTATGTCAAAATAAAGAAAACTTCAAATGGTCTGTATAAGATCTCAGAGAAAGACAAGCTAGAATACTAATGACTAGTTAACTATAAAAGAAGTAACCAACAAGTTAAAAAATAAATGCAGAGAAGAGTAAACTCTCTGAACACACTTTGCTAACAGCACCAATAAATATTCATTCCCAGTAAAAGACAAAGCTTTTAAGGTTCAAAATTAGCCATGCACAAAAATAGATTTTTCAACATGAGAAGCATATCAAGCGCAGTCATTAATTCATTAACGAAGGGTAACACTTTAAATCCAAATAATAAACTACAAAACTAAGATGCTAGGGAGTACATTAAAACCTTAGGTTTCTTGTAGTTTTATTATTCATTCATATAATTCATCATTGACAATGTTAAGAACCACAAATGGAAAGTATACAAGAAGCATGCCATAAAGTTGGAGGACAGTTGGCACTTACATCTTGGAGGATAAAGTTGTCATACAAGTTTGAATCAAAGGTTCTGCATTTGTTGAATCAAATTCAAACTTATGTGCTATGTGCTCCAAATGTTCAAAAGCTATCCTTGAAGCTACTTCATATCCTTCAGCAATTCGAATAGGATGAATTCCACGTTCGAGTAACCTCTCTGACTGTTCTAGAAGAGCACCGGCCATGACAACAACACCAGTTGTTCCATCTCCAATTTCATAATCCTGACTTCTTGATAGTTCAACCATAAGCTTTGCAATTTGATTGTCAACATCCATCTGTTCTAAGATGGTTGCGCCGTCATTCGCTGGGGAAAAATAGAAAGAGAGAGAGGGTGGAGAATGAGCAAGCTTACCCAAAATAAAATTAACTATTATAACTACTTTTCCCCTTCTAAATTCCCTACATAACTTGAATACATGAGAAGAACGAATAGAAGTTTTTGCTCAAGAACAAGATCTGTGAGAAGCATATGCTATAGTAACAGAATTCAGACATATGAGACATAAAAAAATGAATTAATCATTTGTCTTGTGTTTCTTCATCCAGCAAAAGAAATCTCGTGGCATTCACGTCACTTAAATACAAGCGATCAATTTTACCAATTTTGTACATCAAAACATCCAGCTTCAAAGTTAACAGAACTAACTATGCAAGTCCAGAAGCAGAAAAGTCGGAACCTTTGCCCCAGCTCAGAGTATCTTGTATCCTATACTATTCAATAACAATTCTAAATCCTAATATTCTTGAAATAAACCTTAATATTGCATTACAGAAAAATGCAAAACCAGCTAATTTCTGGGGAAAAAAAAATTAAAAAAATGGTCCTTATATCACACTACATCTGACATTTGAGTTCATAAACCCTCTTTCCAAACACTAAGCTCACAATTTCATTCTCAACTGCCACAATCCAACCACAATTAACAACAAAATAAAAGATTCAAACTAAAGTGATCCATTAGACCAAATCTAGGAATCAGATTTAGCAACTCGAACGTATTTAAGAAGAAAACTAAAATTATATTTCAAAAAAGGCATTTTTGTTAACAAAAATCACACACTAAAAACAAATTCAGCATTCAGTTCATCATGTACTAAAGAAAACGAGAATATTACTGATAGTGACATCGCCGTCGGGGCTCTGAAGAATTTTATCCATGCCTTTAGGCCCAAGTGAGGTCCTAAGAATACGAGCAATAGCTTTTCCGGCGGAAATGTTAGCTTTCTGAGCATCGAGGCCGCGCAATCGCGTCTTCTGCTCTTGCTCCTTGATTATTATGAAAGGACGACCATACTCATCGAAAGCCAACGCCATTTTTCCCGGAGATCAGATCCGAGAGACTCCTAAATGGAGACTGGAAGAGACAACCTCTGCAGCACACACACTACTCTTAGTCTCTAGACGCTTACAGAAGTTTGCAAGCCCTAACTGCAAGATTTTTCCCTATTCTGCTAAAACCCTTTTAATACGCTCCCGCTTCTTTTTCTACTACGCCCGCTTTCTTTACCGGGTCAGGATTTTGATTGTTGCATCTGGTAACCCATGGGCCAGAATTGCCAGCCGAATTCGGCAAATTATAATATATATATATATATATTTATATATGATTAAATATATTTTAATAGTTTAATGACATATGCCTTTTGAAAAAAAAAAATTTAAACTTAACGGATAATTTAACAGAATTTTTAACGAAATGACCAATGTCACAATTTTTTATAATTTGGGAAATCAATTTCACCAAAAAAATAATTTGGGAACCAATGTCACCAAACAACTATAGTTTGATGACTATTTATGCCAATTTTGGATGAAAAATGATTTCGAATAGTTTAATAAAAAAAATTTAATATTCGGGAGAATATTTCAAATATAATTAATAAACTTTGAATTTTAATATGTAAAAAATATTAATGTATTTATTTTTTTTTTTTTAAAAAAAAAGTTTCCTTGTCAATATCATGTGCTTATTCCTTTCAATACATGGAATTAATTTTTCTCTTATTTTCATCATAAATTTTAAAAAAAAAAAAGAAAAAAAAAAGGTATACATTTATATATAATTATGTTATAAGAAAAGATAATTAGTTATGAGGATAAATTAGAATAAATTATTAAATATATTTCAACTAAAGAATTTAAAAGTTATGAGGAAAAATATATATATTTATAAAAATTGTAACAAAGTTAAAATTTATTGACGAAAAAATGGAATTAAAGAAGTAAAATAATAAATTCAAAGGTGAATTTTGATTAATTATCACAATAAATTAAATTAATTTGACTGATATTGAAAATTTTATTATCTTCATCAGAATAATTTTGAATATTTTATATTAATATTTCTTAAATTTTAATATATATCAATTATTTCACTAAATATTACATATTAAAATTTTTTGCATGAATTGATACCTATATATTAATCTTTTATAACATATTATTTTTTTACTCATTCCCCCCCTCCCATCCCCATGTATCCAAAAAAAAAAAAAAAAAAAACTTTTATAACATATTATTTTTTTAGATATTTATTATTATTATTTTGTTAGGACCAATTACAGTATGAGTGAAAAATACATTATGAGAAATAAGAAAAAAAGATTGCCATAATTTAAAAAAAAAAAAAAAAAAAAAAAAGAGAAATGTTTTATTCATTAGCTCATAATCTTAACAAACAAAATTGTGAAAAATACACAGAAACTAATTAAAAAAATAAAATCACGAATCTCATCTATTTTGATTCTTTATTAAAAACAATGTGTTGAAGAATTGCATCATTTAATGCAATTTAGTAGAAAAATGCCCCGACAAAGGTGGCGAGAATGGCACCGGTAGAGATCTTGACGGTGGAAGCGCCGCTAGCTGCTGAACCCCCTCCAGCTGAAGGTGCATCGGTTGTTGAACCTTCTTTAGAAGCTGGACTTGCAGCCTCCGATGGACCTTCAACAGCAGCAGGTGATGTAGCTGTAGCTGTAGCTGTAGCGTCTGTGCTAGCAGACGCACCTCCTGCTGCAGGAGCATCAGCAACAGTATCAGTTGATGCTGATGTCGTTGTTGTTGTTGGAGCATCTGCAGCTGCAGCTGCACCTGTCGTTGTTGCTGCTGGAGCATCAGCTGCAGATACAGATACGATGCCAACAATGGCGATGAAGAAAACGAGAGCAACAACAATGATTTGACGAGCCATTCTCACTTACTTTTGAAGGGGAAGAAAAAAAAAAAAGGGAAAGAGTTTTTTGTTTTTTTTTTTTTTTTTTTTTTTTTTTTGATAAAATGCAGCACTTCTCTTTTAATAGAGAGAAAACTGCTTAATTATTGAATATGTTTTTGATGGAATGGTATGGAGGAGAGGGGGGGGAGTTTATATACAGAAAAATGGAGGGGTAAAATTGGAAAATAAAAAGGAATAATAATGGAAATCACGTAGGTTTCGGAGAGAAAATTACCATGCAGGTTTCTAGCCATGCACGTATAAGAAATTCTAACCCTAGAGAAATTATCGGTCTTCTGTGGAACTGAAAACGATTTTTTTGGTCAAACCATGAAAGAGTCAAGTTTTTTTTTAATAAATAAATTGTTTGTAACCTTAATTAATTTGTAATAAAAAATTATTGAACAGAGAGAGAGTAAAAAGATTATTTGATCTAGTAATTAACAACCTTAATTAACCCGAGATTATTTCATTAAAAAAAAAAAAAAAAAAAAAGTTGAGTTTGTTTTGTTCATAACATGAGTTTGGAAGAAAAAATTTTAAAAAAAAAATATTTTGTGGTAAAAAATGTTTATTGAATATTGATTAAAAATTCTCTTAATTTACAATAGGTGGTATATGTATATACAAGTAATCAAAATCTACTTAACTAATACAAATTCAATTCAAATTATGTTTATAAAATCTAATTTTTTTTTACGGTTAAAAAAAAAAAAAAAAAAAACTCATCTTCTTTAACTCTTATAAGAAAGGAGTCTTGAACTCTGTTACCGATGCGACTTATTATTTGTTGTATTATAGCTCAATTTTGTTCACAACAACACAGCCAAATGACAAAAGAAAGTAAGAAATGTGAAAATGTGATAGCCTAAATGGTTTGTTTCGTCTCACTTAGATGTCTCACTTGACCTATCAAGTAAAGAATCCGAGTTCAACACATGTTAAGACCAAATTTATGCTACAATTTTCAGTTATATGTTATAATATTGAGAGTCTCCTCTCACAGATCTCTTGCAAATTAATCAATAAAGATATCGAGAAAAAAAAAAAAACCAAAGAAATCTAAAAAGTAAGCACTCAGGCAGGCAACAAACATAGATAGGATCACATAATTCGAAGCATTTTCTAGCTATCAGACCAGAAAATTCAAACCACCTTGAACACAAAACACTAAAATGGATTGTACATAGTACTAAAATATTGTCACTTAGACGGTGAAACACACAAATAAGAACAAAAGGGATACCAATTATCAGTATCTGAATTGAAGCTAAAAGCAAGAAGTTTTAATACCAGAATGTACACAAAAAAGAGTGAGTTTGGAATCAAGAATCAAGATCTGAGAACATATATAGTAAGTAATCAAAAGCTAATCAAGAATTCCAGCATCCTCAAGAACATACAGCAAAAAATTTGTCCATCTTTGCAAGGGGATGGAATCCCTGGTATACACAAGTTTTCACTAAAATCAAAAGTACAACAAAATCATTGATGGTCAAAAGTACAACAAAATCATTGATGGTCAAAAGTACAACAAAATCCTCTTCCCCAAAATAGTAAGATGGCAGGGTTTTGGGGGGCAGGGGATTTCCTTTCATATCTACATTCATGAAGAGAAGAATTTACATTTGGGAAGTCCCCAAGCCAAAGAACTTCAGAATACAGATTAAGATTGAACAGAAAGTTGACACATCAATTATGCTGGCATTACATCGAAAGCTAACACTTCTATCCTAATTTCTACAAAATTTTGATGCAATCTACACTTCATCAGCTTCGAACTCTTAAAAATTTACATGCTATACAGTGAATATATGTATGTCTCGTGAAGCTTACATCGGTTTTGAGTACCTTCGACCAAATCCAACTCTTCCAGGCATTGTTGCAATTACACCAAGACATTACAAGTTTTAAATTACAAAACTTCATGCAACCTTGTTAACAGGACAAAGCATTGCTACTACTATGACTACTACATACAATAATACATCATACGTGAATCAAATTGACTCGTGAAATTTACAGGATTTCTACAATTGAAAAACGAGACATAGATCAAATTGAAGCATTACACATTTGAAACCTACAACATGAGATCTACTACTATACACAACTGAAAACAACATAAGGTACATGGATATTGTAGATACATCCAGTATGAACTCTGTCTAGAAATTTCCTTGCACGAGCATCACTTATGATGAGTTCATTAAATACTTGATGGAACAAAATAGTGGCCAGTATGATTAAGGCTTCTTTGGCACATTATGTAGAAACTAGCATTTTCAGAGAAATCCAAGGACAGCAAATCTAACTTATCTTCCTCCAAGTAACCAAATCGGCTGATTCAGTCACAAAAACAAACATTTGCAACTCTGATCCCTGAACGTGATTGTTAAAGCCCAAGTCAAACAATTGTTCAAAGAAATTATCTGGAAAGCCATGTCATAACTTATTTATGATGCTTACATCCACCATAGATAAAAAGAAAAACCAATTAGAGTCTTACAGAGCTAAAGACTATATCTCACAAAGATCCCATCCCACACCCATTCTCTCCTTTTCTTTTCCTTTTCCATTTTTATTTTTCCAAATTATATTAGAAGTAATCTTCCCTTATCATCCCCCCACCACAAAGAAAAGATCCCACTTATATGCAGAATGGTCATGCAAATATAGAGCACCAAATAATTGGCACGGAACGTAATGTTAGCTTCAACTCAGGATAATAAATGACCAGCACATAGACCTATATATATATGTACCAGATCCATAATTTAAAAATTACAAATACAAAAAATTGTATTTATAGAAATTTTTAAAGAAATGACAAACCTCCCCTAAAACAACACAAAAGCAATGACACTTTTAAAGTTTCACATTCCTAAGCAAAGCCCAAAAAGTTCATAAAGAATCCACCCCTCAAAAAAAAGAAAAAAAGAGGTATATATATGTGTATGC
This sequence comes from Cynanchum wilfordii, assembly GCA_025388415.1. Classification (NCBI taxonomy): domain Eukaryota; kingdom Viridiplantae; phylum Streptophyta; class Magnoliopsida; order Gentianales; family Apocynaceae; genus Cynanchum; species Cynanchum wilfordii. Next base: position 2,528,191 of record JAHSUH010003778.1, on the reverse strand, counting down.
CATCCTTTAATTGTAAATAACAAGCCGTAATCCTTATGTAACAGTAATTTATTCAACTGAAGCCATAACCTCTAAAACTACAGACATAGAAAGTTTCCATATAGCTCCAGCCTTACTTCTTAGATATATTCAGCAACACATTCAAGTTCAAACTTTGGGTATACATGTAGAAATCAGACATGAACTGCCAAAGCAACATATAAGCAGAAGAAAATCATAGATAATTCACATATGCACATATGCACAGTAATCTGGCATCAAGACATCAACTTCCAGACATCTTCTCAAGCCACTTCACTTGAAATATAATGTGTTTGCTTCAGCAAGAAAACATAGAATACTAATACATGCAACCATCACAACCATTCATAAATCAAGGTGAATATAGGAGAGAACTTGTGAATTAATACAAGGATAATGGTTTTCAAGGTCCCCTTGTATGTCAATTCTCACCAAAGAGTAACATGGGCACATAAGATATATGGCTAACAGCAAGCTTAAAGCAGTTATAACCACAGCAAGCAAATACATAATATTATGCTCATAACGATAGTTAAAGTTGTAACATGAATATTTAACTGTTTCATCAGATTATCTTCCACGATGCAGAATAAAAGCAAAGAGAAATCTGTTTTTTTTCCTGCGTCCCCATTTAAGTTTCACTTACTTCTTCAGATATAGAACCATTTTGTGAATGGCGCCAACAAATACAGAAAGATGATGATGCAGCAATGTACTTCAGCGAACTGAAAATTTGATTGGCATCATCTTCAAAGGCCTGTTAAAGGGTGAAATGCTGAATCATGTCACTCAGATGGCAGGCGCCTCCGCTTCCCATAGTCAGCATCCCTTGATCGAGACCTATGATCCTCATCTGGCATTGCACGCGATCTGCTCCTGGATCTTGAGGGCTGCCCCCTATCCCAGTCTTCCTCATAACCTGGGTCACGCTCTTTATGACGGTAGTCTCGATAATTATCCTTCTCTTCCCGGTGCCTGTGATCCCTATCATGTCTGTCTCTGTCATGCTCTCTCTCATCACGATGCCTCCTCTCAGAACTCCCAGACCAATCACGCTCAGGAGCTCTTTCCTTTTCCCGGGAAGCTGCACTTGACCTTATTCCCTTATCATGGCTTGCCTCTCCGTAACCATACTCTGATGCATTGTCTTCACCACCATAACTTGACTCCCTTGTTCTTCGGCCATGCTCTTCTCCTCCCCAACCACCCATGTTAGTGTCAGTCCACATTCCAGCATGATGTCCATCCATTCCTGCAGTTCCCATCATCCCCATTCCATTAGCAGCCATCCCTCGCCCAAAGAAGGCAGGATTAACATGAGGAGCCACCCCAGCAAGGCCCATGGGATTGACAGCAGGAAATGGAGGCATCATCCCTGGGAATGCAGGACCAGAAAAGCCTCCATATCCAGCACCACGACCCATATATGTTGGATCAAAACCAGGACCCATCATTGCCTGAGGATGCATCAAACCAGCAGGAGGACCACCAAAGGCAGGACCTGCAAGACCCTGCCCATAATGTCCTCCAGTGACACCATTACTTCCTGGTACATTTCCCATCATATTCTTGGGTCCCATGGGGCCTCCTCTTCCCCTTGCAGGCCCACCACCAGGGCCTTTATTGGGCATTCCTTGACCTCCCCGTCCCCCTGGCCCCCATCCACCTCGACCATAATTCCTTCCGACATCCCCACCAGGATAATTTGTTCCATTACCTCTTCCAGCACCATCATTAGAGGGTCTCCTACCCTGTGGCTGAGATTGAGCCTGGACTTGGGTCTTGTTCATATAGTTAGCAGCCATTTGTTTAATAGTTTGTGGAGTGGCAAAAGCCACCACACAAGCTCTCCCATTAAAAGCATGACCATTCATTCCTTCTTTACAAGCAGCTGCTGCCGTGGGGTCATAAAATTCAACTTGACAATAACCTTTGGATTTGCCACTAGCTCTCTCATCAAAGAATTTAATCTCCTTGACCTTCCCGTACTGTGTCAAAGCACTCTCAAGCTCAGCATCAGTTGTCCACCAATGCAACTCTCCAATAAAGAGCATAGAATTGCCATTCTCTATACCTGGCCTTATCTGGTTTTCATTTATGACAGGATGAGTAACATTAACAGTTACATTTGAAGGAATTTGAGTACCTGGCATCGGTGGAACACCTCTTGAGCTACCAGCACCAGGATTATGCGATGGTAATGGTACAGCCTCAACTGGACCTGGAACCTTCCCTGGCATATCATGTGAATCTACAGTGGTTTTTTGAGGCATAGCAAGCGATCCTTGGTATCCCATATTTCCTACTTGAGAACTGTGAGCCACCTCAGGAGCTCGTGCTTTCAGAGAAGCATCAGTGGCCGATGGAGGACCTATATTGGCTGTTGGGCCACTCTTTTGCTCAGGATATCGAAGTCCAGAGTCAGCATACTTTGCTTCAGTTGCACCTCCAGTGTTCTTTGACTCAGGCATCATCATTGTTTCTTTCCTAGACTCAGAAAATTTAATTTTTGGAGCTTGGAAGCCCGTATTGCTTGCTCCAGCAAGAGGTAATTGCGCCTCAGTCCTCTGCATCTGAAGAAATCCGTCCCCAACATTAACATCGTTGTACAGATCATCATATTCATCATCCTCATTAATCATCTCATCCTCGGCAAGAGCAGAAATAGCCCCACCTCCATGATACTGATTCTTTTGACTCCCTCCAAAATCTTCCTCTCCATAATCTATTTGTTCATCAGCCATTGGGTCCATTAAACGTAACAAGAAATATCACCCCACCCTTTTCCTCCTATCCAGACCAGGAAACAATAATTAATACCTCTTTAATTCCCTCATATAATTAGAGTATGAAAGAAAGTCTCATCAAAGAAAAGAAATAACCTATAGCACATAATTAAACCATGAAACCTTGTCATTATATATGTAAACAACTTTAATTCAACCCTAGAATCAAAAAATAATTAAAAAATTTAAAATTAAGAAGAAAAACAAACAAATTAAGGGATTCTCCCCCATTAACTAAGGATCCTAGCAGCTGTAACAAAAATAAAATATCATATTAAATAAAAAATGGACAAAATTTGATAGATCTCCGCATATAAGGAACTAAAATAAAGATTTTGACTTTCTCATCGGTAATAAAAATTGCAGCAAAATCTTAAATGCCCACATAAAATTATTGAAACATGAACGAAACAAAAGAATCGCTTAAGGAATTAAGATAAAATTTGAAAATCTCCGAAAACCCAAATCCTTAGTTCACTCTTATTTATCTCCAATTTAAAAATTAAAAAAAAAAAAAAACAAAAAAAAAAAGGGAAAAAAACCCCTAACAACGTATCTATAAAATGAGAACCCAATAAATATACTCAACAAATCTAGAAGAAAGCAAGCAGAACAAAGTCAAAACATGGTACAATCAGAATCAAGAAGAACGTGATAGACCATAGAATAAATAGAAAAACTACGGGTACCCCAAAATCAAGCAAAGAAAAGATTAAAAGGTACAAATTTTGAAGCAAGATTAGCTGTTCAGGACAGATTAAACATAGGGTAAATGTTTTTTTTCTTACTATTTCTTCGACGTTCTTGGTTTTTGTCTGAACTGCCCAGGTCTGACTCATAAGCAGGAAGGCAGCTACCCTTCTTTTTTCTACTCTTTCTATCTCTTGCTTCTTCAGTCCATTGTTTTCATATATAATCAGCCTTAGCTAATTATTCTTGCAAATATATTTAAAATTATTACAAGAGAAATATTTTTAGTAAATGTTAGAGAAATAAATATTAATCATAAATATATTTAATATTTTTTTTAAAAAAAAAAATAGAAATATTTTGAAGGCTTTAGTTATAATGAAGTTGTTATGCCTTCTTAACACATCTAATAGATTAATTGTATTTTTAAAAAATATTTTCTTATTATTAAATAAATATTTTATTCTTAATATAATAATGTCATAATTTTTTAATTAACTAATTCTAATTAATTTGAATTTATTTTTGGACCATTTTCAAAATTTAAGGTTAAAATCAAAATATTTTTAGACAAACTCTGTATTTATAAGAGATTGTTCATAGACACGACGTGTCTTAAACGCTCTTTTTGCCCAAATAGCGAGAGTTCGACATTTCATTTCAGCCCCAGTATTAAATTAATTAGGTAAAAATCGAACATCATTATTAAAAAAAATATCTTAAATAAATCTCAATTACGATTTTAAATATATTTATATTTAAACTAATTCAAATTTAAGTTGAATCACACGCTTTCAAATTGTATATATCTTTTTATAAAAAGTATTTTAAGCCGCTGTATATATAAATTGAAATGTTCTCTGTATATATATATATATATATATATATATATATATATATATATATTATTATACAGAAAGTGCAGCATACAACAATCTAATGAAGAGACAGGAAGATAGAAATCTGCTGGACAAGTGTAGGATAGGATAGAGAGAGCAAAATCAAGTTGATACAAAAAGGCAGAAGAAAACTTTGAAAGATATCATCAATGTGGTGGAGAAAAAAAAGGGATTAAATTTACAACTGTACCTAACTAAGTTTTTAACAAAAATAAATATATCTAATTTGACAAGATCAACCTATAACCTACTAATCAATTGAAAAATGAATGGAAGAACAAAAAGTACTTTTTATGAAATGTATTATTGTCCTCTTTTTTTAAGTCCCCCAACAACAAAAAACAAAAGAATTCAGAAGATAGTTCTAACTAGGAAGGACCTTTTGCCACACTGCACTCTTGGAGATGATCTTCGGACAGTGTTTTCTCCTCTCGAACATGGCACGTTCCACCACTGGCTGATTCTGGAAAAGACAGTCCTTCCTATCAAAAGAATACAAGAGAACCTCAAATTTGATACAATGCTGATATTATACTGCAAGTCTATTGTACAATGCCACTCGCAAGGTGCCCTCCGTTATAGTAAATGTATGGAAGGCACTTGGAGGCGTAAACTTTCACTGTGAGCTTGGCCTCATACAGGGGATGGAATGATCTTCTCTTTTGCAGGGTTGACATCAATACATCCCCTTAAAAACAGGATTTGTTCTGCATATGCTCGCGCCACATTCCTCGTACTCAGCCTTTGTATGGCAAGCCTGTAGGATGAATAGAAGCTACTTGAATTTACGGATGAAGGTGATAAACATAACAAACTTAATAGAAATCAAACATCAAAATTTACAGATGAAGGTGATAATCAAATACCGTAAAAAATTCAGGGGTGGATGCAAGTACTGAGCCACCAAACCAAACAGCATATCTCTGGATTGGATGACTGACTACATTCACTTCCACTGGTTGTCCCTGGGTAAAATTTTGTTAAAAATTACTCTTAATAGGATCACCTCACACCACTGAAAAAAAATATGACCCCAGTAATAATCTAGAATAAATGCTTACTTTAACATCTCCTGGTAAACGAGCAGTATCAGATGCAAGAACACGAGCATCAACAATCTTCTTTATGTCCCGCTGCAACCTTCTGTGGAAGTCTTTGAACATGGTTGATCCACCAGATAAAACAATATTCTGTAATACATATAAAAAAAATAAAAAATAAAAATTTATGCACAGAAATTCTACATAGAAAACTATTTGAAACAGGTAATGGTAATAAAGAGGGTGCATGCAGTAAAAAGAATTTACAGTACAAATTAAAGTAAAGCAGGCAAAACAAATAACCATTGACTAAGCAACCATAATCACTTCAAGGCATAGATTTCACTCCAAATGAGAGGTAATCAAGTTAATCACTACTGCAGATACTCGGAAGCCTGAAAAAACTGGAATACTTAACATGATAGATATTGTAAAAATTTAAAAAATTATAGTGTATTAAAGAGGAGAAATCTGTTGATAAAGCTTCCACTTTCAGTTAGCTCTAGTCATAGGATATAACAAGAATTTGAAAACTGCCTGTGCCTGTACATTTCAATTTTAGATGCCCAAAGGCTTTAGTATAGAGTGGGAAAAAATAAAATAAAAAAAGCATAAGTAACCAAATTTTTGAAGCATGAATTAAACTGCACTAGCAAAGATGTAAAGCACACCTATTCCTTTATAAAAAGAAAATTTTAAAGCACAGAGAAACTGTAAGGCCGCATGAACCTTCTTTCTTGCATATGGCATACTCATAAAGAGAGAATACAAGCATTCAACTAAGCAAGAAAGTTTATAACAAGTTCACCCGGTAGTTTATTTTACCTTATAGAGGGCCCTTCTCGTGTCAATTGGTGCAGACTGGATGCATTTGTCGATAACAACCGGTAAAGGAGTGGTAAAATCACTGTTGTAAATCTCAGGATTAAAGAAAACCTGCATTATAAGTACATCATCAAATATGTCAACCTTTTCACAGAAAGTATTCCCCGCATGAAGAAGTCATCATGTGAAACTTTGGATAAAATTTAAACCATAGCCACAACAAGTTTCAAAAAGCCAACCACAATATGAATGGAGAGTCAAGTAAACTTTTAAGGATGAACTATCCAGGAAATAACAACAGGAGAAAGGATCAAACATATTACAGTATGCACATTTGTGTAACTATTCTATAAGCCTCAATTTATTAATAATTTGCATGTGATTCCCCTGGAACATAGCTGCTTCTATTTGTAAACAGATTAATACGTATGCAAAGCCGCTGAAAGCTAAAAACTTGTTTAAACATGTTTCATCAATAATTACACGCTGTTTTTTTTTTTTTTTTTTTTTGAGTCAAAATGGGACTCAAAAAGATTGCCCCAGATATCCAAAATTCTTATACTAATTACCACACAAGCCATGCCAGGAAAATGCATAATTAACACATAGAGACTTAAATGATGAACAATGAGTGCGTAAGGTTGGGGTATTTGTCGTAGTAATGGTAGTGATAGGCATTGTTGCAGCAATTATCCAATTCCATGGTCGTCGTCATCGTCTTCCTCCGCAGCATCTCCTGTTTTTTTGGTGATAGAACAACCGTTTCTTCTTCTTATTATTTTATTTTTTTTTTTATACTTCTCACTTGACATTTTTACTCTTTTCTTTAATTAACTAAAGAATGTAAACCATTAAGTTTTTAAGTTTTTAAGTTTTTTGACAGAATCCGTCAATAAGGACTTTATTTTTCTCTAATAAAAAAGTTCGGGATTTTAAAAGTTAAAAAAAAAAATTATTTTGGGATTTGGGACCAAATCACCAATTATTTCTAGAGCAATTTATCAAAAAGAAATTATGGTGTTAGATCAAAGCAAATGATATATGATCCACTCTTTAAGTCCGTTGATCATTTCAAGAACTCAATACTTGGGAAGAGAATAAAGATGGAGAGCCATTCTACATAAAAATCTAGCAAAAAAGTGAGACAAAATTCCTGACTCAAATATTTAATAGAGGTAACTATCTCACAGTAAGAGAGAGTTGCAATGATAAAAATATATGCATTTGTGGATTTAGAATGGAGTAATTATAGAGAAAATATTTCAACTAAGAACACATAGATATTTGGATAAGAGTTGAAATAACCAAAGACAATATCGGAAGAATAAAGTTCAAACCTCAGGGCCAAGAAATCGTTCATAACCAACATCACATGAGTAAGGAGCCCCTGTTTTTGGCTTTGTGCCTCTCCAATGTTTAATGTACTTTGCTGGCTCTTTGTCATGTTTATTATACTCCTGAATAAGTTAAAAATAAAAAAGATGAATATATTAAGGACTAGAGAATAAATAGGTATCTAAGTAATTGGTTATGTTTCACAAAGTACTTTTTAAGTAGGCGATTTGTTCTTACACAGATTTCCCCCCTCCCTATTTTTCCTTGTTTTTTATATGCCTATACAAGTACTGTATACAGTTTTTACCTTCTATTGTCAAATTATGATTTACTTATCAGAAAAGGAAAACAAGGAATTAAAAGAGCTTACAGGCAAGCTAATATAGTGAACAAAGTGAATGGCCATACCTTTACAATATCTGAACTAGTATAGCAATACATTTCCTTCACTTTTCGAGCTACTTCAAAGGAATCCTCAGGAGGAACATGCTCTCCTCTTTCCTAAACAAAATGCATCAAATTAGTGAAAACAAAAATTGATTGTCAGAAATGATAGCTTAGCTTCCTATTTCCCAAACTTGTCATCAATCAAAAAGATGAAATATTATATCAGTTTGATCAAAAGTTGAACCAGAACCCACTAAAGCAATCTTCCAAGAAGAAATTTCAGTAACCCCTCACTACCCAACCCCACCCACACAATTTTGTTCCTTACCTATGAAAACAAAAGAGAGAATCAAAAGAGACATACCCGCATGAGCTGCTGAATGAAGAGTGTAACATCTCTCCCTGAAATGGGAATTGACTTAATGCTGCTTCCAATCACATAACCATCTGCAACAGGTACAATATGAGTAGCCCCATCTCCAACATCCACTACAACCCCTGTCATCTCACACTAAGAAGAAGTATTGAACCATAAGAAGCAGAGCAAACAAACACATTATCTATAGGAATTTTAGCTGCAGCAACAGTTGTATTTCTTTTTACACTTGCTTCAAAGAGAGCCTGCAAATGTATCTAAATCCAGCCCAGGAAAATATTTTATTCGTTTCTCACCAATCTCCTCCCCCAAGAAAATAAACAATTAAATAAATCTCTTACAGATGCCACCTTCAATAAAACTATCTAATAAGATGAAACCAGATATGTATTAATGTAAAAAAAGCTCCCTAAATAACTATTATTCTCATATAACGATCAATATCAAAATTTTGGAATAAAGTGCATTCCTTCAGAAGCAAAACTAACCTTACAAAATGAAATATTTGTAACAGCAAAAAGAATAGATAGGATAACAAACAGCATTCCGGAACTGAAATCTAACCAACCTTGGACGTTGTGTAGCCTGCAGCCAGAGCAAGCACAGGTTGCACTGCGATGTAAAGCCCCGGAACATTAAACGTCTCAAACATAATCTCACCGGTATACTCCCGGCTCTCAGGTGCAGTAAGCGGACTTTCAGTCAACAAAAAGTAATGATCCTCCGGATCACATCTTAGATAATTAAATATACATTGCTGCCAAAACCTTTCCATTGCATCCCAATCATCAACTTGACCGTGCTTAATCGGATAAGTAAGATTATAAGTAGTATTTGATTTAGATCTAGATAATGCCTCTTCTCCAATAGAAAAATCCAGATCCGCCATAACCCCGGCACTGTATTGCGCCACCCAGTTATTGCTCTTCATTGAGACTGACCGTGGCTGGTTCACAAACGAATCATTTACCGCCACTACTGTTGGCACTATAAAGCACGGCTCTACATTTCCAGCAAAACCCATTTTAGTATACCTAAAAAAATTTAAAAATAAAATAAAATTAGCCCGATTTTCCATTGAAATCCAATCAAACAATATCTGAGCAATTAGGAAAATATCAGATATAAGGGATGATAGTATTACCCTGTGCCGTTGTCGATGACCACGGCAGGGCGAGAAGTGGCGGCAGCGTCCATCAGAGAGAGAAGCGGAAGAATGGTGGAGAGAATTAGAGGTCAGACGGTGGTGGATCTGCGGCTGAGATCCAATGAGGGGTTTAAGGAGACTGATCATGGTCGATGAAAAGGAGAGGTAGTTGAAGAAAGAAACGACGACGTAAGAAAACGGTGACTACTCAACAGCAAGAAGTTGAAGGTGGAAGTGGGTATGGAAATGGAACCATCCATTATCTCATTGGCCAAAGCTAACAGAACAACACCACCAAGAAGAAAAAGAAGAGTTTTTCCTGTAGTAAAGATCAAATTTTTGCATCAATTTCATCATCATCTGAATCAGAGCCACCCAATTCCAACTCAGAAGTGTTCCAAAACCAGTCTTTCTGTGTCGTGTGTGCTTTTCTTTTCTTTTATCTTGAAATGGATGGATACTTTTCTTTTCTTAGCAATCAAAACAACGAAGAAGAAGAAGAATACGCAGCACAGGAGGGTTTTTGATTTTGTTCTCGCTCTTATGTACTTTTTGTGGAATTTTTGTGGGGCTTTTTCGAGGTGCGTTTGTTTTCTTGTTTAGGGAAGGGAAATAATAGAGGATTTTGGACCGTCTGATTGGGTGGCGCACTTTTGATTGCTCAAAAAGTTCGGTGCCTTGGTCGGCCGTAAATACGACGGGACACGTCAGCCAGGTGGTGAAGGGAGGTTTGAATCTGCTACGTGGAGTACTACCATATGCTACGCTAGTGTCTTGATGGCTATAAATTTTTATTTTTTTTTTTTTAATTGAATATTCATTAAGAAGGAAAAATATTACACATAAATGTTGTTTAGACCACCGATCATTGATATCATTTGCAAGGAGAGCTCGAGTTCATCTTCTTCTTTCAACAACGATCTCTGCGATCCAGGGTGAATCATAGACCCTAAAAATAGTCTGCAAAAAAAAAATAAACCTCGAGAAAATTGCTCAGAAAGAGATTGAGTTTAAAAGCTAATTCTTCAAAAAGAAGAAAAAGAGTTTGATTTCTAAAGATCAAATAGAACTCTTGCATATGAAAATGAAAGATAATAAATACCAAGAAATAGACATAATAGTAACTAGAAAACAAAAAAAATAAAAAAGAAAGCGAAAAAAAAGAAGAAAGAAAAATAAATTTCTGGCCAAGTGAGAAGCTTAGTCGGAACCAACTTCTCTCTTGGCCGAGGGAAATGGAAGAGACGAGGGGAGAGCAGCGGGAGTGGGTGGGAGAAAATATTGTATGGAGAGAATTTTTGTTGTTGAATGTTTATAAAATTTTCTTTTTATGGTATATTAATTTTTATTACAATATTTTTAAAATTAAATTAATTTACGAAATTAAAATAAAATTCTTTATCAATTAGAATTATCCCTATTTGTTAAATATATATGACTAAATAGAGAAAAAGTAATTATTGTCACGACTTTTAACTAATTATCTAGTTTGGACCTTCCAAGTAAGTTTATGGACCATTTAAATCTATCAGCCCAAAAGACCGGCCTGGTTATGTAGATTCTTGATCTTTTTTTCTTTTTTTTTTTGTATTACCCCACTTGGGGCGCCCGGTATCTCCATCTTTGGTGAGACTAATCCGGCCTCGGCCTACGGAGCGCTCGCAGAGTTCAACTCTTACTCGAGGGTAGGGCCTAACCCGGAGCTTTTTAACGTGACGCTAACCACCCCAGGGGGGATTCGAACCTTTGATCATCCGCCCTAGAGGAAGCATTAGGAGTCCGCTTAGACCAACTCCCCCAAGCTGTTGGGTTAGATTCGAACCTTAGATTCTTGATCTTTGAAATATTCATACAAACAATGTGGAAACTAAATTCTTCCTTTACCACAATAAAAAAACACATGGTATATGGTAGACGAGGTCGAATGTTATTCACACCTCAACGAAAAGTTAGACTTTACAAGTGCAATCTTTACCGAATGTCAAATTTGGTTTGGATTAGTCGAAGTCATGATGTGGTTGCTCAATTATTATTACACTCCCTTAAGCACAAATGAATTAGTAAGGAGTTGTTGGCTTAAGTGAAGTTAAGAATTTGAACCCTACTTACATATGCAGTTGTTTAAAATTTGGAGTTAGAACTTCCTCCAGCAAGGGACCAACTCGACTCAAACTAGGATTAGTCTATATGTAAATTTGGTTTAAAGTTGTATTCCTATATAGTTTGAAACTCATCTAGGACACCTCATGCTCTTAACGCGAGGGGAAAGGTTCTAAAAATTAGCTCATTTAGGAATAACCTTGTACTATATTTTAACCGTGCGGTGTAGTCTCAAGAGATTTCCTCCCATAGATCCTTCTACGTTGGTTTAAGCGAAAATATTTTGTACACTATAACTAAAGTATCAAATTTCAACTTTGTAGGAGGGCGCATTTGTAGGAAGCTTTACCCTAAATGCCAACCGTGCTAATGAAAAAAATGTGCTAAAAAAGTTTGATCACAAGATTTAAATGGTAAAAGTATCTAAAGTTTAAGATACTAATATATATATATATATATATATATATATATATATTTTTTTTTTTTTTATAAACATATATATATATATATATCCAAACCCAACTTTCTTTAGATTTCTTCACTACTTGCTTGGTTATTTTCTACGCTTTTGGCAGCTCCCAAAATGACATAGAAAGGATACAAATAATTGTATATTATTTAAGTATATTTTGAAAGCCTTTGGATGAGAATTTTACCTTATATTGTTGTTATACTCTAAAAGGGGTACTTTTTGTAAGATTTTTTTCAACCTTAAGTAATTATTGTAAATGAGTGGTCTTATCACGCTTTAAGGTTGTTTTCATTGACAAAAATTACCAAGTTTGGACACAAAGTTAAGTGTAAGTTAAGTCTTGTTTCTATCAAAATCCTAACTATATATACATCAAAGTGTCTTTATATATGGCTACTAAAATTAGTATAACGTCTTGAGTAAGACTCCTTTGAAAATAATCTTTGTTCGATCTTTGTCTTATTTTTAGCCATCTTATGAAATTTTTGATACGCCCAGTATGGATTAGATTACTGTTGAAGGAAGAATGAGAAATCGACCCTCCAAACAGTTAAGTTTTGTGTTTGGCAGTTGAAATAATGAAAATTTAGATATGATATTTGTTTCTATTTTGTTATTTTTATATTTAATTATTTATTCTCTTGTTTTCAAGACTATTCGACAATTCGGTCATGTTGTAACAAGTCAAGGGCTTGGATTTGAAGCTTTAAAAAATTAATGATATTGATCGTTTTGGTTTACTTTTAAAACTCTTCGTTTAAGTAGAGAATTTTAAACTCATACTTAATAACTACACAATAAATTTGCTAAGGGAGCGAGGTAGGAGATTCCAATGAGTTTAGAATAAATTTTTAATATTACTCCTGGCTAAATGTATAAATTTTTAAATTTACTAAAATAAAATGGAATTAATATTTCTGAATAATGTCAGGATTTTGAAAAAGAAAGCTCATGGTCATCTATTAGCAGAAACGTTTAATTGGAGAGAAGATGTAGGGTTAACCCGACCTATACATACATATATAAATATAGTATATATATATATATATATTTAAATGATCCCATTACTTGCTGAATTTTATATTTTTATTTTTCTTCATAGGCGTTGGCGAAGTTGCTTGTAATAAATTACACACTAGTACTGCAGTTTTGTCTTTCGAAGAAAAAGAAACTTGCTATTAATAAACATACCTCATTCATCACAACCAACTCATTCACTCCAAACTAATATATACATATATATATATATATTACTTGTGCAATTTTGTGATACTCCGTTTTACATTGAAAAAATAAGTGAATGATTAATGATATATAAGAATGAATATAGATACTCATAATCAATTCGGGGTATCTTTACAGTGAAGACAACACTAAATAGTTGATTGTAAGTGTTACTAGACTCATAGTCGCGGCACATGTCTACGAGTCCAAGTCGTAATGTGACTTTAAATCACATCATAAATAAACTAATTTTTATTTGAATCGAGTATGTTCATTGAATATGAAGTTCCTTATTAGAACTATAGAAAGAGATTCATCAAAATCCAAAATATCTGTATTTGTGTCGAAAATATTATATTAATATTTTTAATTCTTTTACTTAAAGAAAATTAGTATTTAATTTTATAAAGAGACACAATTTAATGGAAATATTTATTTGCATTAATTTATTAAGATTTCATAAATCATACTAAATTTTGTAACCTTCCTAAATTGAAGTTTGAGTATTTATTGTTTAGTTTGACTTGAATATTTAAAATATAGAATTTTTAATATTTTAAAATTTTCGATTCGGTATTCAATTTTGTAAATAAATTTTAATTTATATATATATATATATATATGTGGTAGCCAAAGTATCAAATAAAGCAGTCAGTTCGAAATAGTACTTGATTTTTCCTACCAGAAAAAAAAAAAAAAAAAAAAAGTACTTGATTTATGTCAAAAGAGAAGTTTGTACAAAGTAATAAATGTTTGGCAAAGTATGATTGGAATTAGTTCTCCCTTCTTTTTTTTTTGCCTACCCAAAAAGTATATAATTTGATGGCTATGATTAATCTCTTTCGCTGTAAATGCTCTGTTATTGAATTGTAAACAACTCGTCACATGAGAATGACACATACTTTTTGGCCTTGCACGTTTTGTGGCCAATTGAATACTTTAAATATTAGAGTATTCGTAGTGAAAAAGATTAGTTTCTACTGTTGGGAAAAAAACATAATTTCACTCATCTTTTACCAAAAAACTCGTGTTGCATTTATAGATTGTTTATCATTTATACCAAATCAAAAACTTGACATATATAATAAAGTTATTAACTACTATCGAGTTATGAATTTGAACTGTCTTTCTTTTATATATATATATATATATATACAAGTGCTATATTTTCTTTTACGTAAAGTTTAAATTTGAAACTTTTGCATAAAATCTCTAAGAGTACACAAACTTTTCATAAAGAAATTGATACAAGGGACTTACCTCTAATGTACAATATCTTTTGGTATACATCAACTAATACATACATATATATATATCCATTTCTCTAAAGAAATTTTCAATTAATCTTCCTTTATTTACTCCTTTCATTCTTCGTGGTTAGTTTGATACGATAAGAAAATGCATACTGCATTGTAAATATTACACGAGTCAAATATTCAACCATCATAATGAATTGAATTTAAATTAATTCAAATATTCACGAATTTAAAAATCAGATGTCTAAAAAATTAAATTTATTATATCCTAAATTTTAAATAATTATATATATTTATATATAAATGTGAATTTGTACAAAAGAAAAAGAACAAATGAAACATGTCAAGAAACAATTGGCCACAATTGGAACACAGTGATTTCTTTTCATCCTCAAACCATTGACCAATCTCAAAAGCACAGTTCAAAGTCTCTGTTTCGTTAAGAAGAAACAAGTGAATTGACAAAAATACCCCTAGTCCACATCACTAGTCAAGTTTCACAGAAGCGTAGACTGACATTACCCCTGCAAGGCCAACTCTGTCATTCTCACTTTTTTTTTTCACTCTCTCTCTCTCTCTCTCTTTTCTTTTTAACTCGGAGTTGGAGCCGCTTCTCCTCTCTCTCTCTCTCTCTTTTACTCACTGAGTACAGTTCGGGTCATTTTAGCCCTACTCTTAATCATTACCCAGCACCTTGGGCCCAGCCCCTGAAACATATCGCATTCACCTATTATTTCATTTCGCAAAAAAACTTATTTGTTATAAACGGTTTAATAATGTCATTTGTTTTTATACTAAAGAAGTATAGTCCTCCCAAAAAGTGACGAAGGTGTGTAAAGGTTTTCTTGAGCCGGATGGAAATTGGCCTCGAGTTCAAAAACATAAGGGAGCTTGACTACAAGACCCACACGTCGAGCAAGGACTAAAGTTGGTCTTAGTGATCCGACGGTGCTGAGTGGAAAGATCGTCACTCAACAGATAAAATTTACTCTTGGGTCAGGCCGAACAGAGATTGGCCCTCGAGTACAAAGACATAAGGGAACTTGACTACAAGACCCACCCGTGGAGCACAGACAAAAGTCGGCCTTAGTGATCCAATGGTGTCGCGTGGAAGGACCATTGTCATCCCTAAATCTTGGGCTTAATTTAAAAATTAGAAAATCCTTAATCGTGTTATTATTTATTGGAGGATGTAGTCGTGTTATAAAGAAGTGTTACACCCTAGGGGTGAAAGCCACCTTTAGAATATCGGACGTTCACCGATTGATTTTGGACTGAGTCTAATTATGTTCGGTTGAGCCTAGCGATGAATGGAATACCCCGTCCCACATCAAAATAATAAATGAATGTGTAATGATATATAAAAATGAGTTACCAGCCCATGATCACGAGCTTGTGAAACTTACATTATTTATTTATTTTTTTTTGGTAAATAAGTGAAACTTACATTATTTTTAACTAGAAAGAAAGTAGTTAATGTGGTGCTTATCCTAATAAATACGACAATTAAATTAAGAGTGGAAAATATGAGCGCGTTAGCAGCACTCTTCACTCTCCATCGTACAGTGCCCACTCCACGACACTTACTTTCTCTCTCCTCGACTCTCCCCTAATCTATCACTGACCACTGAAATAAATGGATCTACAACACATTAAAACTCAACTCTTTCTCTCTCTATATATACATAATTATATATATATATATATATCACCTATATCATATCAATTCTCCCATACTGCAAGTTTTCTCTCATTAAATATGTATACATATATATTACACACACAGTTGAGTTAGAGCTGAGCTCACTCACTTTCTTTTTCTCTCTCTCTATATATAGGATCTTATGTCATATCACAGATGTTTGGGAAGTATCGCCCAATCGATCGCCGATCGGGTGCGTGATTTCGCTTTCAATCTACACACCAAATCGCCGAATCTCTCGTGGAGATTATTATCGTCGGTTAGGTCTTCAAAGCATTGTCGATTAAGGAAGGATTTGAGTTGGTGTCATTCCGCATTTTGGTGAATTTTCTTTGATCAGTGAGGGAATGGGCTGATTTTTTGGGATTTTGGAGTTTATTTTGGGTGTGTCGTGATCCAGGTTGGAAAAAGAAAAAAAAAAGATTTTTAGTTTTTAGAATACTTTTCTTCTTTATTTTATTTTATTTTTTTGATGAGAAAATGAATCCTTTGTGCTGCATTGCCCCTGTGTCGATCGATCGGGATCGAGCTAATCCGACTGTTGTCAAGTCGCAGAATGATGGGTTAGGGATTGAGAATGCAGTCACAGTGAGGCCAGTGAATTTTAACTCGAGGCAGAGCTTTTCTAATGCTCGGATTTCGTCTGTTAATGGGGATTCTGAATCAACTGCGAAAAATAATAATGGTAGCTTTGATAATTGCAACGCTAATGGTGGTGGCTTAGCTGAAGAAAATGCTGGCGAAGGTAAGGAAGCGACTACGAGAGTGGTGTATAGTGGCAATGTGAGCGTGGCTGGTGTGCTTTATAAGTGGGTGAACTATGGGAAAGGGTGGAGGGCGCGGTGGTTTGTGTTGGAAGATGGAGTGTTGTCTTATTATAAAGTGCATGGACCGGATAGGATTGTGATGAGTCCAGGTGGGGAGAAGGGTTTAAAGGTTATTGGAGAGGATTCTTGGAGGTACTTGAGGAAGGCTAGTGACATCGGTAGCAACCATCACCGTCTTAATGGGTCTATCAAGCAGTGGAAACCGTTTGGAGAAGTGCATCTGAAGGTTCGCCCAGAGAACCCTGTTTGTGCGTCTTTGATCGTATTTTCTTGATTAGTTTCATCTGTATTTCCTTTGTTTTTCTCTTTCTGTTTTTTTTTTTTTTTTTGGCTGGTTGGTTCCTAGGACGTGTATGTTTAGACCTTCAAATTTTGGTTTTATAAAATTTCAAGAAAATCATGTTGACCTGTAAATTTCTACTAAAGTTTAAGACTTTGAGCTCCAGTTCTTGTTTTTTCCTTCACAAGGCCCTTATGGCTTTTGGTTCACATAATTGAGCATCTCTTTTTCAACATCTTAGTGTAAGATTTAAGTAGAAAAAAGGTCTATTGAACTATTTGAGATGCAAATGCTCCAGATTTAAAGATTCACATCTTATTATTATCAGCAAATTTGGCTACTGGCTGCATTTTAATAGATGTTAGTCCATTAGAGAGCTGATCCACAATCTGTGAGAGTGGCAAGTTGGTAGTGGTACAACCTATTTCATTCAAATCGTGTTGAGAGAGTAAACCACAGTGCTTTAGTTTCTCAATATTGCTAAAATGTTCTTGATCTAATTATTTTCCAGAACCCCATTATAACTAGTGAACATGTTATGCAGGTTTCTTCTGTTCGAGCTAGCAAGTCAGATGACAAAAGGCTCTCAATATTCAGTGGAACAAAAACTCTTCACTTGCGATGTCCCTCTAGAGAGGACCGAACTTCATGGATCGAAGCACTTCTTTCTGCTAAAGATCAATTTCCTAGAATGCTGTCAAGTAGCGATTTTGCTTCATCTGAAGAATTTGTTGTTTCAACTGAGAAACTAAGATCACGCTTGCTGCAAGAAGGTCTTGGTGAGCCTGCTGTGAAAGATTGTGAGTCAATTATGCTGAATGAACTTGCTGAGCTGCAAAATCAGCTTAGATCTCTTCAAGTTAAACATCTTTTGCTGTTGGACAGGTTGAGACAATTAGAGGTATTCACTATTCCCCTGTTTCTGTTCCATGTTTTGCTTCTACGAGTACAGTTTTTAAGTAATGCATGAATGCAAAAATCATATAGTGACCGGTTTACATGACTGTCAACAATAATTTATTTGGGATTGTCATTTGTGAGTGGCAGCAGAACAAAAAAAAAAAAAAAAAAAAAAGAGAAGGATAAAATAGAAAAGAAATAAAATCAAGTCTCTAAACTCTGTTGCACCATCATAAATAAGAAAAAGTGAATGACTTGTTACTTGTCAGGCATAAATGAGTAAAGTACAAAGGCTTTAAAATCTCTCTTGTTTAGATATTAGAATCTATCTGGTAAGCCGAGGGGGAAGCAGCAAAAGCTGCAATCTTACAATCCCTCGATGACTATGTTTTCAGCTGGTTTGTATCAGCAGTCTTTACTCGGTGGCCTTCTTATATAAGGAACTATGTATACACAATTTTGTTTTGCAGACTGAGAAGATTGAGTTGGAAACCACGGTGGTTGATGAAACTAAGGAGAGGGATTCTTGCTGTGGAGGGAATAGAAGATTTAGTGGTTAGTTTTGGATGCTAATTGTTATCTTATATGTTGAAGTATAAGAAACTGAGTATGATACTTCCATCAGTATGATTTTGAGATTTGCTTCTTCTTTTCTTTCTGCTATATCACAGATTTTTATTCCATAATGTCGGAAGGAAGTGCAAGTGACTCTGGAGGAGATAATGAAAGTAGAGATGGTGGAGATGTTGAAACAGATGAAGAGGATGGTGCATTTTTTGATACGCGTGATTTTCTGTCTGCTGAATTTTTACGAAGTGCTTCATACCGGGGTAGAGAAAGTACTGGAAGTGCCTGTAGCTCTTCATTATGTGATAAAGGGCCATTTTGTTTTGATCATCTAGGAGTTGGAAATGGAATTAAGTCTATTGAATATCCATTAGTTAAAAGGCGAGATAGTTTGCCAGAACCAAAGGAGAAGGAAAAGCCAGTGGGTTTATGGTCAATAATCAAAGATAACATCGGTAAAGACCTGTCTGGAGTCTGTCTTCCGGTGTACTTTAATGAGCCACTATCTTCATTACAGAAATGTTTTGAAGACTTGGAGTACTCATACTTGGTTGACCGAGCATTGGAGTGGGGGAAGCAGGTGAGTTTTCTTTCATGATCTTGTTTTGCTTCCACGCAGCCAAGTTACTGAGCTTAGGATTTGAGACCAGTTTTGCTCTTTCTGATGGGGGTGGGGGTTGGTGAATGTCAGTTTTTTTACTCTTTTGGGCGTTAACCAATTTTGTTAAGGTGCTTTAATAACCTAATTAACCTCCAACAAAATAATGTAAGCAAGCACATCTTCAGTTTCAGGTGTTTGTCAGCAAATTTGATCTGTCCCCTACGTTAGTTCCAGTTTTTCACCTCTCACTTTTACTGGTGACAATATACTCACAAATGATAATTGTAATCAGTTTGAGTTGGTTGTCTTGTAAGGAGACTACACAAGATCCACTTCTGAAGCTATGGAAGAACAGTTAGAAACTACTCTACTCCAACTGAATTCTACAAGAAATATATCAATCACCTCTTCTTGAATGCTGGAGAATGTTTATATAGAGGATCAAATTCAGGAGTCTAGTGATATAACCTAACTACCTTGAGATGCCATGAGTCAGGAACTTTGGAAAATGAGAAAAATGAATTAGTTTAAAGTAATGTCCAAGTTCCTGATGTATAAGGCTCTAAGTTCCTCGCATATGTGGTTTGTAATTTTAGTTATATCAGATGTAATGGTGCTGCATTACTAGTTGGAGCAGAACATAAATGCTTTTCTGGGAGTTCAAAACTCATAGTAGTAGTCTGGAGTCAACGATTCACGGATTGATATCTGAATGGCTAACATCTAAATTTCCATTTTTATGTGCTGAGTAATCACATGTATCACTAACTGTTGGATCATCACTTCGTTCTCCACATGAACTAAATATAGCCATTCTGCAGGGAAATGATCTGATGAGAATCCTCAACGTTGCAGCTTTTGCTGTGTCTGGTTATTCTTCAACAGAAGGTAGACAGTGTAAACCTTTCAATCCTTTACTTGGTGAGACCTATGAAGCAGACTATCCAGATAAAGGTCTACGTTTCTTCTCTGAAAAGGTAGTTTTCCCAAGAGATTCTTCCTTTTTTTGTGATTAATATTTATTACTTATGACAAAAGTCCCAGAGAACTGCAATTTAATTCTCTTGGAGAAAAATTTTCAGGTTAGCCATCACCCCATGGTTGTAGCTTGCCACTGTGAAGGCAGAAATTGGAAATTCTGGGCAGATTCCAATCTCAAAGGCAAGTTTTGGGGACGTTCTATTCAACTTGACCCTGTTGGTATTCTTAGCTTACAGTTTGAAGATGGCGAGACATTCCAGTGGAGTAAGGTCACGACTTCCATATACAATATCATTATTGGTAAAATCTATTGTGATCACTATGGCACCATGCGCATTCGGGGGACTGGTAAATACTCCTGCAAGCTTAAATTCAAGGAGCAGTCTATTATAGATCGCAATCCTCATCAGGTAATCTATCATATGTGCTGCTAATGACCATTGTTCTCAGTGGTGTAGAAGTTAACAGCAGCATAAAATTTCTACCCATTTGTTATGGAGACAGACTAAGTTTGCCATTGGAATTGTAGGTTCATGGATTTGTCCAAGACAACAAAACTGGGGAGAAGGTGGCAATGCTGTTAGGGAAGTGGGATGAAGCAGTTTACTATGTGTTGGGAGATCCCACCACAAAGCCAAAAGGATACGATCCGATGACAGAAGCCATATTGCTGTGGGAGAGGGACAACTCTGTCACAAAGACTAGATATAATCTCACACCTTTTGCTATATCCTTAAATGAATTGACACCCGGTTTACAAGAAAAGCTTCCTCCAACTGATTCAAGGCTAAGACCAGATCAGAGACATCTAGAGAATGGTGAATATGAACTGGCTAATGCTGAGAAGTTGAGACTTGAACAACTGCAGAGACAGGTAATCCATCCATATATTCATCCATTTGTATACTGATCAAGATTTTGCTATTCAGAACTCTTTTGAATTTCTGTCTTATGTTTCTTGGCAGGCAAGGAAACTCCAAGAGAGAGGTTGGAAACCAAGATGGTTTGAGAAAGATGAGGACGGGTGTTATCGTTATATTGGTGGATATTGGGAAGCTAGGGAGAAACAGAACTGGGATGGAATCCCAAATATATTTGGCCAGTCAAACGATTTGCCTCCTACCATAGATGAGCAATCAGCTATTTAATTTAATTTTTTTTTTTTAAAAAAAGAGAAAGAATTGTTCTGCACTTTCTTCCATTGTGTGTGTTTTTCATGTAGTCTTTTCTACAAAGCACCTAATCCTCCACCAAGCAGTGTGTAGAGTGAAATGTTTTGCTGTGCTCTTTCCTTCTATCCTTACTTAATATATGGTTCCCATGCAGTCTTGCGAATGATAAACAACAATCTTGGAAGTAAATGTTATATGGTATATTATTAAAGAAAGCAAGCATGCTTGTATTTGAAGTATTTATCATTTTTGCAATAATATAATTCATGAGCTTGTTTTTGTTCAAAATACTGCCTTGGAAAACCTAATTGACTCTCTTTACTAAACCCTACAAAAAATTTATCAATAGAACTTGTTTAAAAATATGGGACCAGTGAAGGCTCTCGGTTGATAAAAGAAAATTGGAAAAAATTATTAAATAAGATGTACTCATTTCCAGGCTTTCCGTCCGCGGAATTGTTTGCCGGATCGCTGCTGTTTTTTCTTCTTCTCCTGCCTCGATTTTGCAGCTCTGGCTTTCTTTGCAGCAAAAGGCATAACCTTCTTGTGTTCTTTCTGCCGATTGCTCAAACCACCAGTCTGTTGAAAACGCACACAAACACACAAAAATAAAATATGGTTGAGGTTGGTGAATCAAAATAGCTAATCAGAAAATTACAGATCAAAGACACAGAGATCTGAAAACAAAAAAAAAAAAGAAAAAAAAAGGTACCTTCTTCTTTTTTATGGCTGTTCGAGCTTGGTACTTATCCTTATCTTCCCTTCCAGCTCTTACCAAGGCTAGTCTTTCATCCTTGCTTAACTTCTTTCGTATGTTTGCCTGAAATGTCAGAGACATTGCACTAAATAGGGTATTCAAAGAACTAAGCTACCATGGAGAGAGCAAAAAGAACTGAGAGGAAGTTCCCCAGTATATTTACAAGAGTGGGAAATTATAATCAGCTTAATAGGTACTCCCATCAACTAATAAAAATTATTCCCCAATATGGCTTCAGTTTAAAATTTTAAAATTGAAACTAACCTCAAGTGTGGTGGCGTCAACTCGTTTAGTGCTAAGTTGTTCTGAACTTGGAATCTTAAATCCATGTTGAGTTAATGCTACCCTTGCCTCTTTTTTAGCCTGGTAATGAGAAGAAGTTAAAAAAAGGAAAGTACTCATTAAGTGCTGAACAAAGGATTTAGATGTAAAAAGGACACATAAATATTAGATGGTTTTATGAGAAACGAGCATCTAGACAGAATTGCTTTGGTGAGAAAAAAGCAGCAAACCTTTAGCTCTTTAATTCTTCGGAAATCATCATTAGACAGAATACCATCTTCTTTTGTCACTGATGTTTCTTCCATCCTTGATCCAGCCAACTTCTTCAAAGCTCGAAGACTTCTATTTGCAGCATTCAATTGATCTTCAAAATCAGAGAACTTCCTCTTCCCTTCTTTAGATTTCCTTTCAACAGTTGCACTGTCCTTTATAATCTCCTCAGTAGTCCCCTCCTGGCTACTTGAGGCCTTCTCAGTATTATCATCATCAGAGCTATAATGTGCATCATCATCTTCAGACCCCCCTTCTTCATCTTGTTGCATACTATTCGTTTCACAGTCAATGCCATCATTGTCACATTCTAGATCATCATCACCAGAGCTATCAAAATCACTCTCAGAAGTACCACCTCCAGCATCTTCACTAGAGTTATTATCTCCTTCAACAAGTTCAACATTTTCATCATTTTTAACATCATCATCATCATCATCCTCATCATCACTTCCACCATCATCATCTTCCAATAGCTCTACCCCTGGGACATTGGCGGCTACACTGACTTCACCAAAAGCTTTTGGCCTTGCCTTAGGATCAATAGAACGCCCTCTATCCTTCTTCAGCAAAAGTGAAGGGCAAACCTGCAGAAAATGTGCCAAATTTCCAGAACAAAAATCATCCATAACTGTTAAGGAATAAATTTGCAGAACTGGGCAGAACAGGGGAATGCTTCACAAGATACCTCTCTAAATAAAGTCAAAAGTGAGCGAGCAGATGAGGAAACAGATTTTTCATGTGATTTCCTGTACAATATGAGATCTTGTAGCAAATCCTCTGTCATCAACTAGAGAGAGAGATGGGAAAAAAAAAAGCCTTAGTTCATAATTAAAGCAAGAAGAAATTCATTGTGACCCATAAATACAATTTATATCCTACGAAAAGAAAAGAAAAGAAAGAAAAGGAAAAAAAGTAAAGAAGCAAAGAATCTGTTAAAAATAGTTCGAAGGACATTAGAGATATACCAAAGGCATACGCAGGCAAATTTCCCGAACCACATTAAGTCCAACAGTAATGGCCTGTCAAAGCTCAGGAAGAATAAGATCCAACTTCAAATAAAGATGTTTATTAAGGAAATAAGCTACATGGGAGACAACCTGAACAAACTAAGTAATACCTCTGTACGAGATCGATCATGCACAAACTGATTCACAATTTGTTTAAATAACGGTTCAACTGCATCAGGTGGTACCTGGTTTCAGAACATACTATTGTCAGATGCAATTAGGGGAAGAAAAAGAATTAACTTATCCTACAGGAAAATTGTGAAGATAAAGACAACCAAAAAGCATACCATATCGTGGCATGCCTGAACAGCTGCTGCAAGCAAACTAGTTACTTCACGCTGATGGGGCTGAAAATAAAGATATATGCTCTCGTCAAGATTCAGAAACCCAAAGTCTAAATGCTGGAAAAAAAAAACAAAGAAAAATTAAAAACCTGAACATATCTCTGAAGGTAAGGATACAATGTCAGTAAAATCAGGCGATGAAGTCCAACGGTTCGTGAAATCACTTGCAGCATCATCATCTTAACCTACAGAATCATATATTGGCAAGAAAACATTATGTCAATGGCATTTGACAGCAAAGTTGACTGGAGAAGGAAGCATAGAAAAATTACGAAAGATCAAGACCAACAACCTGAAACCGTTCATTGCTACTTTGAAGACGTGAGAACAACTTCTCAACAAATCCCTGTGGGAAAAATATGTCATCACTAATAAACTAATTCATTATAACTATAAAAAAAAGGAATAAAGTGCAGCAGAAATAACAGTATTAGCAGCCAACCTGTGCATCTTTCAAATGGTTCAGTGGAGAGTAATAATTTGAACTGTTCTTCTCTGATTCCAATCGCTGCTGCTTCTTCATACTACGGATGGCACGCTGCAATTTTGCTTTCTTCTTCTTTTTGCTGGATGTGGTCCCTTTATTGTTGGCCTAAATGGCCACAAGTAAATGAGAAGTCCTTAGTTTCTTTAAAACAAGTACTGAAACATAATACATGTTGGAATACCAACTTATGTTCTAGAATGCACCTTGATTAAGGTATTGAAAAGCTATTTTGAAATATTCACTGAGAATATACTCGACAGGGACCAAAAGCAAAAATAAGTAGAGGAACTCTAACGAAGTAAAAGGGATCATTGACAAATAGTGGAGGAAGATTCTCAACATATGACAAAGAGATTTTTGGCAAAAATCCATAGGAACCACAGTTTAGACCACAACAAAAAAGTATGGGTAGATCTAAAACAAAGCAACCAACCTTGTACATAGCCTCCTTATTAACAACAACTTGAGGCTGATGGGCAGGTAGCTCATGTTCACTGTCCGAATCATCACTGTCATCATCTTCAATCTTCTCATAGTCAAGAAGAAATGACAGTGCAGCAATCATGATCCTGAAGAGTTTACAAAGATAAGGAATTAATAAGCGTAACGGGAATCAACATATATATTGTCTGTAATTGGTACAAACCTAGATGATGGATGAAAACATGCTGTACAAATAGCATTAGCTGTTCTATCATCTGACCACACTTTTCTCCGATGAAGATCACAGAGAGTGACAAGGGACCTTTTTGCTTTTGCTTCATCCTCTTGCTGTCACATTCCACTAATATTATGACATAATCATAAATTTATTAGGTATAGATGAAATTAAAACTTCTTTACTCACAAACCTGCAACATTGAGAACAAGACATTCTGAAGTGTCCGATTCTTTGGATCATTCTTGTGTTTCTGGTTCATTCGCCCAATACTATGAATAACGTGTGAGAATGTCAAATGTTTAAGAGGCCTATCACCAAGTGTCTGAAGCTCCAAGAACAATGCCAGTGTATCCCCAATGTCAACCATCTGGTTATCAGAAACTTCCAAAAACATTAGTCATGCACAGATGGAAAATTTTTAAAGCAAGCTCCTACATTTACTAAGTTCAGCTAAAACCTAAGGAAGCAATCATTTTCACACAAGTTTGTTTGACAAATACGTCCAAAATACCTATATTTTAACACATTTCAAGTTTCTAGACTCATTAACCTCGAATCGCATCCCCTCCTTTCTCCCCCAACCCCCCAACTCACTCTATTATGATATCTCTCAAAGGAGAAGCCAGAGAAAGCAAGCTATTTAAGCACTTTTGTACAATCTCCATAAAAATATACAGTCTTACAACCTTGCAAACAAAGTATGCATAACTAAAATTATTGCCCTCTTCAGTACTCTTTTAATAAATTAAACAAGCTAAATGATCCAATCACAGAATATTCAAAAAGAAAATTATCAGCCAGACAATTGCACAAAAACAATAGTAAATAAAAGAGGAAAATTATTTAAAATTATGAATCAAGACAAATTGGCATAGTACAGAGAAAAAGAATTAATCAAACACCTTTCGAGAAAATACTAAAGTATTTAACTTTCCTTAAAAATTCAAGAATAAAAGTTCAGCAATGCACCTTCCGATTCATCAGGAGAATCAGAGCTTGAGTCACGTGAACCCGAAGTCCGGATAAGAGAGTCCTTGCTGAGGACTGAAGAAAACCAGTAAGTTCCTTGGTAAACCCAACTAACTGTTTGGGATAAAACGGAGTAACTTGTGCCAAGAACATTGCCCGGTCACCGAGGTCCTTAGCAACGGTGGGGTCGGCTGCTATGCCGCTTACAGTGGTGAAGCTCATCGCCGCCTGCTGCTGAAAAAGCTCCACCGAAGATTTGAATTGGCTGTAAATCAGCTGGAGCTCCGTTTCGTATCCTTCCGGGTCAATCTTCATTTTAGACTGCAAAGAAGGAAGGCTCAGCTTCTCAGACCCGATACCCGATGCCGTTATCGCCTCCGGCATCATTGGTACCGGCGCCGGCCCAGGCGCTGACACCATTCCAAGTTAGGTAACTGAGGAGAAGATATTATTAGTAAGATTATAAAACCTTTGTAAAGCCCTAGCAAGAAAGGCGGCAACTTTGTCAGTTTAGCGGAAGCTGATTTCATATTTATACTAACTTTTTTTTTTTTGGTGAATACATATTTATAGTAACTAGTCACTTAAAATTTAAAAGTTTTAATTTACTCCCTAAAGTTTCTTAAATATCATTTTCAGTCACTTTGTCTTTATTTTTTTTTTCTTTAATCTAAATTGGCAAAAAAAAATTATAATTTCGTTGTCACCTAAAGTCTCACATTACACGCCCAAGTGATCTACTGAGTGGTTATAAAGTAGGGTTAGAAACCCTTTACTCAATTATACATTTTAAATCAGTCAAAATCTACTTAAAGTGGTAAAAATGAACAATATAATTGAGTCGTTCATAATAAAATTCATCATTATGAACCCCAAAGCGCAAGTGAGTTGGTAAGGAATTCTCCAAGCTTAAGTGAGGTTTAGGGTTCAAACCTCGACTCATGTATGCAACTGTTTAAAATTTGTGGCTAGAATATCCTCTCGCAAGGGATCAACCCGGCTCGAACGAGATTAATGTGAATTAGCTTAAAGATGCTCTCTCATAGTTTATAACTCATTTAGAACATCTTGTGCCCTAAGTAAAAATTTTTAAAAAAAATCAGCATTATGAAGAAGAGATTGTTTCTAGCAATCAGCCACATCACTCTATTTTGGTAGACTTAGCCCTCAATCCATAACAAAAAGAATCAATGCAAATATAGAAAGATTGAAATCCACTATCACATATATCAAAAGAGATATATGATGGGCGGATGGTCGAGGGTTCGAATCCCCTGAGGTGATTAGCGTCATGTTAAAAAGTTCCGGGTCAGGCTCTCACCTTCGAGTAAGAGTTGGACTCTGCGAGCGCACCTCGGATCGAATCCGAATTAGTCAGCCCGTGTGAGTTCGGATACCAGATGCTTAAGAAAAAAAAGAAGAAGAGATATATGATGTGATTCACAGTGAATTTTGTACTGATTTTGCCCAGGTATTTTTCTTCTTTCTTTGCTTTGGTGCTTATATCAATGATGCAGTTTATGTTAACACAGGGATGCACTTTAAAATAGTTATATTGTATATATATATATATATATATATATATATTATATGAGTTCTTTTTCTGTTGAATTGAATTTATTGTGGTTTTTTTTTTTTTTTTTTTGGGCTAAGTTACAAAGTGTTAAGTCTCAAATTATAGGATGAGATTCAAGCTCACCTGCCCCTTGTGGTATTGTCTTCTCTACACTAGGGATACTTCGAGTTGACTATGAGTATCTATGTTCATTTTTATATAAAATTACAAATTCATTTATTATTTTAACGTGAGACGGAATATTGCAATAATATTAAAAAGAAAGCAAGAATGAGCTTGTATTGTTCAAAAGACTGCTTATTGACTCTCACTTAACCCTACAAAAAATTATCAATAGGATTTGTTTAAAAAATATGGACCAAAAAGAGGGAAAAAAAAAAAAAAGATTTACTTCCCAGGTAGTGGAGGCTCGGTTGATGAAGGAAAGTAGGGAAAAATTATTAAATAAGTTGTGTGATCATTTCCAGGCTTTCCGTCCACGGAATTGTTTGCCGGATCCCTGCTGTTTTTTCTTTCTCTCCTGTCTTGATTTTGTAACTTTGGCTTTCTTTGCAGCAAAAGGCATAACCTTCTTGTGTTCTTTCTGCCGATTGCTCAAACCACCAGTCTGTTCAAAACACAAAATAAAAGAATATGGTTGATGTTGGTGAATCAAAATAGCTAATCAGATAAAAAATACAGATCTGTAAACAAACAAAAAAAAAGGTACCTTCTTCTTTTTTATGGCTGTTCGAGCTTGGTACTTCTCCTTATCTTCTCTACCAGCTCTTATCAAGGCTAGTCTTTCATCCTTGCTTAACTTCTTTCGTATGTGTGCCTGAAATGTCAGAGACATTGCACTAAATTAGGTATTCAAAGAACTAAGCTACTGAGGAGAGAGCGAAGAGGAAGTTCCCCAGAATATTTACAAGAGTGGGAAATTACAATCAGCTTAATAGGTACTCCCATCAACTAATAAAGAATCTGCCCCAATATGGCTTCAGTTTCAAATTCTAAGATTCAAACTAACCTCAAGTGTGGTGGCATCAACTCGTTTAGTGCTAAGTTGTTCTGGACTTGGAATCTTAAATCCATGTTGAGTTAAGGCTACCCTTGCCTCCTTTTTAGCCTGATAATGAGAAGAAGTAAAAAGGAAAGTACTCATTAAGTGCTGAACAAAGAATTTAGATGTAAAAAAAGACACATAAATATTAGATGGTTTTATGAGAAACGAGCATGAAGACAGAATTGCTTTGGTGAGAAAAAAATAGCCAACCTTCAGCTCTTTAATTCTTCGGAAATCATCATTAGACAGAATGCCATCTTCTTTTGTCACTGATGTTTCTTCCATCCTGGATCCAGCAAACTTCTTCAAAGCTCGAAGACTTCTATTTGCAGCATTCAATTGATCTTCAAAATAAGAGAACTTTCTCTTCCCTCCTTCAGATTTCCTTTCAACAGTTGCATTGTCCTTTATAATCTCCTCAGTAGTCCCCTCCTGGCCACTTGAGGCCTTCTCATGTGCATTATCATCTTCAGACCATTCTTCTTCATCTTCTAGCATACTATTCGTTTCACTGTCAATGCCATCATTGTCAGATTCTAGATCATCATCACCAGAGCTATCAAAATCACTCTCAGAAGTACCATATCCAGCATCTTCACTAGAGTTATTATCATCTTCAATAAGCTCAACATTTTCATCATTTTTACCATCATCATCACTTCCACCATCATCATCATCTTCCAATAGCTCTACTCCTGGGACATTGGTGGCTACACTGACTTCACCAAATGCTTTTGGCCTTGCATTAGGATCAATAGAACGCCCTCTATACTTCTTCGGCAAAAGTGAAGGGCAAACCTGCAGAAAATGTGCCAATTTTCCAGAACAAAAATCATCCATAAATGTGAAGGAATAAATTTGCAGAACTGAGCAGAACAGGGGAATGCTTCACAAGTTACCTCTCTAAACAAAGTCAAAAGTGAGTAAGCAGCCGAGGAAACAGATTTCCCATGTGGTTTCTTGTATAATATGAGATCTTGTAGCAAATCCTCTGTCATCAACTACAGAGAGATAGATGGAAAAAAAAAAGATCCTTAGTTCATAATATAAAGCAAGAAGAAATTCATTGTACCCAGAAATACAATTTATATACATAGGAAAAGGAAAAAAAAAGGAAAGAAGCAAAGATTCTGTTAAAAATAATTCGAAGGACATTAGAAAGTATACCAAAGGCATACGCAGGCATATTTCGCGCACCACATTAAGTCCAACAGTGATGACCTGTCAAAGCTCAGGAAGAATAAGATCCAACTTAAAATAAAGATGCTTATTAGGGAAATAAGCTACATCAGAGACAACCTGAACAAACTAAGTAATACCTCTGTAGGAGATCGATCACTCACAAATTGATTCACAATTTGTTTGAATAATGGTTCAACTGCATCAGGCGGTACCTGGTAGCAGAGAACATACTATTGTCAGATGCAATCAGGGGAAAAGAAGAATTAACTTATCCTACTGGAAAATTGTGAAGATCAAGACACAGCTACAAAGCATACCATATCGTGGCACGCCTGAACAGCTGCTGCAAGCAAACTAGTTACATCACACTGATGGGGCTGAAATCAAGATACATCCTCTTGTCAAGATTAAGAAACCAAAATTCTAAATGCTGAAAAAAGAAAAATAAATAAAGAAAAACCTGGACATATCTCTGAAGGTAAGGATACAAAGTCAATAAAATCAAGCGATGAAGTCCAACAGTTCGTGAAATCACTTGCAGCATCATCATTTTAACCTATAGAATCAAATATTGGCAAGAAAAAATTATGTAAATTGCATTTGACAGCAAAGTTGAATGGAGAAGCAAGATTAGAAAAAGAAGGAAAGATCAAGACCAACAACCTGAAACCGTTCATTGCTACTTTGAAGACGTGAGAACAACTTCTCAACAAATCCCTGCGGAAAAAATATGTCATCACTAATAAACTCATTCATGATAATTTATAAAAAAAAAAAAAGGAATAAAGTGCAGCAGAAATAGCAGTATTAGCAGCCAACCTGTGCATCTTTCAAATGGTTCAGAGGAGAGTAATAATTTGAACAGTTCTTCTCTGATTCCAATCTCTGCAGCTTCTTCATTCTACGGATGGCACGCTGCAATTTTGCTTTCTTTTTCTTTTTGCTGGATGTGGTCCCTTTATTGTTTGCCTAAATGGCCACAAGTAAATGAGAAGTCCTTAGTTTTCTTTAAAATAAATGCTGAAACATAATAAATGTGGGAATGCCAACTTATGTTCTTTAGAATGCACCTTGAACTAAGGTGTTGAAAAGCTATTTTGAAATGTTCACTGAGAATATACTCGACAGGGACCAAAAGCAAAAATAAGTAGAAGAATTCTAACGAAGTAATAAAGATCATTGACGGATAGTGGAAAAAGATTCTCAACGTATGATGAAGAGATTTTTGGCAAAAATCCATAGAAACCTCAGTTAGGACCATGACAAAAGAAGTATGGGTAGATCTAAAACAAAGCAACCAACCTTGTACATAGCCTCCTTGTTAACAACAACTTGAGGCTGATGGGCAGTTAGCTCATGTTCACTGTCCAAATCATCACTGTCATGATCTTCAATCTTCTCATAGTTAAGAAGAAATGACAGTGCAGCAATCATGATCCTGAAGAGTTTAAAAAGATAAGGAATTAATAAGCGTAAGAGGAATCAACATATATATTGTCTGTAATTGGTAGAAACCTAGATGATGGGTGAAAACATGCTGTACAAATAGCATTAGCTGTTCTATCATCTGAGCATACTTTTCTCCGATGAAGATCACAGAGAGTGACAAGGGACCTTTTTGCTTTTGCTTCATCCTCTTGCTGTCACATTCCACTAATATTATGACATAATCATAAATTTATTAGGTTTAGATGAAATTAAAACTTCTTTACTCACAAACCTGCAACATTGAGAACAAGACATTCTGAAGTGTCCGCTTCTTTGGATCATTCTTGTGTTTCTGGTTCATTTGCTTAATAACGTGTGAGAATGTCAAATGTTTAAGAGGCCTATCACCAAGTGTCTGAAGCTCCAAGAACAATGCCAGTGTGTCCCCAATGTCAACCATCTGGTCAGCAGAAATTTCCAAAACTATTAGTCATGCACAGATGGAAAAGTTTTAAAGCAAGATCCTACATTACCTTAATTCAGCTAAAACCCAAGGAAGCAATACTTTTTTTCACAAGTTGCTTTGACATATCCATCCGAAATACCTATATCTGAACACATATCAAGTTTCTAGACTCATTAACCCTGAATCGCATCTCCTCCCCAACTCGTTTTGTTATGATATCTCTAAAAGGAGAAGCCAGAGAAAAAAAGCTATTTAAACAATTTTGTACTATCTCCATGATACATAGTCTTGCAACCTTACAAACAAAGTATGCATATTAAAAATTATTGTCCTCTTCAGTACTCTTTTAATAAATTAAAGAGCTAAATGATCCAATCACAGAATATTCAAAAAGAAAATTATCAGCCAGACAATTGCACAAAAACCATGGTAAATAAAAGAGCAAAATTATTCAAAATTATGAATCAAAGACAAATTGGCGTAGTACAGAGGAAATGAATTAATCAAACACCTTTCAAGAAAATACTAAAGTATTTCACTTTCCTTACAAATTCAAGGATAAAAGTTCGGCAATGCACCTTATGATTCATCAGGTGAATCAGGGCTTCAGTCACGTGAAACCGAAGTCTGGACGGGAGAGTCCTTGCTGAGGACTGAAGAAAATCAGTAAGTTCTTTGGTAAACCCAGCCAATTGTCTGGGATAAGACGGACTAACTTGTGCCAAGAACTTTGCCCGGTCACCGAGGTCCTTAGCAACGGTAGGGTCGGCTGCTATGCCGCTTACAGTGGTGAAGCTCATTGCCGCCTGCAGCTGAAAAAGCTCCACCGAAGATTTGAATTGGCTGTAAATCAGCTGGAGCTCCGTTTCGTATCCTTCCGGGTCTGTCTTCATTTTATGCTGCAAAGAAGAAAAGCTCAGCTTCTCATTCCCGATAACCGATGCCGTTATCGCCTCCGGCATCAGTGTTACCGGTGCCGGCCCCGGCGCTGACATCATTCCAAGTGAGGCGGCAACTTTGTCGGTTATTACTAACTTCAATACTCCACGTAACAGGTTTTAATTCCTAGGTTTTTTTTTTTCTAAAAAAATATATTATATAATAAAGAGAAAAAGTACAACAAAATAATGGCCCACTAGGCCTTATAAAGATAAACATAAAATAAATTAATAATCAAAATATTAAAATAGAAAATAGATCAAATAACTCGATAGTTTGAGGAGTTGGTAAGCGGATTCTTAAAACTTCTCTTCAGGGCGGATCCAGCTTAAAAAAGCTCCATCGAGAGAGTTGGTAACTCTGCGAGGCACACCCCGAATCGAATCAGAATTAGTCGGCCGTGTGGGTTCGGATCCGATGATTAAAAAAAAAAAAAAATAGACCAGATAAAAAATTAATTGTTCAGCTAGAACAAACTAGTTCAAGAACTAAGACAACAAAGTCCTAAATATTAACCAAATTTATGTCCGGTGCCACCCATCAATAACTTGTCGATACCCACTTTTAACCATCAAAAGAGTTGTCACACAGAATAACAAAATCTAAAAGAATCGAAACCGTAACTATCGAACAATCACTCATTTCAAAAGAAATTAACCCATAACTATTAAAAGAGATAAACTATCATTGAAACATCTCTTTTGACAGGAGATGGAGAGAGCACGGCTTGTAGCTTCTTTAATTCTCTAGTTATTTTCTCTTATATTTTTTATTATTGGATTATTTTAAATTATTATTTTATACTCTTAATATTTGATAATGTATAATCCCTCCTTATCTCGTCG
Organism: Cynanchum wilfordii; assembly: GCA_025388415.1. NCBI lineage: Eukaryota > Viridiplantae > Streptophyta > Magnoliopsida > Gentianales > Apocynaceae > Cynanchum > Cynanchum wilfordii. The sequence continues at coordinate 2,494,342 of JAHSUH010003778.1, read as the reverse complement.
CTCTAAATTTAAAATTTTTATTTTATTTCCTAAAGTTTGCTAAATATCATATTTCAGTCACTTTATCTTTAATTTTTTAACCTAAATTTCAAAAAAGGGTTATAATTTTAAAAAATTGTAATCTTTCAAATAAAAATTTCAACTTGCACTGTTTAAAAATTATGTTCAATTTTAATTTAAATTCCACTTATAAAATCTAAATTTTGCTGTAATTTTTTCTTTTTTTTACGAGGTGTTTCACAACCATGAACGGTCTTACCATTTTTAAATGACAAAAAAATATTGAAAAAGGTTGAAAAAATATATGTATATATCTAAGAGGGAAAGTGAGGGGTGGAAATGGTAGCATTGGTTAGTTAGTCCGAGGAGAGCACTCATGTGGGATAAATTACTGCCAAGAAACGCTGTGATTTCTGCTGTGAAAAGCGATCTTGGCCGTGGGTTTTCTACTGATTCTGCCCAGGTATTCTTCTTTCTTTGCTTTGGCTTATACCAGTGATGCATTTTATCTTAACCCAGGGATGCACTTTGAAGTAGTTATATTGTATTTGTATATCTATATATATATATATATATATATATGAGTTCTTTCTCTGTTGAATTGAGTTTATTCGAGTAACTCATAAGGTGCAGAGCAGAATTTTCCTTCTTTATTCCTCAAGATAGTATTTTTAAAGAAAAGAATTGGTAGCTTTCAGAAGTTATAGCTTTTGCCATGTCTACTCAGGAATTGTATTCTTCGAAAGTTTTGATATGTTTTGGAATTAATAACAACCTAATGGAGAAGGGAGGCTGAAAATTTTGCTTTCTTTACTGAAAAGCGTGATGTTTTGGTGTAAAAAAGAACGTTCTTGATATGCAAATTCAGAGTTCATGGGCAATTTTTATTATCCCTTTTCAGAGTGTTTCTGTGCCAAAGTTTTCAAGAATCGAATTGGTAACCAGACTGCTTGATCGAAGATGGGCATTGAGTAGTCCAGATTCTCCAATTCATGAAGTCATTATATCGGGAAATGGCAGCTGTAGGCAATCAGGAGGTGAATTATGGGGCAGTACTTTTAGATGCAATCCAAGGCCATCTTTTGGGAATGATTTAGAAAGGAAAACCCGCCAGCACCACTCATTCTATGTTGTGAGGGATGATTTGCTGCATCCTTTGGTAAATGGTAACAAAGCACGGAAATTGGATGCAGTCCTCCCTCTCCTTGAGGATAATGGTATAACTGATGTGGTAAGATCTCAGTTCTTTCATTAAATGGTACTGTAATAGGAGGAAACCATGACAGTGTAAAACTGTGAATATTCTAAATATATGGCATGACTAACAGAATAAAGGAAGTGGTAAAACCATAACAGAATAGCTATTGTTTCTAACATTCCCCCTCAATCTCAACCTGGTGTACTCAAATTGAGATTGGAGCAAATTCGATCAAATGAAGACTTGATTAGAGCTTTAGTAAACAGGTCTGCCAACTGATCTTTTGATGAGATAAATCTGACTTCTAAGGCTTTACGAGCAACTTGTTCTCGAACGAAATGGAAATCAACTTCAATGTGTTTAGTTCGTGCATGGAATATGGGATTTACAGTGAGATAAGTAGCACCGAGATTGTCACACCAAAGAACAGGTGGCTTGATTTGATATATATTGAGCTCTTTAAGTAAGGATTGAAGCCAAATCATTTCTGCTGTAGCATTTGCTATCGCTTTGTATTCGGCTTCTGTACTTGATCGAGATACAGTCGGTTGTTTTCTCGAGCTCCATGACACAAGATTAGTTCCCAAGAAGATAGCAAAACCACCAGTGGAGCGCCTGTCATCTGGACATCCAGCCCAGTCAGCATCCGAAAATGCACTAAGTAGTGATGAACTGGATTTTTCAAGAAGTAAGCCACGAGTGGATGTGCCCTTGATGTAGCGAAGAATACGTTTCACAGCAGTCCAATGTGCATCAGTTGGATTCTGCATAAATTGGCATACTTTGTTGACTGCAAAAGACAAATCTGGTCTGGTGATAGTCAGGTATTGTAAAGCTCCTACAATACTGCGGTACTGGGAAGTTTCTGCCTCAGAAAGTTGATTGCCTTGTGACTTTGACAACTTTTCTCCTGCTGCCATTGGTGTAGATATCACTTTGCAATGCTCCATTTGAGATCTTTTCAACAAATCTTGTATATATCTTTGTTGAGACAACAATACACCTGCTTGGACAGCTTTTACTTCAACTCCTAAGAAGTACTCCAGTGGACCCAAGTCCTTAACAGCAAATTCTGTAGTTAACTGTTGAACTAACAGCTCAGTAGCTTTGGATGAGGAGCTTGCAATTATGATATCATCAACATATATGAGTATATAAATTGTAATACCATCTCGATTGAATATAAATAAGAAGTGTCAGCTTTAGAAGAGACAAAACGGAGCTGTTTAAGTTTGCAAGTCAGCCTAGAATGCCATGCCCTAGGAGCTTGTTTTAAACCATAAAGAGCCTTTTCCAAGCGACAAACATGTGTGGAAGGATACCTGGTATCTTCATAGCCAGGGGGTTGCCTCATAAAAACTTATTCATCCAGAAAACCATGAAGGAAAGCATTCTGAATATCAATCTGTCGAAGTGTCCAGCCTCTTGATATTGCAATTGATAGAATAACTCTTACTGTTGTAGGCTTTATCACAGGGCTATAGGTATCCAAATAATCAATACCATACCTCTGCTTGAAGCCCTTAGCAACTAAGCGTGCTTTATAACGATCAATAGTACCATCTGCTTTCCTTTTGATTTTGAACACCCATTTACAATCTATAACATTCATGTTATTTCTCCTTGGTATTAATCTCCAAGTTTTGTTCTTGATCAGTGCTTGAAATTCTGAATCCATTGCCTTCCTCCATTCATTTGATTGTAAGGCCTCCACATGTGTTCTTGGCTCAATAATGACATTAAGTGCCCGCTTGTTGGTAGGATATAGAACAGTACCATCAGTGAACTGCTTGGGCTTTCGAATATTATTTTGCAATCTCGTTCTCATTGGAGGATTGCCGCTATCAACCTGTATACCTGCAGAGTCGGATCCAATAGAAGAACCATCAAGTACATGATTAGTTAGACTATTACTTGGCTGGATTTCTTCTACTGCTGGAAAAGATTCAGTAGGCATAGAAGTATTATCGGACTGGTGAATGAGAGTATTTTCAGGTCGGTGAACAGTAGTGTTGTTGGTTGGAGTAGACTCAATGGATTGGTTAGGTAAAGGCTGCAAGAGAACAGAATGTTCAGAGATGCTTGAAGTATCTTCTTGTGAATTTCCAGAATGTTTCATAAACGGAAATACTCTTTCGTCAAAGACGACATCACGAGAAATATAAATTCGACCAGTAGATTTATCAAGGCAAAGATATCCTTTATGCTTTCCACTATATCCTAGGAAGACACATTGTTTTGATCTAAATTCAAGCTTCCTAGTGTTATAAGGACGAAGATTTGGCCAACAAGCACAACCAAAAACTCTAAGCATGGAGTAATTTGGATCTGTGTTAAAGAGACGCTTGAGAGGAGTTTCATTAGAAATGACACGACTAGGCATTCGGTTAATAAGGAAACATGCGGTTGAAAAGCCTTGTCCCAATATCTCATACAGGTACACGAGATTGAGCGAGAAGAGCAAGACCTGTTTCTACAATGTGCCTATGTTTTCTCTCAGCAGTACCATTCTGTTGATGAGTGTGAGGACAAGATATTCTATGAGTGATTCCTATATTTTCAAAATATTTGTGAAGCTTGTGATATTCACCACCCCAATCTGATTGAACAGTTTGAATTTTACGACTAAACAACCTCTCTACATGACTTTGAAATTGAATGAAAATATGTTCAACATCGGTACTTGTTTTTTTTTTTTTTATTTTTATACTTTAGAAAAATAGATCCAACAAAATTTGAGACATAATTTGCTAAAGTCACATATAAAAGGCGACATAATATTTATTTCCATCAACAAGGCACCGTTGGCCCCCAAACATCGGGGGGGAAAATTCGTTCTAAAGGTACAGTAGATTTATGTAAAGAAGATTGATAAGGAAGTTGGTGTGCCTTTTTTTTGACAAAGCATCACAAATAGAAAACGACATTATTAGAAGGGATGGCTAGCTTGTGTGCCTTTAGGATTTGTTGGACAACTGGAATAGATGGATGTCCTAGCCTGCCGTGGTGCCATTGTTCTTGAGTGAGGGTGTGGTAGGAAAAAGAGAGCTTGATTGAAGCGTTTATTAGGAATAGCATAAAGACCACCTTCACACTTACCCCCTAAGAAGGGTTCTTTTCGTGACACTGTCCTTAACAAAGAAAACAATGAGGGTGAAACTCAATAAACGCATTATTATCAATGGCAAGTCTATGAACGTTAGGAGAAAGAAGATGTCTATTAATTTGAGGAACATGAAGCACATTTTTTAGATATAAGGGTTTAGAAAAACCAGCAATAGAAGATTGTCCAACATGAGTAATAGGCAAACCCCCGTACCATTGGCGACTTGGACTTGATCGCCACCGTATATTTGATCTCTTGTGGTTAGCCTCTCAAGATCATTTGTGATATGGTGTGGGGTTGGTGTTCCGAGCCCCCGTTATCAACGTACCAATTTGAGTCAACCTCGTAGGAGTTCTTTGTTGCTGCTGCTGCTACATGATTTTCTTGAGGTTGATATGTGTGATCAAAGCGATAAAAACATCGCAAAGCATCATGTCCAGATTTGCTGCAAACTTGGCAAATAGAGACTGGACGTGAGTTATTATATGTAGAAGGTTTATTATATGTAGAAGGTGCATTTCCTCTTCCATTGGGCGCTCTTCCGCGCCCACGACCTCTTCCACGATTGTTCCGACCTCCTCCACGTCCTGAATTCCTAAAGACATTGTTTGCTGTGATTGTTTGAATGTTGGAAGAATTGTGTTCGAGTCGTAACTCGAAGCTTTGTAAATGAGCGTAAGCCTCACTTAAGGTAACCGGATCAATACGAGTGGTGATGCTAGTTACCAATGGATCATATTCTGATCCAAGTCCTGCTAACATGTAGGAGATAATCTCCTCATCTTGGAGTGGACTTCCTATAGCAGATAAAAGATATCAGCGAGATCGTGAGATTTTGACCCTCCGAAAATAGTCGCTGACAGACATCTCCTTCTTTTGCAATGTTGACAGCTGCAAACGGATCTGCATGATCCGAGCCCCGGAACTAGAAGAGAACATCTTTTCTAGGGCTTGCCATACTTCTTGTGAGGTAGACAAGAAAATAACATGTGAGAGAATTTCTTCTGTTAGTGAGGAAAGAAGTGCACTGAGTACAAATTGGTCCTGCTGAAACCAGATTCGATGATCTGGATTTGGAACTACTGCAGTTTCTCCATCACCGCTTGAGTCATAGTTGCTGGGGGACAGGACGGATGGCAGTGCCTTCTACATAGCCTAACAATTGTTGGCTGCGTAAATAGGAAAGGGAAGTGGAATTGAGCCTTCCATAGAAGATAGTTCTCTCTATTAAGCTTCACATTGGTGGTAGAATTAGGAAATGATTAAAAGATGATGTGGGTATTAGGCGTGGACGTGACGTTGAGTTGGTAGGTGTTTGAGAGGATATTGAACTAGAGACTGATGGGGAAGTCATTGGGAATGGGAATCGGGATAGGCTCCGATACCATGTAAAACTGTGAATATTGATTTATTGAATAAAGGGTGAAGTTCCCTTAGGACTTCTTCAAGTATTTATAGAGAAAGGTTACAACAAGAATCCCTAAATATATGGCATGACTAACAGGAATAAAGGAAGTGGTAAAACCATAACAGAATAGCTATTGTTTCTAACAGACAGGAGTTATAGCCTGCTGCCCCTAAATATTGAAAAACTTTCTTAATAGTATGGCAGAAAATCACCATTGAATTCTTACAAGGGTCTTCCTTTGCCTCCCCGAGTTTTAAAGTTTTAACTTTTCTATTTCTCGGAATCAAATTCCTTCTGTTGAGTACTGTGATATGATATTAATATTGACTCCTGTTATTATGTACTTATTACTATTTTCTTGCACAATGTCTATTATTTTATTCCCTACAATATAGAACACTAGTTTGAATATGTTCTCTAGAAAATTAAGAACAGAGTTCTATGCTAAAGGCCAGAACTAGGAAATTATGCAGTTTGACGTTTCTGTGCTTACTCATGATTTTAACATCCCCATATATGCAGTGGGTACAAATACGCCTCAGTAGCCTTTCTTTTATCCTTAATGATTCCTTGTAGTTTTGAAGTGTATATTAATGTAGTTGAACTCGAGTTAAATCAAAGTATCCTGTTATTCTGCACTCCTCATTTGCATAGTGCAAGAAAGGTAGCAATGAAGAATTAGTTTGTGACTATCTTTTTCCCGAATGAAATGTTTTCCTATGTGGCAAATATCTTGAAAGACAATGGATTAGATAATATCCATTGAACCATTTTAGGTTACATGTGGAGGTTGCCAAAGTGCGCATGCTGCAGCTGTGGGTATGTAATGTTATATTCAGACTGGAAAAGTTGCTGTCCTTTCCATTTGACTGCCTGAATGATGGGGGGATTTTATTTCAGTCATATTGTTTTAACTGCTAAGAAACTGTGTGCCTAATTTTTTTTTCCCCCCAATTGCACAAATTGCAGCTATTTCGTGTGCAGAAAGGGGACTGAAGCCACATCTGCTTCTCCGTGGAGAACAGCCTGAAATTCTGACTGGTTACAATCTAATTTCCTCATTATATGGAAATGTAACATATGTTGAAAGATCTTTGTATGCAAGAAGGGAGGATATGCTTGCAGAACATGCCAACTCTATAGCAGGAAGTAATGGAACTGTTGAGTGGCTTGATGATCTGTTGGTGGCTTCCTTCGCAAATAATGCATCCAAAACAAAGAGGTTTTCAGAAAAGGCTTCACAACAAAGCATCTCGAATCTTAGGAAAGTAGCCATTATCAATGAAGGTGCAGCAGATACTGTAGGATTGCTAGGTACTTGTCCATTATGCACTTAATTATTGTCTATAGCTTCTTGAACAGTCATCTTTGTGGATACAATTTTGTTGTTTGACTCCTGACATATAGCTTCTATATATATATATATATATATATATATATATATTATTTGATCATGTAGCTTCAAATGCTGCTCTTTCACAAGTACCTGAAAAATAGTACTTTATCTATTGAACTTGTAGAAGGTTCAGCTTCATCTTTTAGATGATTTGACCTAGCATAATGGTTTACATGCTGACCCTTTACAAATAGGCATGGTATAAATGTTTCCTGGACCATCATAGTTGTGTTGATTGCCCATACAATCCAGTGGTCAAGTACATAATTGTTCACATGCTAGAGTTTACCATTGACTAATTGTTCTGGAATTGTGAAACTTTTCCCTGCAAAAAAAAAGAAGAAAAAAAAAAAAAATGTTTTGACCTCTGTTTATTGTTTCTGTAGTCAGGTTTCTTTACATATTTCCCTTCAGATTGTTATCTCTACATTGCTTATAAAAGGATGACCCTGCCTCATTTTAGGTGCTATACGCCTCGTGCATTATTTATCCCAGAAACATTTATTTGGAAAAGATCAGGTGGTTAAAATTGTTGTAGATGCTGGCACTGGGACAACAGCTGTTGGTTTGGCACTAGGTGCTTTATGTTTAGGGTAAGAACTCTTCTTCATAACTAGGTGCTTTCTTTAAGGTCAGGGTCATACCAATCATATAGAAATACAGTAACAAGGCACAAACGTTTCATGTCAGGATCCCATGGGACGTTTCTGCAGTAATGTTGGCTGACACTCTCGAGAGTTACAGGAAAAGAGAAGAGTGCTTGATTTCCGAATTTTGCAAAATTTGTAACTCTCCTTCTGTTGACCTAAACTTAGATGGTACAAATGCTAAATTGGTGGAGTGGCTACATCGCAACTCTCCAAGAAAGTAAGTCTTGCTACTTAATTTGTTTTCTTGCTGCCAATCTGAAATATTGCCTTAAACAAAATCTGGCTAACATGAAAGCTTTTCATCAAAAATATTGGTAAATTGTTCTTGTCTTGCTCCAGATTTGGCAATATATTGAAAGGGGAAGTTGAAGAATGCCAAAAGATTGCAAAACAAACTGGTATATTAGTCGACCCCGTGTATACTCTAGCTGCTTGGCAGCTATCGACAAAGCTCAGCCTCGAACTAGGAGAGGACGAAAAACTAGTGATGCTTCACACTGGAGGTACACTAGGAATGTTTGGACTAGCACAGAGGTACAAACCTTACTTTCAAAATCTAAAAGCTGAAGTCTGTGATTAGCATTACCATAACTCTGCTCTTTTTTGTTTTTTTCTTTTGCAATTTCTAAGTGTAAATCATGGATGTCCAAAATTTTGCACTGGTTTTAAAGGAAGCCAGATTGTTTTTATTTTCTCTCTATTAATGAAGTTCTCATATTGTTATGTTTATTGATAGGAAGCATCTTACATGAAGATCCTTTACTAGTTTCAAGTATATGTTAAATGAGGCTTTTGTAAGTATTGTTTGTAAATATTGTTTCAAGTATATCTTTCTCTGGTATCTAATTGAACAACCAGTAAGCCTCACTTACTATGCCTAACTTACCAAAGAAAGCAATCATGGAATTTGTTGTAATGACATTCCTTTTAGGCATCTGAGCATATATCAGCTTTGCTTCCTCCTCCACATTTCCTGTTTGAATATACGCTGCCAAGATTAAATTCATTTGAATCTCTCTCAGGACTTTCATCAAACACCTTCCTTGCATCGTATTTATTGATTTTTTTTCCATTGTTGGATTGACTAAATAATGGACTAAACAATGTAAACTGTTAAATTTTTAATTTTTTTGACGGAATCGGTTAACAAAAATCTTATTTTTCTCCAATAAAAAAAGTTTAGGACTTTAAAAAAAAGTTAAAAAAAATATTTTGAGAATTAACTGACAAAAATAAATTTGTTTGAGACCAAATTCTAACTATTTTAATAAATATTGATGTGGCCTCCTTCTCGGATCATGGGGATTGCTCCCAAAAAGTATTGTAACAAAAAGTAGAAAGAGATATTTTCTATATTTTTAAAATAAATATTTTAGGAATATCTTAATGGTGTTAATGTTGGTGATGTATATTCATTTGGACATAATACCTGGGGGTTATTGATTGACAAGTGTGTTATATTTATTTTCATAATCTAATTTTAATGTATTTCTTGCAAGATCTTATACAACTAACTATATATATATATATATATATATATTTTAAATCATGTCACTTAAAAACTATAATAATTTATGATTCTTTTCAGGTAAATTTGAAAAAAAAATCTTAAAAAATAAAAAATCCCACTTTTTCCAGTTCCCGCTCCTTTTCTAAGATCCCCTGTTAGTTGAAACTGTAACAACAACACAAAATAAATAAATAAATAAAAATCTAAATATTTACACAAAAAAATCATATCACGAGCAATTCAACATGTTTCTATGCGTCTATAAATATAATTGAACATCATCAATACATAATATACAGCAGTTATCAATAGCATTCTCACTTTTTGTTTACATATTTATTGACAGTTTTCTAAGAAGAATTTCTGAAGTTTCAGAAATGGGAGGAATCCATGAACATCTTACTCTCGGGCGCTATTCGAGAGTAAATTTGCTTTTCTACCTCATTTGATTAAATTTATGAGTAATTAAATTCTTAATTCTTAAAATAACCAGGGAAAGTGGGAGAAGTGCCCGAACGCTGTCCCAAAGAGGATCAACCGCGAAAGTTTGGACCCTGCGATTATCTACTGGTTAAGTTTGAGGAGTGCATGTGGTGTTACTTTGATCAGGTGCTTTATGATTTATTTAAGTTTTTATTTATTCATTGCTTCTTATTTTTGTTTTTTTTTTAAAAAAAGTTATATGTCAGGAAACATGCTTTCATTTCCATGATCAATACCTTCATTGAATGGAGGTCTCTACATCTATTTATACTACTCCACTTCCTCAATGAATGGTGGAGATTTATTTGATCCAAAGGTAGAGATTACTTCTCTAGAATTATCCAAACTTCTCTTCACATTTTAGAAACTTTTCTCCCTTCCATATCATTTCATTCTCTTCCATAAAGTTCCACAAGGTTCAACACATCTCTAGAGTGTTCTAAAGAATTCTACACTTCTCTAGAAAATTCTCGATTTGTCTAGAATCTCTTCGATTAAGGAGGAATCCCAACAAGAAGCAAAGAATAAGTAAAAACCTAAATAAATCATAAAGGACCCGATCAAAGTAACGTTGAAGCCTCATGCAGCGCTCAAACTTATCCAGTAGATAATCGCAGAGTCCAGGCTTCGCGACCGACCCTTTTTGGGGCAGGGGACGGGCGGTCCTCCCCTTTTCTCTGGTTATTTTGAGAATTAAGAATCATTTAATTCACATTACTAATATTTAATGTTGTGTTATTATTGAAAAAAAAACTAAATAATATATTAGAAGATGTGGATAAGATTGGATTTAATTTAATTTAAAAACTAAATATATTTTAGAAATGAAATAGCAACAATACATTGTTGTTATCTTCAAAAAAACATGTTTTCCTCGTATATTTTCAAATTAGTTTTGAAATCCTAATAAAGACATTCACTAAACCTTATTCTATGGAATGTGTTTTTGTTTAGAATGTGGATGATATCTTTGTTTTCTTTTCTTTTTAAATTCAAATTATTTGAATTATATTAAGAAAATATCTGAATTAATTTTAAGTCAATTAAGACTAATTTTTCATATATAAAGTTCAAATTCAAAGTGATAAAAAAAAAAAAAAAATTTTTAAAAAAATTGAATCTTTTGTACTATGATATTATTATTATCTATTTATTTTTTAATATATCAAATAGATTAATATATATATTTTGAAACAATACTAACTCTATTTTTATTTAATAAAAATAATTAATAAATATTAATTGTAAAACATTAATTACAAAAGTATAAAGAAAAAAAAGTAATAATAAATGAACATTATTTTTAGATAAGAATATAAATTAGTTAAAACGATATTTTAATCTTGAACTATCTTTTTGGAAAACAACCTTTAATATACAGTTTCTTTTATATATAAAATTAAAACTCGAAACTTTATTTAAAAAATTAAACTACTTCCAATTGGACAAACAAAAGTTGTACATTACTTAAGGTTTCCACCCCATGTGGGTTTTTGTAAATTGTTATTGTCGCCAATGGTCCAGAACATAGAGTGCACAATCTTCCTACATGGTTAAGAATTCAATGTTATAAATTTGTTACCTACTTTGGACCTATACTTTTTTCCTTTTTCGTTTTCTTGTATCTATGTATATCTATATATATATATATATATATAAACCTTTTTCTTTAATTCTCATTTTCCATATAAAAAAAAATTAATATATATTGCATTACATGTCTCAAAAATTTGGTTAATTATTTATATTTTTGTCATTATAAAAATTATCAATATTTTATGTAAACCTTAAAGAGAACATGAGTTGTAAGAAATTCTCTTAACTTAAATGAGATTGAAGGTTCGAACCTCAACTCATATATATAACTATTTAAAATTTGGGGTCAGAAGGAGCTTCCTCTGCAACTCGAACAATAATTATTCTAGATGTAAATTTAGCTTTTTCATAATTTGAAATTCATCTAAAACATTTCATACTTATAAAAAGAAATCTTACATAAATAAGTCATTAATTATAATTTATATAAAAAAGTCATTAATTATGATTACTCTCTTTACTCAATTAGTTGTATAAAAAGAAAAGAAAGAGAATATATTATAAATGTAGTTGGATATTTGATCAGTAGTTCGGTCCATAAATGTCTAAAATTAAATGTACAATCTCCATAGGAATCATTTTGTAGTATTAAATAAATGCTTCACTATTTTTCCATTAACAAAATTCTCTTGTTGTGTTATGACATGGAGTTGACATACTGCTTACCAGGTCAGTGTATTCTGTTGGTTGTGGATTGGGTGGAAAGCATGGACATGGTACAAGAACTGATGAGAAGTATCCTAGACTAATTGAACAATTTCAGACATTGAATCTTCAACCAATGGTTGTAGCAGCAGGTGCTTGGCATGCAGCAGTAGTTGGAAGAGATGGAAGGGTCTGCACATGGGGTTGGGGACGTTATGGTTGTTTAGGTCATGGTAATGAAGATTGTGAATCAGTCCCTAAGCTTGTTGAAGCACTTAACGGTGTTAATGCTGGCGATGTATATTCATTTGGTTATGGAGAATCATCTAGTCTTGGACATAATACCTCGGGGTTATTGATTGAGAAGTGTGTTATATTTATTTGGGTAAACTATCCAGGTAACACCTCAACTTTTTGGGATTTTAGGTTTTGCACCTAAACTTTTTTTCTTCCAGCTTTTGCACTCCAACTAAAAAAAATCGCCTAATTTGCAACTCAAAATCCGTCTATTTTTCAGGGGTATTTCAGTCTTTTTATATTTCAAAAATTTTTTAATTTTTTTATTCAGAAAATATATTGCAACTGGTGGGATTCGAACCCGCACAGGATGAATTTTGCCGTTGCGCCATAAACATTATTTGTATTATTTTTAACAAATATTTTATTTATTATCTTTAAGGAGATTTTTGTTTTATAAAAAATAATTATTTTTGTTATTGGTTAGATTCGAACTCAGCATCATGATGAATTTAAACACACTTTGCTATTGTACCAATATTGTAAATTATATAATTTTTTACCGGAGTTTTATTTATTATCTTCAAAAATATTTATTTTATATATAAAAATTATATATTCTATATCATGAACCCCAAACCGCATGCTCTCAAATGAGGGCGCTTTGCCACTGCACTAATGACTTAGATTGTATTTTTTTACAAGATTTTTATTTATTAAAGAAAATCTTTTTAAATATATAAATAACACTCCTGTAAAAATAATAGAATTTAAAACATTGGTATTGTAGAAAAGCGCGTTTAGTTTTAGCACGCGTTGGGTTAGAATCATGCTAACAACAAAAATTAAATTTTTTTTATAAAATAAAAATTACCTTAAAGTTAATAGATAAAACTCATATAAAAATAATACAGTCTAGAACATTGGTAAAAGCTTATAAAAAAAATATTTTTAAAGATAATAAATAAAACTCCTGTAAAAAATTATATAATTTACAATATTGGTGCAGTGACAAAGTGTGTTTAAATTCGTCGTGATGTTGGGTTCGAATTTTATCAATAGCAAAAATAATTATTTTTTATAAAACAAAAATCTCCTTAAAGATAATAAATACAATTCCTCTTAGAAATAATACAAATAATGGCTATGGTGCAGTGGTAAAACACGTCAATTTTTGTTGTGTGGGGGGTGCGGGTTGTGGGGTAATTCAATTTCTATCCAGAGAATATTTTGGAAGAAAAAAAGTTTAGAGGCAAAACCCGGAATCCCAAAAAAATAAAAAATCCCACTTTTTTCCAATTCCCGCTCCTTTTCTAAGATCCCCTATTAGTTGAAACTCTAACAAAAAAAAAAATCTAAATATCTACACCAAAAAATCATATCACGATCAATTCAACATGCTTTTATGCGTCTATAAATAAACCCGTCTATTTTTGAGGGGTATTTCAGTCTTTTCCTATTTCAAAAATTTTTTAAATTTGTTTTTTAAATTCAAAAAGTTTAAGTGGATATCCCAAAAAATCTTACCACCTTTCAATTTCAATTTTTTTTTTTCATAAAAAAAAATATGTGGGGAAGTTCTGATTTTGAGTTTGGACGGCGGATGTGCAAATTAGGTGATTTTTTTTAGTTGGAGTGCAAAAGCTGGAAGAAAAAAAAGTTTAGGTGCAAAACCCAAAATCCCAAAAAAATTTAAAAAAAAAATAAAAAATCCCACTTTTTTCCACTTCACGCTCCTTTTCTAAGATCCCCTATTAGTTGAAACTGTAACAAAAAAAATCTAAATATCTACACCAAAAAATCATATCACGAGCAATTCAACATGCTTTTATGCGTCTATAAATAAATCCGTCTATTTTTGAGGGGTATTTTAGTCTTTTCCTATTTCAAAATTTTTTTAAATTTGTTTTTTAAATTCAACTGGCGGGATTCGAACCTGCACCTTTCAATTTCAATTTTTTTTTATTCATAAAAAATATTCAGGTGGCGGGTTCGATTTTGAGTTTGGACGGCGGATGTGCAAATTAGGTGATTTTTTTAGTTGGAATGCAAAAGCTGGAAGAAAAAAAGTTTAAGTGCAAAACCCATAATCCCAAAAAATCTTAAAAAATAAAAAATCCCACTTTTTTCCACTTCACGCTCCTTTTCTAAGATCCCCTATTAGTTGAAACTGTAACAAAAAAAAAAAATCTAAATATCTACACCAAAAAATCATATCACGAGCAATTCAACATGCTTTTATGCGTCTATAAATAAACCCGTCTATTTTTGAGGGGTATTTTAGTCTTTTCCTATTTCAAAATTTTTTTAAATTTGTTTTTTAAATTCAGCTGGCGGGATTCGAACCTGCACCTTTCAATTTCAATTTTTTTTTATTCATAAAAAATATTCAGGTGGCGGGTTCGATTTTGAGTTTGGACGGCGGATGTGCAAATTAGGTGATTTTTTTTAGTTGGAATGCAAAAGCTGGAAGAAAAAAAGTTTAGGTGCAAAACCCGGAATCCCAAAAAAATCTTAAAAAATAAAAAATCCCACTTTTTTCCACTTCACGCTCCTTTTCTAAGATCCCCTATTAGTTGAAACTGTAACAAAAAAAAAATCTAAATATCTACACCAAAAAATCATATCACGAGCAATTCAACATGCTTTTATGCGTCTATAAATAAACCCGTCTATTTTTGAGGGGTATTTCAGTCTTTTCCTATTTCAAAAATTTTTTAAAATTTTTGTTTTTAAATTCAGTGGCGGGATTCGAACCTGCACCTTTCAATTTCAATTTTTTTTTATTCATAAAAAATATTCAGGTGGCGGGTTCGATTTTGAGTTTGGACGGCGGATGTGCAAATTAGGTGATTTTTTTAGTTGGAGTGCAAAAGCTGGAAGAAAAAAAGTTTAGGTGCAAAACCCAGAATCACAAAAAAATCTTAAAAAATAAAAAATCCCACTTTTTTCCACTTCACGCTCCTTTTCTAAGATCCCCTATTAGTTGAAACGGAAAAAAAAAAAAATCTAAATATCTACACCAAAAAATCATATCACGAGCAATTCAACATGCTTTTATGCGTCTATAAATAAACCCGTCTATTTTTTAGGGGTATTTTAGTCTTTTCCTATTTCAAAATTTTTTTAAATTTGTTTTTTAAATTCAGCTGGCGGGATTCGAACCTGCACCTTTCAATTTCAATTTTTTTTTATTCATAAAAAATATTCAGGTGGCGGGTTCGATTTTGAGTTTGAACGGCGGATGTGCAAATTAGGTGATTTTTTTAGTTGGAGTGCAAAAGCTGGAAGAAAAAAATTTTAGGGTGCAAAACCCGGAATCCCAAAAAAATCTTAAAAAAAAAAAATTCCCACTTTTTTCCACTTCACGCTCCTTTTCTAAGATCCCATTAGTTGAAACTACAAAAAAAAAAAAATCTAAATATCTACACCAAAAAATCATATCACGAGCAATTCAACATGCTTTTATGCGTCTATAAATAAACCCGATTTTTTTTGAGGGGTATTTTAGTCTTTTCCTATTTCAAAATTTTTTTAAATTTGTTTTTTAAATTCAGCTGGCGGGATTCGAACCTGCACCTTTCAATTTCAATTTTTTTTTATTCATAAAAAATATTCAGGTGGCGGGTTCGATTTTGAGTTTGGACGGCGGATGTGCAAATTAGGTGATTTTTTTAGTTGGAGTGCAAAAGCTGGAAGAAAAAAGTTTAGGTGCAAAACCCAGAATCCCAAAAAAATCTTAAAAAATAAAAAATCCCACTTTTTTCCATTCAAACCCGCACCGCACAACGAAAATTGACGTGTTTTACCACTGCGCCATAGCCATTATTTGTATTATTTCTAACAGGAATTTTATTTATTATCTTTAAGGAGATTTTTGTTTTATAAAAAATAATTATTTTTGCTATTGGTAAAATTCGAACCCAACATCACGCCGAATTTAAACACACTTTGTCACTGCACCAATATTGTAAATTATATAATTTTTTACATGAGTTTTATTTATTATCTTTAAAAATATTTTTTTTATAAGCAAAATCCATATTGAATTACGAATCCGGAAATGCTAAAATCCAATTTGATTGGACCAAAAAGGGTCTCCTATACAAGATAGGAGAAGACAGGTAAGAAATAAAAGAGTAAAAATGCTTCTTCGAAATAAGAATAGGTATCTAATGAATTCAAAGGTTCCAGTATAAATGAAAGAAAAAAGGTCCGACATCATAATGCAATGAAATTCTAATCTTTTACAAATGTTCTAGACTGTATTATTTTTTACATGAGTTTTATCTATTAACTTTAAGGTAATTTTTATTTTATAAAAAAAATTAAATTTTTGTTGTTAGCATGATTCTAACCCAACGCGTGCTGAAACTAAACGCGCTTTTCTACAATTCCAATGTTTTAAATTCTATTATTTTTACAGGAGTGTTATTTATATATTTAAAAAGATTTTCTTTAATAAATAAAAATCTTGTAAAAAAATACAATCTAGGTCATTGTTGTAGTGGCAAAGCGCGCTCATTTGAGAGCATGCGGTTTGGGGTTCAGGATATAGAATATATAATTTTTATATATAAAATGAATATTTTTAAAGATAATAAATAAAACTCCTGTAAAAAATTATATAATTTACAATATTGGTGCAATGGCAAAGTGTGTTTAAATTCATACATGATGCTGAGTTCGAATCTAATCAATAACAAAAATTTATTTGTTTCTAAAAGAAGGATCGCCTTCAACGATACATAATATGCATCTATTAATATTACAATTAATGTTTATGGCGCGAAAACACATTTCGTGCAGTTCGGTTCAAATTTGGTAGTTGGATTCCAAAAGCTGGATAGCCTACACTACATGCAACAATTATTATTTGAGATTTTTTAGGGAGAGGGGGAATTTCCAAATTTTAAATGGGGGGGGGAATCCATATCCTCCTCCTCGCGCGCTATTCGAGAGTAAATTTGCTTTTCTACCTCATTTGATTAAATTTATGAGTAATTAAATTCTTAATTCTCAAAATAACCAGGGAAAGTGGGAGGAGTGCCCGAACGCTGCCCCAAAGAGGATCAGCCGCAGAAGTTTGGACCCTGCGATTATCTATTGGTTAAGTTTGAGGAGTGCATGTGGCTTCAGAGTTACTTTGATCGGGTCCTTTATGATTTATTTAAGTTTTTATTTATTCATTGGTTCTTTTTTTTTATATATATATAAAAAGTTATATGCTAGGAAACTCCATGCTTTCATTTCCATGATCAATACTTTCAATGCATTCGTGCTGAAAAGGCTAAGAACAGGTCCGCTGACAACGATGTCCTGCCATAGAAGAATTAATTGACGAAGAAGATATGTCGGAGAATAAAATAGTTCCCTCTATGGGCAATCTGTAATTTTCTTTTCCTTAGTTTTGTAATAAAGCAAGTATTGCTATTAGTACATTTCAAAAATTTTCATTTGAGAATATTTTTTTTGCATGAAAAATTTTGTAATATTCAATCATAAATTTCATACGGTGTTTGCCTTTCTTTTCTTTTTTTTTTTTTCGTTTAACTTTTGATAGTCTTCAATGTTGGATGTGCTTTGCTAGCTTTCACTTTCCTGAAATCGGTTACATTGATTTCATTTGTGTGTCCACATATTCACGAAAATGTCACTCGTTAGTTTCATTTCTTTCCCACTCGCTTCTCCTCCTCCTTCCCCGAACTCTTTTCATCGATGTCTTCTGCGGTAGGCAGCACCAAGGCTCGTATCGGAGGCGTCATCTTCGACATGGACGGAACCCTAACTGTCCCCGTCATCAATTTCCCGGGAATGTATAAAGCCGCGGGGAAGAAGCTTATATTGACATTTTACTCCAGATCGGAGCATCAATCGCATCGATCCGGGTCAAGGTCGCGCTCTCGCTCAAAAAGGTTGGTATTTGTAACTTTCTACAATTTGTTAATTGAATTATTAGTGTTTCCAGTGTTGTATATTATTCCGGTGTTGTGTTGTTGATCATTATGCTTGAGGAAAATTGTGAAGTATGGTTTGAGTTTAGATAAATAGGACGAAAGGAGGCTAGATATCTCCTTATTGTAGATACAAAATGGCAATTGTAGTTTGAAGCCGTGATCTATCTACTGATTTCTTTCGAGCCCATTTTGTTGTGATTTTCGTGTCATAGTCTTCTTATCTCCGATGTGGTATTTAGATCTTTGAATTATTAGCAGATTCCATAGACAAAAATATTTACCTCTGGGTATGTCTGCCTTCCCAATCATATGTTGAGAATATTTTTCCATTATCTGTTAATGATCTTTATTACTTCATTAGAATTCTTCTACTTATTTTTGCTTTTGGTCCCTGTCGAGTATATTCTCGGTGAACATTTCAAAATAGCTTTTCAACGCCTTAGTTCAAGGTGCATTCTAAAGAACATAAGTTGGCATTCCCACATGTATTAGGTTTCAACATTTGTTTTAAATAAAACTAAGGACTTCTCATTTACTTGTGGCCATTTAGGCAAACAATAAAGGAACCACATCCAACAAAAAGAAAAAGAAAGTAAAATTGTAGTGTGCCATCCGTAGAATGAAGCAGCTGCAGAGATAAAATACAATCTATTCAGAAACCAGGGACTCGACAATCGGGTAGACCCGCCCATGAACCTAAGACCAAGACAACCCGACCCGAAGGGGGAAGTCAAACCCGACCCGACTCGGGAACCGATCATGATAAGTCAATGGTAGTAGCACAATCAACTGATAATCGTGGAGGCAGAGGTAATCCGGGTTTCGGTCGCCAACATCAGTCGCCAGACTCCGGAATGGCAAATGTTTATAGACCGGTGAACTACTCTAAGGTTGGGCCGTCTTCTTCTTCAAATACAAAGAAAATTAATGGCAATTCCGGTGCTACCATATCAGCTATGTACAACAAAGCTTCTACTGGTAAACCTCCTACTTCAACTTCCAAAGGGAAAGGGGTAGCTATGGAGATCGAATCTCCTAGCCAACTCGATCTTCAATGACTTGCCCAAGAATTTTGGCATGGAACTGCAGAGGTGTCGGTTCCAGGTATGCCTTACGCCACCTTCTTTTATTACTTCAGAATCAACAACCGGATATTTTAATTCTTCTTGAGACTCAGGTGTCGAGTTCACATATCCATTCTATTGTGAGTAAATCTCAGCTGGACAGTTATGTGGTTTCGGAAGCAATTAGCTATGCTTGGGGGTATTTGGGTACTCCGGGATAGTTCGAAGTTGAGTGTGGAACCTCTTTCTCTGGATGAACAAATTGTTACTGTTTGTGTGCATAAACCGGGGGTAGCCCCTTGTTTGTTATCTGCTATATATGCTTTGCCTAATTGGAGCTTTCGACAAGAGTTGTGGCAGTACATTGTGAATTTGAATGAGGTAATCAACCTACCGTGGATGTTAATTGAGGACTTTAACCATGTCACCTGTGCGGCAGAGAAGAGGGGTGGGAGACCCATTTCCCCTAATCGGCTAAATCATTTTGTTCAGATGATTAGACAATGTGCTTTGGTCGATCTGGGATTTTCCGGTACTTACTGCGGTTGGAGCTGGACAAAGTACTACTACAAGAGGAGGTTTTTTTGAGACAGAAATCCTGTATTTCATGGTTGAAGGAGGGTGACAGAAACACTAGATTTTTTCATACATCAACCTTGATTCGTAGAAAGAGGAACAAAATTACACTGTTGCAACTGGAAGATGGTACAGTGTGAGGATCAAGTCTTGTTAAAAGATATCGCCAAAGACTTCTACATGCAGCTCTACTCGGCTGAAATGTGCACACCCTGCTCCCCAGGGGATTGGAACTTTCCGGCATTATCTCACGATGATAAAAGGTGGTTGAATCGAGATGTTACCCCCGAGAAAATTTTTGCAGCTGTAAAAGAGATGGGTGCACTCAAAGCTCCGGGACCCGATGGCTTTCCACCTGGTTTCTTCCAAAAGTATTAGCATATTCTTGGTGAAAAAGTGGTACGGGCTATTCAGGAGATTTTTCAAAGCGGGTCACTTCCTCCCCATTTTAATTAATCCATAATTTGCTTGATTCCTAAAGGGCGGCCCCGGCAAGCCTTAAGCAATTTAGACCAATTTCCTTATGTAATGTATTATTGAAGATGGTGACGAAGGTCTTAGCAAACCGTCTTAGATCGGTTATGGCGAAATTGACTGGTCAGTACCAATCCAGCTTCATTGCGGGTCGTTCAACTACAGATAATGTAATTGTTGCCCAGGAGATGCTTCATTCCCTGAATGCTCGAAAAGGCAACAAGGGTGGTCTAATCCTCAAGGTGGATCTAGAGAAGGCATATGACAGGGTGAATTGGGGATTTTTAGATGAAGTCCTGAAGGTTACGAGGTTCAATGCTACTTTAATCCAGCTTATTCGAGAATGTGTCTCAAAGGTCTCTCTTGTAGTGAGCTAGAATGGGGAAATAATAAAATGTATAAAAAAAAATTGATAAATCAATGGAAAAAATTAACTATAAATTGAAAAAAAAAATTTATAAAATAGGCATCCACACTTGGGTGTGGGTTGTCTATCTAGTATATATATATGTACATATAATATATGTATATATAACACTAACCTATCTTCCTTCTCTCTCTCTCTTTTTTTTTTATTCTTCTTCTCCTCGGCTCCTCTTTTTTTTTTTTGTTTCTTTCTCCTCCTCAGGCTTCAGCTCCTTCTTCAACTTCTCCCTTCCCAAATCCAACTAAGATTGTGAGAATAGAAGAACAATAATCGCAACTAAGATTGTGAGAATGGAAGAACAATAATGACAATTGAATGGTATGTAATGGGGTGTATTTATAGTTGAAATTTACTGTTTTTTTCACCAATTTTTGCACCAATTTACAATATATATATATATATATATATATATATATATATATTGTTCATATCGGGTAAATATCAATAAATATCGGTCGTTTCGGCTGATATCGGGATGATATGGTAACGATATGAAAATTTGTGTCGTTTTTGAACGGAGGAAGCCGTTCCGGATACGAATGGCCGATATTGCGAACCATGACATGAATTGCCTCCTAAAACAATAGCAGAGGAGGGCAAGAAGCCATGGCCAGAATTTTTGTGTTTCTTTTGCAAGATTTGCAGGAGAAATCCATGCTAATATATATATATATATATATATATATATATATATATAATATATAGTAAGTTAGTATGAGATTTTTCTACTGGGAATTTTCTTGAAAGAGTTCTGTTCTTAGATTAACGTTTTGACTATAACCGATATTCATAACTGAAAGCGGAATTGCTAAAAGCAGCAGAATTGAAAACAGAACTGCTGAAAACAGCAGAATTGCTGTATATAGAAGTAACATATATATACACAACAGCCTAGCTAAAATAGGAAATATAATCAAGGAGAATAAATCTTTTTTTGTTTTGTGTAAGTATCAAGAGGAATAAATCTAATTACAATAACTATGGCTAATTTGTAGGCTAAATGAATGTATGTGATTTCCTTGATTCGCTTGATTGATATTATATGTTAACACCTTCTCTCAAACTCAAGGTGGGATACTAGAGACCAACTTGAGTTTGCTAAGTAAGAGATGAAACCGTCAAGGAAGATGAGCTTTAGTAAAAATATCAGCAGATGAAACAGGGAGAAGATGTAAAGTACCACGTTGAAGATGTTGACGAACAAAATGGCAATGAATTTTTGGTTCGTTCATGGAAATCATCATTATGAGCTATTTGAATGACACTTATATTATCACAGTGTAAAATAGTAGGAGAGGAGTGGGTAACACCCATATCCTCAAGTAACCAACGAAGCCAAATGAGTTCGAAGTAGCATCAGCAAGTGCTCGATATTCGGATTCTGTGTTGGATCGAGATGTGATTGTTTGCTTCTTACTTCTCCAGGAAATGAGAGAGTCACCCAAGAAGAAGCAATAACCAGTTGTGGAACGACGATCAATAGGATCACCAGCCCAATCGGCATCGGAGTATCCGGACAATATTAGTGAAGAATGAGTTGAGAATCGTAGGCTATGAAAAAGAGTGCCTTTCATATACCGTAGGGTCCGAAGAACAGCAGTAAAGTGAGTAGTACAGGGAGCAGCCATAAATTGGCTAACAATATGGACGGTATAAACAATATCAGGTCGAGTTACTGTAAGATAAACAAGACTACCAACAAGTTGTCGATATAAAGTGGGATCAGGAAGGAAGAGGTGAGCCATCAAATGGAGTCAACTGACATTAGTATCCAAAGGAGTAGAGGCAGTATTGGAATCAGATATACCAGATCTGGAAAGCAAATCAGAAGCATATACACAGATAACTACGAAAGCAAAATGCAAACTGAGTATAGAAGCATAGTATTAAATTTGCGAGAAACTTAAATTAACTCTTGAGTCATAGTATTAATATGACTCAAGAAACTCATAAAGCTGGGGTAGACCTGCAACATAATGTAATTAACAAAAAAAAATTAAATTCAAAAGATATTTCTAATGTCATGAAAATTCCAAGAATGTTTATATAACTTGATGAACAGATATAATATCTGAAAATAACTTTTACACAACGAAAGAAGATAAATCAGCCTAGTGTACATCAGTTAGATTTTGGTAAGTTAATCTACTCCACTTAATTACAGTTAATCTATTCCCTCTTGCAATGATTAGGTCAACGTGGTACTAAAGCACGATTATGCAAATTTTTTTTTCCCGAACACAGTTTATAAGCAACACATATAATAGCACTTAAAAAAGCTTCTCACAGCAATGTACAAGCATTAAACAGTAAGCATTAGGATGGAAATTGTACGCAACAATTCCGATAAATAACTGCCGTCAGCAGACATGTTTTTCTAATTAATCATGATCAACAAGCCGGTAAAAAAAAAAAAAAAAAAAAAGCGATAAAAGATTGAAAAGCAAACCAGGCAATATCATTTGGAGGCGATGAGTCCTTGTTTCTCAAAATAAGCAAGTCTCATAAGCTTTATGTTGCTTGTCAGGACTCCAATTCTCAACCTGGAGTAAAATGTCAATACCAGTACGATTCTCCTTTTTTTGACAACTTGATAAGCTTCATTCCCCGAGTACGGCTTTATATATTCCCGAGAAATTGATGACGGGGACAGTTAGGGTTCCGTCCATGTTGAAGACGACGCCTCCGATACGAGCCTTGGTGTCGCCTACCGCAGAAGACATCGATGATAATAGCTTGGGGAAGGAGGAGGAGCATGGTTCAAAGTATCGGTTTCGGTCATTGTCTCGGAAGCCACCGATTCAGTCAATATCGGTGACTCATCGTATCGGACAATACAGAATTTATTATATTTAATAAAAAAAATTATATATAATTTTAAAATATAAATAATACAATAATTTTAATATAAAATTCATAAACAATAATAATTAATCATAATTTTAATATAAATAATTATTATTTGTTTAGTAATTGACCCATTCGATTTTATTTTTTTTTTTTTGGTAATTGGCAAATTATAAATACTTAGCGTAGTGTTATAAAGACTTTTAAATCAAAGAATTTCTTAAAAAATATATGAAGTAATAACACATTTGAATACCTAATTATAAATTTTTTAAAAAAATTATATTTTAAATTTAAAAAATATTATATTCATGCATTTTATTTGTAAATTCTCAAATCAAATATTGTCCGATTCTAATTATTATTTTCTTTAGTAATTGAGTCATTCAAATTTTTTTTCTTTTTTAAGTAACAACATATTATAATTACATAATAGGGTTAGAACTTCTAAAAGTAAATATTTTTAAATGAAAGAATTTTTTAAAATATTATAACTTTTAGAAAAATAATAATAAAACAATTTTTATTTATGAGATGATAATAAAAAATTTAAATTGTTTTTTTTAAGTAAAAATTTAAATTGTAAAATTAAATATAATACTAATATCATTTATATTTAAAATTAAAATAATAATATTTTTTAATTATATTTATAATATACATAATATAATATATATTGATATCCTCAAAAATTATGCATTTTTTTCTTTTATTATACATTTATAATAGAAAGGCGAACACCGTATGGAATTTATGATTGAACATATTGCCAGAGCACGAAATTCTTTATACAAAAAATATTCTCAAATGAAATTTGAAATGTACTAATAGCAATAATTGCCTTATTACAAAACTAAGGAAAGGAAAATTACAGTTTGCCTATAGAGGGAACTGTTTTTTTTTTTTTTTAAATATAGAGGGAACAGTTTTTATTCTCAACATATCATCGTCAATCAATTAATTAATTCTTCTTTGGCAATACGATAACGAACACGGATCTGTTCTTAGCCTTTTCAACACTACGAATACATAGAAGGTATTCCTCATGGATATGGAAGCATGAAATTTCCTGACATATAACTTTTTTTAAAAATAAAAATAAGAAGTGTTGGAAAACCTTTGTCTTTCCATACTTCGTGAAGTTAAGATAGGTACTTTGAAAACAAACATAATGAAGGATTACAAAAATGTATTTACAAAACTATCTCACACTATAGTGACTCACCTAGGTTTGGGGATTAAGAGAACTCTCAAGCTTACTTCTCTCTCAAAGACGATATCTTTCACTCTAGATAGAGAGAATGAAGGTCTCTACCGCTATTTATACTATTTCACCTCCTCAATGAATGATGGAGATTTATTTGATCCAAAGGTAGAGATTACTTCTCTAGAATTATTCACACTTCTCTTCACATTTTAGGAAACTCTTCTCCCTTCCATATCATTTCATTCTCTTCCATAAAGTTTCACAAGGTTCCACACATCTCTAGAGTGTTCTAGAGAATTCTACACTTCTCTAGAAAATCTTTATCTAGAATCTCTCCGATTAAGGAGGGATCCCAACAAGAAGCAAAGAATAAGTAAAAACCTAAATAAATCATAAAGGACCCGATCAAAGTAACGTTGAAGCCTCATGCAGCGCTCAAACTTATCCAGTAGATAATCGCAGGGTCCAGGCTTCGGCGGCTGACCTTTTTTGGGGCAGGGGACGGGCGGTCCTCCCCTTTTCTCTGGTTATTTTGAGAATTAAGAATCATTTAATTCACATTACTAATATTTAATGTTGTGTTATTATTGAAAAAAATACTAAATAATATATTAGAAGATGTGGATAAGATTGGATTTAATTAGATTGACTAATTTAAAAATCTAAATATATTTTAGGAATGAAATAACAACAATACATTGTTGTTATCTTCAAAAAAACATGTTTTCCTCGTATATTTTCAAATTAGTTTTGAAATCCTAATAAAGACATTCACTAAACCTTATTCTATGGAATGTGTTTTGTTTAGAATGTGGATGATATCTTTCTTTCTTTTTTTTTTTTTAAATTCAAATTATTTTATTTGAATTATATTAAGAAAATATCTAGATTAATTAATATATATTTTTGAAAACAATACTAACCTACTCTATTTTTTTAATAAAAATAATTAATAAAACATTAATTACAGAAGTATAAAGAAAAAAGTAATAATAAATGAACATTATTTATAAGTAAGAGTATAAGGTTAAAACGATATTTTAATCTTGAACCATCTTTTTGAGAAATAATCTTTAATATACAATTTTTTATATATAAAATTAAAACTTGAAACTTTATTTAAAAAATCAAACCGGATTGGACAAACAAATTTGTTGGTATACTTGTACATTACTTAAGGTTTCCACCACCATGTGGGTTTTTGTAAATTGTTATTGTCGCCACTGGTCCAGAACATAGGAGTGCACAATCTTCCTACATGGTTAAGAATTCTATGTTATAAATTTGTTACCTACTTTGGACCTATACTTTTTTCCTTTTTCGTTTTCTTATATCTATATATATATATATATAAACCTTTTTCTTTAATTCTCATTTTCCTAAAAAAAAAATTAATATATATTGCATTACATTTCTCAAAAATTTGGTTAATTATTTATATTTATGTCATTATAAAAATCATCAATATTTTATATAATCTTCAAATCGTACATGAGCTGATAAGAAGATTTTCTTATTTAATTGAGGTTGAAGATTCAAACCCAATTATTTAAAAATGTGGGGTCAAAGCTCCCTTCTGCAAGAAACTAACACAGCTCGAACGAGAATTATTATAGATGAAAATCTGGCTTAAAAATGTTCTCTCATAATTTATAACTCATTTAAGATACGTCGTGCCAAAAAAAAAATCTTACATAAATAAGTCACTAATTATAATTTATATGAAAAAGTCATTAATTATGATTACTCTCTTTACTAAATTAGTTGTATAAAAAGAAAAGAAAGAGAATATATTATAATATTAACATCAAAATGAAAAATGAAAAATAAAAAATATAGTAAAGTTTGAATTAATTTCTTTCTTTTCAAGATTTTTAAGGTAAAATTTCATTTTCTATAGTAAAAAAAAAAGAGAAAAATCAAATTTGAGCAATGCTTTCAAACTTATAATGGGCATATATATATATATATATATATATATATATTTTATATTATATTGATTTGAAACAATTATATTTGGCATTGGGAAAGTATTAAAGTATGGACACCTTCATCATTGCTTCTAAATTAAATTAATTGACTATCTTCTTTAGATTCTATTCTCCAAAGAGAATGGGAAAATAATTTCCATTATCCTTAATGGTATCAAACAATTTTTTTTTCTTGGATACTTATCAAAACTCATTCTTTCCTCAAGCCACTTGTCATATCTCAATTGTTCAAAGTACTAATAAATATATATATATATATATATATACACATTTAAACATAAATGATTTTTATTGTGGTAACTATTTTACCTATATATATACCATGAATTTGAAAGATATTTGAAACAAAAAAAATCTTGTAATTTTAAAAAATAATAATAATAAAATATTAATTATAGAGATATTTGTAGACAATAATTTCTTTATTTCCTGTAAAATCAGAATTACAAGAAATAATAATTGAATACAACAGATTTATACAATTAATGAGATTTTGGGTCCAATCTCTATGGATCCGTTGATTCTATCCGTCGTGGATCCGAGAGGCGTTTTTGGCTTGTCTCGATCCAATGAATTTGTTTTCTTCCGAGGGGCGTTTTGGGCTGGATCTCGGAATGGATTCGATCTCGAGGGCTTTTGGGCTTGATCTCGATCTATCGAACAATTTGATTTCTTCTTCCGATGGGCTTTAGGACTTTGTCTCGGAATGGATTCAGAGAGGAAGGGCCGACTTCGACAGAGGTTCGGGAACCTTCGAATATCTCTCAATTTCTCAGCTTCCGGAGTGTGTGAGGAGAGTGAGTGTGAGTGTGTAACATTTCTTGAGGGAGTTTGCCCTCTATTTATAGATGGAGTGAGTGATAACCAATGGCTATGATGTTGCCACGTGTCACTCATCTAAGGGGTGAATCTTTTAATATCAAAATATATAAAATATAAATATAAATATATATTTAAAATATATAAATAATATTTAATTATATATTTAAATATATAAATAAAATTTATATATCTACAAATTGCCCCTTTTTGGACTTGTTCCCAAGATTGAAGAATTTGTTTCGGGAATAAGTTCCAAAAATCTTGAAAATATATATATATATCATATCAATTTTGGATATAGATATATATATATACAAAATTTTGAATCAAATATTTATTTGAGTTAATTTGAATTTAACTTAAGATAAATATAAATATAAATATGATTCTGGAATATAGTCCTACTAGGACTCTTTATGATTTTGAGAGGTCTATATAAAGAGTATTTCAATCCTTTTAACATCATCATTGTTCAAGTCTTCGGGATTCTTGAAGAACCAGAATTTGCCTCCTTCCACGCAATATCTTGATGGTTGAAGAAATTTGTCTTCATCAAAATCATCAAGTTTCAAGTCGAAGAACCATTTTTTTTTTTTAAAATTATACTGATCACCTTTTATTTCTTTATTTTATTTGTTTAACGGATTTGACAAACTGTTAGTTGGCTTAAAGAACTTCAGCAGCGTGAAGAGCAAATTTCATGGCTTCCTTAGTTACAAGATGACTTCCTTATGAACAGAAATTTCATATCCGACAATGATTTCCATGTCGCCAGGAAATTATCGTGTTCCATCTTAACATCCTTTGCAAACGTCCGTGGTCGCATTTCTATTTTCTCCCTTCCGAATTTTCCGCTAATGTTGCTGGACAACCTTTGTAGAGGTTGAAGACACGCAGTTCATCTCCATAGCGACACACGGTTCCGACCCCACTGCAACTAATATGAATTAAGGCCGGAGCTACCTCTGTTTTGCAATGTTGGTTGTCTTCTTCATCAGATGACCAATTTCTTTCATAGTTTGACTAAAGTACCTTCGGCAGGTAGGTATATCGTTCTTTTTTTTTCAGCAATTGCAACGGACCTCCTCTCTCTAGCTTCAGAAGAAGAATCCCTACCAAAGCATCGGTATGATGATGAAGTGAGCCGTTGTCTTATATAACGCTATTGAAGTTTGAGTAGCACATGTGTAATATCCCGAACGCCGACTTTGGTGACAACTCAACTCAAATAGAAAGCATGCTCCTCCTTCTTAAGAGGCAACCCTTCGCCTGAAGCTTCTTCAAATTAAATGACGTTGTTACCTACTTTTCAAGATGTTGTACTTCATCCTAGATGGCCATTGCAATTGATAGCATTTTTCAAGGTAATGTTTGTTCAAATTGCAGGTTATTCGTCACCGTACAACAAGGATATGTGAACTCAAAAGACACAAACGCTGAATTATCTTTCACTTGTGGCATCAAAAGTATTTCCCATCATCAATCCATTATTAATCTTCATCTTCTCAACCGCAGCCGCTGCCATAGTAGTTGATGAAGAGTGATTTTCACCGGATCAGTAGCAAACTAGATGTCGTTTCCGGTGCCATTGTTTGAATTGCGGTTGATTTTATACTGTTCATCAATGATTGCAGCTGATATGTGTTCAACCGTAAGGAGTCCTGAAACAAATTCCAGTTACGTTTGCCCCTAGTGGTGTTGGAGCAACTATAGCCACAGCCGCCACCTTTCCTCGGTGCTTCACGCGACTCTACGCTTTCATTTGATGCACATCACTTACGTTCAAATTGCACTTTGCGGTATTAGACAAGTTTGCTCAACCTCAAGTAGCAGTTTGCTTACAATCAAAGAACAATCAACAAAGGAATCAAAGTATGGTTTAGAATCAAGTTTTCCAAAGCACACAACAAGCAGGTAAATTTTTTATTAAACTGTGCAGGGTCACTAAATTGCTCCAAAGTCCAAGCTCGAACGTGTTTTGACAAACTTTGTAATGCTTCTCATTTCTCAAAGAGATCATGGTGGCGTCAATCTAATCACAGAATCAATCCTCGCCATCTAACATGGAGGGAGGAGTGGCCACAGAATTGAAGGCTTTTGTATAGAATCAATTCCAAATCAGCCTTCTCCAGGATATTGTAGCTTTCAGAGAACGCTTTTAGAGAACAGTGTATGTGTGTGTTCCTATGAGCTTGTAGTAAGTCTTTGGCGAAATCGTCGGCGATAACCGGATACTACAAAGCACATTCCACCAAAATTGAAGCTCCACAAGAATATCAATGTCCTTTGGATTAATTTGAGAGCAACGAACAGATTGTCGAAATCACCAAGCATCACTTGCTTTGCTTCTTCCATGGTCTTTCCAATAGACTTTGTTGTTTCTTTTGCTGCTTCTTTGCCTGCTTTCATCGATGGCCTCAAATCTCCTTCCGAAGACAACAAAGTTTTCAAGTCAAAATTGGTGCTTCTTGTCAAGCATGCGGCGGACATATTCAAGGCTTGCCAATTACTTTTGTTTTATTGCATGTGGGCCACATGGGTAGCTTTGAATATTTATTGTTTTTTTTTTTTTTTTACTCATGTATATCTTTTTAATGTGTGGGCCAAAATGTTTTTTTTTTTGATGGGCCAATTTCTTTTTTTATGTGGGCCAATTTTTTTCTCTGGGCCAATTTCTTCTTCTTTTTTTTTTTTTTTGTGGGCCGAAAAAAAAAAATATTGTATGGGCCAGCTTTTTTTTTACAGACCAGTGCTCTTTTTGTTTTGTTTGGGCTTCATTTTCTTTGTGGACCATTTTTTTGATTGATTTTTTTTTTTCTTTTGGGCCTTGACCGATTTTTTTTTCTTCTTTTCTGACCCATTTTTATT
Organism: Cynanchum wilfordii; assembly: GCA_025388415.1. Classification (NCBI taxonomy): domain Eukaryota; kingdom Viridiplantae; phylum Streptophyta; class Magnoliopsida; order Gentianales; family Apocynaceae; genus Cynanchum; species Cynanchum wilfordii. The sequence goes on along the minus strand of JAHSUH010003778.1, from coordinate 2,463,880 downwards.
TCTAGCAATTTTTTTTTTTTTTTTTTTTTTTTTTTTTCATATAATATTTATATATTTTTTTTTCCCTTTTTGTTTGGGCTCTGGCCTGCCCGTTTTTTTTTTTTTTTTTTTTTTTATAAATTCCTTCTCGACCAAACAAAGATCATGAATCCTTATCAACATGTTGTCTTCTCGATTATCACAGTGGGTCTCACGTCAAGCCAATGATGCTTTCCTGCGACTTGCAACATAACAATTTATCTATCAACCACGCGTGTATTTCTAAATCCCGACAACAACTCGAAGACAGGATAACCAAGTCACCAACACCATTAACAACATAGATGGCTGAGATGAATTGTTCCAATAGAGATGATATTGATTTCAAGCTTGATGAGTTATCAAAATGTAGAAAGACTTGTAAAGAACAATGACTTCAACTACATTCTTCAATCTTCCTTGACAAGATGATACCAACTTGTATGCAAGAGCTTTAAGTTGATAGACAAAAAATTGTACTTCTTAACTTTCTTTGTAATAGGAGACCATTTTTATTAATAAAATTAACTTTCTCTCTCAATCTCTTTTTTTTATTATTGTTTACCTCTTTTTCTATCTTTCTGCTTCTTTCTTTTTTTTTTTTTTTTTTTTTTTTTTTTGCAATTTTTTTTGTTATGAAGACTTTTTTTTTTTTTTTTAATGTTAGGGCTGAACTTAGAATATTTTTTTCTAAGCTGCCTACGTATCCCGTAAAGGAATCAAGCCGAACGTAGTTCAAAGTTTGCGGTTTCAACTCGTACATCAAAGGAGTAACATGCGGTTTTAGCTCGTGCGTCAAGGAGCAACATTCTTCAAATTCGCAGACGGTTTATACTCGTATCAAGGAGTCTTCTTCAACTTTGCAGACAGTTTACACTCGTGTCAAGGAGTAACTTGCAGTTTAACCTCGTACGTCAAGGAGGACTTTTTCACTTTCAAGCATAGTAGCGTTTCAAGTATTTCCCGTTGATTGGTCCAACTTCAACACCATCTTTGTCAGCGAGCTTATACGACCCACTTGAGTATACTTCGACTACAACATAAGGACCATCCCACTTTGCTTCAAGTTTCTTGATCTTTTGGGGAAAGATAATCGGCCTTCGCACCGCAAGCACCATGTCACCAACTTGAAAGGAACGGATGTTTACCTTTTTGTTGAAGGCTTTGGACAGACGAGCTTGATAACATTCCAATCTTTGTTGTGCTTCTAACCTCTTTTCATCCAACGCTTCTAACTCTTCCAAGCGCAGGTGAGCATTGTCCTCATTGGTAAGTTCTTCTTGAATTGCTATTCTTAATGAAGGTATTTGACGTTCTAGCGGTAAAACGGCCTCCACACCATAAACCAATGCATAAGGAGTTGCTTGCGTAGGAGTGCGAAACGTTGTGCGATATGCCCACAAAGCTTCTTCAATCCTCACATGCCAATCTTTCTTTGACTTGACAATTACTTTCTTCAACAAATTACAAAGTGTTTTGTTGAATGCTTCAATTAAACCATTTGCGGGTGCATAATACATTGATGAGAAGAATTGTTTGAACTCAAATTTGTCGCAAAGTCGTTTTACCGAGATTGTTGCTGGAAAGGCTTACCATTGTCAGTAATGATGTATCTTGGAATTCCATAACGGAATATGATGTTTACGCGAATGAAGTTCACGACATTCTCCTTTTTTACTTCCTTCAATGCAATAACTTCGCCCATTTTGAGAAATAATCGGTGGCTGCAAGGATGTAGAGATGTCCTTCGGGACGACGGAGGTAATGGACCAACTACGCCAAGTCCCCATGCGTCAAACGGCCATGATGCAACCTTTGGATGTAATGGTTCAGGCGGTTGATGGAGGTAGTTTGCATGGAATTGACAAGCTTGACATCTTCGAGCATGATCCGGACAATTCTTCACCATGGTAGGCCAATAGTACCCCATCCTCTTGATTCGAAAATGCAATTTTGGTCCGGATTGATGAGCTCCGCAAACTCCGAATGTACCTCTTCTAACGTTTGTTTCACTTCATCGTTTGCTAAACATCGTAGCAATACTCCTTCAAATGAACGTCGGTAGAGTACTTGATTGAAATAGACAAATCTTGGTGCACGCCGAATGTCACTTCTTTTTTTTGCATCCGACGGCAGGATACCATATGCTAAGAAATCAATAATTGGTAGACGCCGTCTTTCTCTTCAACAACGGAAATAGCATTGACAACGAGTTGAAAATCATCGTCGCCACCAACGCCATCGTCGATCGCCATCATCGCCGTCGAATAGTGGAGGAACGACCCCAATCTTGACAAACAGGTATTTGAATACTTGACTTTAATGATGCGAGGACTGAAGCTAACTTGGCTAATGCGTCCGCTTGCTGATTATCTTTCCTCGGAACATGTTCGAGAGATACATCGCCCAACCATCCTATTAGTCTTTTAGCGTATTGATGGTAAGGAACCAGTTCAATCTTCTTTACTTCGTAATCACCAAGAAGTTGGTTGATGACTAACTTTGAGTCTCCGTAGACGTTAAGTTGTAGCTGTTTCATATCAACGGCCATCTCCAAACCAAGAATAAGAGCCCGGTATTCTCGCCATATTGTTGGAGCATTGTTGCGTCGAAGTAACGAGAATACGGTAGAACATCTCCATCGGGTGTAATAAAGACTACTCCAATGCCGCAACCATTTCGATGTGCCGCTCCATCAAAATACATTTTCCACGGAGGCATAACTTCAATCAGAAGAACATCTTCGTCTGGTAAATCATCGGTCAATTCCTTTGACAGTTTCAGATCCGCCAACGTATTTTGATTGATTTTCAGCAACTTTGATGGTCTCGGGATTACTTGATCCTTCCCCTTGCTTGAAGGAGACACCTTTGTTTGCTTCTTCGACGCGCCTTTGCGTAGTTTGATGGACTCACCATTGTTACTCGGCAACTGATTGATGATGCGATCTTGCTTTGCTGTCTGCATCGCAAGGCCTTCCACCAACTTCGTTAGGTTTGCCAATTGCTCTTCCATGGTTGATGCGTCTGCCATCATAACGGGCATGACAGAGGTATTTGCGGAGGTATCTTCAAGGTCGTCATCACTGCTCATTTGATCTTCCCGGACAGCATCTATGGAATCCGCAAAGGAATCTTCGTCTTCCGATTCGTCTTTGTTTGTAACGGACTTATTCTCCAGCATTGCAAGCGTCTTTCGAACCATTCCTCCTACAACGCCTTTAGGCTGATCCTGCGTTGAAGCATCAAAACAAGGATTACCGTATTTTTTGGATGTGTCGCCAATCGATCTCTTCCGCAAATCAGCGAACATTCTTCCTTTGCTTCGTGTGGTAGGACCAACGTAAGTTTCGAACGTCGATCCACCAACGCTTGTGCCTGCAGCGACGTTGCTTGAATCACCTTTGTTGACATTGTCGTCCTTGGACTCCATTTCAACGGTATTCTGACGGAATGAGATGAACGGTAGAGACGGTCCCACTGGGCGTGCCAAATTTGTAGACAATAATTTCTTTATTTCCTGTAAAATCGGAATTACAAGAAATAATAATTGAATACAACAGATTTATACAATTAATGAGATTTTGGGTCCAATCTCTATGGATCCGTTGATTCTATCCGTCGTGGATCCGAGAGGCGTTTTTGGCTTGTCTCGATCCAATGAATTTGTTTTCTTCCGAGGGGCGTTTTGGGTGGATCTCGGGAATGGATTCGATCTCGAGGGCTTTTGGGCTTGATCTCGATCTATCGAACAATTTGATTTCTTCTTCCGATGGGCTTTAGGACTTTGTCTCGGAATGGATTCGAGAGGGAAGGGCCGACTTCGACAGAGGTTCGGGAACCTTCGAATATCTCTCAATTTCTCGCTTCCGGGTGTGAGGGAGAGTGAGTGTGAGTGTGTAACATTTCTTGAGGGAGTTTGCCCTCTTATTTATAGATGAAGTGAGTGATAACCAATGGCTATGATGTTGTCACGTGTCACTCATCTAAGGGGTGAATCTTTTAATATCAAAATATATAAAATATAAATATAAATATATATTTAAAATATATAAATAATATTTAATTATATATTTAAATATATAAATAAAATTTATATATCTACAATATTAAAGAAAAATATCAATAAATATACTTTAGTTTTCTAATATGACAAATAAAAAAATACCTATTTTTCTTCGACATAATGAAAAAAATAAAAAATAACTTATTTCTATGTAAATGGCAAATAAATAATAGGATGAGGGAAAATTCCTTAGGTAACCCTTCATAATAATTTAAATTACAATTGCATCCCTAAAATAGGGGGCTTGGTGTAACCTTGCTGATCTTCATTGAGGCAACCTTTTATTTTATTTTATTTTACTTAAATTACGTTATTTTTATAAAATATTATATATATATATATATATTAAAATTTCCTAAAATATAATTTTAATAATCGATAATATATATATATATATATATATATTTATATAACGAAAAATCTAAAATAATAATTATTTGGAATTTAATTTTTCTAAAACTATAAATATTTTGGCTAGCCTGACTTTGAAGATGAGGTACTTAGTCTTCTTTTTCTTCTTCTTCTCTTTTTTTTTTCCAAATGTACAGTACATACAATTATCAGATACTTTTTAGATAAATAAATAAATATATATATATAATAATGTATGTATATTATATTTTAAAGAGCTGGAAAAACTTTGCATGGAAAAGTCTATGGAAATGGACCCTAAACTAATCAAAATCCCAGCTTTCAGTCCCCCATTTTCTAAATATGTGGATGTATTTCTTTTATTATACATACAAAATTACATAATATTTAAGGGTATTATTATAATTTTATGTGGCACATTGAGGATATCTAGATGTAGTTTCTTTCTCTTTCTCAAACCCTCAATCTCGTCCATTTCTTTATCTCAATCAGCACTCAATTAACGCAGATTAAAGGAGTTGAATGTGGCTTGCTCTTTCTTCTTCTATATTACCATAACTGAAAGTTTTCACTCTTAGGTCAGCGGTTCAGTTCACTTTGCTATTTGATTTATTTATCTTCAATGGAACGTAACAAGGTTATTTCCCCTCTACCTTCAATTTCTTTATTCTTTACCTTCAATTTCTTTATTTTGGCGATGAAACTTTTGGGATTGTTTTGGCCATAACTTTATTTCCGATTCTCTGGCCTGGTCACTGATTTTCCACTGATCACTGATTGTTTATTATTATTTTATATATATATATATATATATATATATATATATATATATATATATATTTCTCTTCTGTTCTTCCCCATAGATTCTGATTTGTTAATGTTCTGCTGCAGATCATATGGTATGGAGCATGGGTGAAGAGATCAAAAGAAGAGAAGGAACAATTATCTGCTTCCCTTACAAGTTTTCATAACCCAATTTTTTATTTCTAAAGGTTGACTCAGAGACCTTGAAAAATCTTGTACTTGGTGGAATTGGAAGTATCACGGTTGTAGATGGCTCCAAAGTTGAAGTGGGAGATCTTGGAAATAACTTTATGAGTATAATACACATTCTATCTTGATGTATAATCTCCATTCTTCATAATTTTTGATTCTGCAATTTTTTTCTGGGCATGTCTGTGTAAGAAAGGGAAGTTTCTCTTCTAAATCTAAATCTATATCTTGGTAGTGGATGAATCATGCGTCGGACAATCAAAGGTAAAATATGTGAGTTCATTCCTTCAAGAGCTAAATGATGCTGTTAAAGCCAAGTTCATTGAAGAATATCCTGAGGCATTGATTGAGACGAACCCAGCATTCTATTTACAATTCACCTTGGTGGTGGCCACACAGGTCAGATTTATTGGTTTACTGTATTGATGATTGTGATACTGCTGCAATTTAGGGGAAATTATATATCAATTTAGTCCTTCATATATCAATTTATGCTGCAAATTGACAATGGAAATTATTTAGGGGAAACAGAGAAAACCCTTTTTTTCCATCAAGTTGTATTGGGACTTGGGAGGGTTTGGATTACCTGGAGAAAGGGAGGTGTTTTTTTGCTCTGATTTTGAATTCTCAAGTAGAGTTGGCTTGAAATTATGTGTACAAGAAAAGTGGGACTTCTTCATCTGCTTGCAAACTGTACTGTCTGGGAAGTGGAAATGGTAGTTGTTGATTCTCCTGGTTCCCTAATCCAATTTAGGAAATTAACCCTCAAATAAAAATTCAAGCTTTACACAATATATGGCAATTATTTGGTCATTCACTTTTCTTGAAATTTTACCTGGAGCATTTAATAATGTTGAGGTCTTTGTGTGCTGCTGTTCAAAAAGAAAAAAGAAAGAAAAGGGTTAGAGGAAAACTATGTATAATACCAAGATTCCATCCATTCTGATTCTGAAAGATTGCGTCTTTTTAGTTACGAGGGGATATGTAGCGAGAGTAATGTCTGGGGAAATCAGAATGCCAGCAATGTCTTCTGAGAGAAAGCTTGTGAGAGTATTGTTGGAATGTCAAAAGTCTCTGCCAAAAAGAAGAGAGAAAAGAGCAGGATTGAACTAAAAGAAAGGAAAAACTGCAGAAAGGAAGTTTTTTCTTTTCTTGTGTGTAAAATTAACTTTACTTGGTTCAAGCTATCAATTCTAAGCTCTGTATCAGAAAATGCATCAGTCTCTGAAAGTTGACATTCAAGATTAGCAGAGACACTTCCAAGATGATCAACATCTGTAACTACTGCCCTGCATATGTACTCCCTTTTATTCTCCACCACGCTGCTGTTGAAAGAGAAAGCCATCATTATGAAACAGAGAGGAAAAAACTAAAGTGTTCTTTTGAAGTTAGAAACACCAACGCTTTCTTCTTAGTGGCATTTGAGAAAGTTGCCTCACAGTAATTTGCAGCATGGTGAAGCTGTGAGCACAAGTCCTTCAGTTCCTGCAACCAAAATCAGATGAATGCTCAGAAACAAAAACCCAGATTTTTTTTCCCAAAAATACAAGTCAAATTAGGTCAGAAACCAGTAAAGATTTGTTGAACTTGGTCAGTTCATCAGTTTCAACTTCTGGGATTTCTCTGGCAAATGCGTCCGGCATTGGTTTCCAAGAAGACTGAACACAGAAGTGGGAAAAAGAAAACAGGTGAAGTGACTTCTATACTCAGTTTGCATTTTGCTTCCGTAGTTATCTGTGTATATGCGCTAAATCTGTATCCATAACTGAATTTGGGCTTTCCTTTCTGGTTTTCTTCTAAATTTGTTTGCCTCCGAATTTATTGAAATAAATTGACACATAAGTCCACATAATTTATCGAAATAAATCCAACATGTTCCACTTTCTTTCAGTTAAACTGATGAACATGATGATGAGGACAAGGATGAGTAAAGAGCATATATATATATATATATATATATACACGAACAAACCCATCTATGGAAACCCTTCTTTCTTCTTGATGTTCTGAGGTTGAAAAAACACATCTTCCATTGTTGTAACAAACTTTTTTATATATATGTATGTGAATTGCCTCATTTGACAGCCTTCCTAAAACAATAGCAGAGGAGGGCAAGAGGCCATGGCCATAATTTGTGGTTTTTTTGCAAGATTTGAAGGAGAAATCCATACTAATATATAAAATGCCAATTTCGTATAATTCTTATATTGGTTCACAATACACTCTCTTATCACAAGCATTGTAATATTGAGCAAGTTTTTTAACAATAATATTTTGTCTCACGGTTGAAATTAAAATAAATATGTAATAATATATAACAATGAGTTATTATGACATGAAATCTTACATCAGTCAATCTAATATTATTTGAATGTTTATAATAGATATTGATGTGGCATCCTTCTCCTGGGGATTGCTCCCAAAAAGCATAGCATTCTAGCAAAAGTAGAAAGAGAGCTCGAAAGACATAATTTCACTTATAGATGTATGTTGTAAGAATATTCTTAAAATAAATATTTTAGGAATATCTTATATTTTATTCTAAAATCTTAAAACATCTTTAAAAAATCTTTTAAATATGATTAAATAAATAATAAGACTAAAAGTGGTATATCTACCAAAAAAAAAAATATATATATATATATATATATATATATTTGATAATTGAGATATCATTTTGATATAAGTGATATACAAGTAGTAGACTTGAAATGAAATTGGTCAATTTTATTTTCCCCTTTTTTAGGAGTATTAGTAGAGGTGGATTTTATTTAAACCCATTTTGAGTCAATTTTTTTCTACTTTGACCTCTAAAAAAAAAAAAGAATTATTGAGACTGAGACGGAGGGTTTTAGAAGCAGCAATAGGAGCCATCAAAACCCTAACTCAACCTCCATTACTATCTCCGACATGTCTTCCTCAAATTCTTCCCAAACCCATGAATCAAAGCAAGAAAAGGAGCCAATCAATGTTTCAGAATTGATAGATTCTCTTTATCCTGAAGGGGATGATTGTTCCTTTTGCTCAAAATTGGAAACAGGTTGTAGAAAAGAATTTGTTAACTGGGAAAAGTGTGTTGCGGAAGCTGAAAAGAAGAACCAAGAGGATGTTGCAGAGAAATGCGCTGGCATAATTTTTAATTTGAAGGAGTGTATGGAGGCTACTCGTGATTATTATGCTCCGGCTTTGCAAGCTGAAGAAAAAGAAGAAGAAGAATACCCGAAGATATTGAAGAAAGCTGGAGAAGTAGTCCTGAAGCGGACATCGGAGAAAGAGAAAGGGAGTGATGGATCGGAACACTGAGCAGTTCCGATACAAATTCTCAGGGAAGACGGTTAATGAGAGTACTTCACTCTCACTGTGGGGATTCAATAAAAATACGATCTTTTCCAAATTTCTTTTTTTAGAATTTGATGAGTTTAAGGATGGATCAAAGCATCAATATTTTAGAGTTTTTTTCCCTTATGGAGAGGTAATTAAAAATAAAATGAGAATTTGACAAGAATTCAATTCTGAATGTGCATCGATCCTATCAACTGAATGCATTCTTTAATATCAATAAAATGTAGTGATTTAAGGTTTTTGGTTTCCTGAACATTTATTTATTTTGTAGTAATGATGGTTGTTGTACACTGATGATATATATATATATATATATATGTGTGTGTGTGTGTGTGTGAAACTGATGATCTGACTCAAGTATCTTACAGTTTTCATGCCTATATTGTTCTGCATATGTTCTTATCAGGGTTCAAAAAGAAAGAATAAGAAAGAAGAAACAAGCTTTTTATATATATATATACGTATATGTGAATTGCCACCTAAAACAATAGCAGAGGAGGGCATGCAAGAGGCCATGGCCAGAATTTTTGTGTTTCTTTTGCAAGATTTGGAGGAGAAATCCATGCTAATATATAGTAAGTTAGTATGAGGTTTTTCTCTTGGGATTTTTGTTTGAAAGAGTCTTGTTCTTAGATATTCTTCTTAGATTAACGTTATGGTTACAATTGACTTGTATCTCTTTTGATACAATGAAAATAGTTAATTGTTAGTGTTGTCAAACTATAGTCACAAATTTTTCGACCATGGGATATAGAATTATTTTATTATAAGTATAATTACATGAATACATGATTAAGTTGGAATTTAAGCAAAAACACATGTTCAATTATATATCTTTATATATAATTCTAACAAAGACTTGGCCCATATCTACTTTTTATAATGTGGAATGAAAAGAACTGAAAAAGGTGTATCTTTTTTTTTTTTTTTTTTTGGTAATTGAAAAAGGTGTATCTATCAAACCTTATAAGAGGAATAATCAGCATACAAAGACTCCTAAAGTAATAGTAAAATATTTGGTTCCCCACTCTCCATCAGAGGCAAAAGGATGATGGATGCACAAATATGGAATAAAAGGCAAAAAGAAGTTTTTCTCTTTCTTTCTTTCCATATCTTTTTCTTATTATTTCTTCTTTCTTTTTTTCTTTTTTTTTGTTCTTTTGTATGTGGTTGATATATGGTTTATTGGTTCTCCTCTTTCTACTATACAATAATATATATGTATGTATGTATATATTATTCATGCATGAAGGTTCTTGATCATTGTGATTAAAGAATCATAGTCTTTGACACCATATAATTTGCTAATCTTTAAAGAAAGTGAAAAACATAAGTGTGTGCATGATACCATATTATATATATATAGAGAGAGAGAGAGAGAATGGGAGTAGCTTATAGCACTAGGAGGAGTAATATATATATATATATATGTATGTATCTTCCATTGGGAAGCTAGAAAATGAGAAAACATTTCTCTCCAAAGCACGTTGCATTTGAAAAAACACGATTCGCCACGGTGGTGAGACACGACATGGCTACCATTCCATGAGGTGATTCCCAAGATTCGGTTGGTCGTCATTAATTTATGTGGTTTGGCATAATAAGCATTTTATGAATATTTTACATAAAATTTAGTTTGATATTTATTATTAATATTACCTAAAAACTTAAAAATATGTCATTACATATTTATTTTAACTTGTAATGTGAAATAGGATATTATATTCATTTCTTTAAAGCCTAGGCTCCCCGTTTTGCCCCAAAAGTATATAATTAGCTTGAGTCCATTATCAACTCGTGGATATATAAAATTTTAGAATTGACTCTCACCCTCGGATATAATACTTAGTTTTTGTAATTTGAGTTGACTATCTGTTCCAATACTAATTACCATAACTTGAATTCACGAGTTCATATTGCGATTATAGATTTAGAAATACACACAATTAATTACTTTATACTATGTTCATGACATAAAAAAAATATTTCAAATTAACTGTCATTATATATTTACTGTACTTCAATTTTTAATTTGAAAAAGTATCACAGGTGGGTGGAGGGTGAAGGTGGTGGTGGCATGCAGCAGCTTCCCCTTTGTGGGTTTTGCCACCACTTAAGTGGTGGTTTTGTGTGTGTGGTCTGTGGTGGTAGGCAGCTTTCCTGGTAACAAGGGGGAGCAAACAAGGATGGTCCGGTGGTGTCATTGTCTCTCTCTCTCTCTCTCTCTTCTTTTTTCTCACTCTTTACCAAAGATCCATTTGCCTAATACAACGAATTTGTTGCTAACATCATCTTCCACTTTAGCTTGAAGCTCAAAAGCAAGGTGTTATGGTGTTCTACTGTTATTTTAACTTCCTGTCTTTCTCACCTCTTTTTCCAAGAACTAGAAAATCCCACCTCAAAGCAGCAGCAGCAGCAGCAGCAGTACTATCACTACTTCTATATAGTTTTTGCTTCGATTGTGAGGATGATGGGACTTGGGAATTCCATCTTCACTAAGGGCAAGAATTCCAATAATGTTCATACTTTAATATATGTATATATGGGTGTGTATGTATGAACATATATATATATATATACACACTTAGATATACAAATTTCATGGTCAACGGTACCACTGGAAAGCATCCTTCAGTCAAGCACAAACAAAAAAATATTAAATTAGTAAGAGAAGAGACAATATGGGTGAATATATATATATATATATGTGTGTGTGTGTGTGTAAAAGGAGCAATATTTCCTTGTGGAATTAGTGGGGAATATTGGAGTGTGGAATTGTCTCATTAGAAATATAATGATCAAATTGAAAAGATTTACAAAACTCAAAAATTATACATTTTTATTTTCTTTTGCTTTTGACTAATTAAATCTTCTAATCATGATTTTTTTTTTTGCAATAGTCCAAAAAAACTCATCTTTATGACTTTATCATGTCTCAATCTGTAATAATATTTTAAATTTATTTTAAACAATAAAACTTGTGTAAAAAAAAAAAAAATCAATTGATAGATGTCTCACATACATGATTTTAAAGATTATGAGTTCGATCATAGTAATCTTTTCTCTAGTTTTTTTTTTTTTTTAAGGGGCACGAAGTGTCCTAGATGAATTCTAAATTATGAGATGACACTTTTAAGTTAAATTCACATCTAGATTAATCTCAATCGAATCGGAATAGTCCCTTGCAGAAGGAAGTTCTAATCTAACTCTAAATTTTGCACAATTATATACGTGAGTAAAATTTGAACTCCAACCTCACTTAAATTAGAAAAACGCATTATCAACTCCCATTCGCTTTGGAATTATTTTTTTCCCTAGTTACTAAATCAAACAAGAATCACTATAGCTTTTTTTTTTTTTTTTTGGGTAAGTGGAATCACTATAGCTTTAATGTAAAAGAAAAAGGGGGAAAAAGGACTAATTTCGAAAGAAAAACTTTCTATCACTTACCCTTTTTGGAGCCTAAACTTGAAGAGGAACATGATAAAGGGTCACTTGTGCATTAAAAAGAAAAGACATAAAAATGGGAAAAGAGGACCAATTATATTTTCAAAGTAGAAGAAGAAGAAGAATGGATCATGGAGAGACATCACTTTCACTTACTTTTTGAAATCCCATTGGAACCTATAACACTGTCTAGTGCTTGGGGGATTGATTGGACATGTAGGGGCAAAAATGGGATTTTGAAATCTTTATATTGTTGTGGACCTAAGTCTATATATATATATATATATAAGCAAAGTGATAAAGATGAAAATTTGGAGAAAAAATAAAAGGCAAATAACATAAGGTAGGAAACTAAGCCTACCCAATTAATTTGCAAATAATTTAAGTAAAATGCGAAGTTAAAGATATTTTTGTTCTAATCTCCAGTCTTATATCACTCGTTTAAAAAAATATTAAATAATTATTAAACATTAAAAGTATTTTAAACTTGTAAAATTCATTTGAAATTAGTTAAAATAATATTTTCTACCATTTTAGTTACCTAAAACACTACTTTTGAGAAAATTAGAGAGGAAAAAAAAGAAAAGGTTTAAAATATTGGAGAAAAGGCATTGGAAATCGGTTGTCGGAATGGAGTCAAATACAGTATGTACCGCACGTGTGCTGCTCGTGATTCATAGCCAAATGGCTGCTTTTATAATTTTTCTTCTTCTTTTTTTTTTTTTTTTTTTTTTCCTTTTATTGTAACTGAAGATGGCTAAAAATAGATATTTTCAGTTAAATTTATATATATATATATATATTTAAATATTGGATATTTGATCCACTTTTAGATGCCTCGTACATTTAAGATGTGTCGTTGAATAAAAATGTTTAGACCCTTATTTGATAATGGAACAATCTATAATCCATTGATATTGTCCACTTTAATAACTGCTATAAATATCTTAAGTAAGCGAGGTAAGACTTCAAGTCACAACAGTATTTTCTATATTATTCTTTTATATTTAAATTAAATTTTTATTTGAAAAACAAATTTTTTTATCACTTGAAATTAAAATCATAATTATTACTTTAAAAGGGGGAAAATATATGTATATATTGAGGTTTTATATATATATATATATATATATATATATTTGACAAGGGTGATAATCATCAGTCATGATATAGAAAGAGTGGACTTTAAGTTAGTGGAATCTGATATTGATGTGATACGTTGAAGAAATGATTCATTATCCCCCCAATTCTCAACAAAACCTTCTTAATAATATTCACAACAAACGGTGCTGTTGGAAAAACAATCAAATCTTCTGCTGAGATTTTAATTGTATATATATATATATATAAGCATTGGAATAATGAAAATCACATTATAAGAGAAGTAATGGAATGAAACTTTGCCTACTCTTTTCTGTGACTATTATGTTGTTCGTTTTAGACTATTTAATATGTTTGAATCTCATAAATTTAAAATGTGTTATTAAAAAAAATACTTTAAATTCTTACTTAATAACGATTTAATATATTTTATATACAAGTAATGTGGGACTCGAAAATCACAGTAGAAAATAATGTTTTTAACTATGTCCATATTTTTATATAAAAAATAATAATCTTTTGAAGTATGTTTTATATTCTAAATTGTGTCTTTTAATGATAGATGAGATTTTAATGTTAAAAGTTCAAAAAGATTATATAATAAATAAATAAATATATATATACGCAAATTATAAATAGTCAAATAACGCCTTTTTACTGTTTTTCTCCTTCTACTTTAAATATATATATATATATATATATAGATTCTAAAAAAAAAAAAAAAAAAAAAAAAAGAAGGGTTGGATTCTCTATTTTGGGGGTAGAGACAAGCATTTGAATTTGTTAGAGTTCTGCAGATAAGAGAAGAAAAGAGTGATGAATCACAAGATCAATATTCAGAAAGCAGCCATTACTACAAAACAAGAAGCAGTCAAACTATCCCACATCAAAAGTACCACTCCCTTCACCACACATATATATATATATATATATATATATATATATATATTTCTAATTCACACCATATTATAAATGAGTGATATAAGGATATTTAAGTCTAAATTTAGGAAGTTTTTTGTCACGGTGTGTTTTGTCTCACTTTATTAAGGGTGATTTTTTTATATATATATTTATCAAATTTAAAAATTAATGTGAAATTATTCATATTTTTAATACTTAAATGACTAATATTTTGTTAATTTATACTTATTAAATATTCTTAATTATCATACATTATTTTAGTTTTTTAAAATAAAAAGGGACATAGATTTTAGTATTTTCTTAAAATTGTCCAACAAAATTTTGAAGAAAAAAAAAAGTGTGTTCCAGGTAGGAAAATTATAATTTATTATATATATATATATATATATTTTGGTAAATTAGAATTTAGTATATATATTGTGGACCCAATCAACAATAAATAACGTATACAAAAGTTTCTATATATTAATAACTGTTATTATTCGACTTATATTTTTGAGCCTATTTTTTCATCTAATTTGAAGTTGGAAAAGTTGCTACAATAACTTATATTCACAACTTCGACATTCACTATTAGCTCAATGTAAGAGCCAACAAAAAGTGAGGCTTTCTATCGAGTAAGAGTTGAACTCTGCAACAATTTGAATTGAATATAAATTAATCAGATTTGTGATGACTTAAAAAACTAGATGATCTAAAACAAAAAACTTATATGACAACTCATAAAAGTTGTAGAGATCAATAAGGTAAAAATAATTGATTAAAAGAGCTAAATGAGACAATTAGATCTATCTATTCGGTTCAAATGAGACTAGTCTAGATGTATCTAGAAGGGGTTGAGTGGAGATTAGTGTAGATGTATAGACTAATCTAAAACACTTCGTGTCATATATAAAATTAAAAAAAAAAAAAAGGTTTGGAGGATAATTTTGTAATTTTACACAGAACACACACTATCAACTGTGCTTAGTTGTAGTACAGTTAGCAGCATTTTGGTTCGTAAAAGAAGAAGTTTCTCCTATACTGTGCTGTACGCAAAGCCAAACCTATCCCATTTGTTCTTCTCAACATTCTCTATTTTCTTTCCTTTTTTTCTTTTCTTTTTATTTTTTATTTTTTTTATTTTCTCCCTTTCCCTTCACTTCCCTGCACAGTCTCATAGAGAAGACAACTGTATCCAAAGGAAAAAAAGAGAGAGAAAGAGAGAAAGAAACACCGGGAGGAAGAAGAAAGAAAAAGAAAAAGACTGCACCAATTTACTGGTTGATTATTTTTGAGTTTTGAAGGAAGATATATATATATTTATATGTCTTTCTGCAACTGGAGGAGGAGTTATATAAAGAAAATTTTAATGGAAGTAGTAGACGTCAGAAGATACAGTGAAAATCTTCGACTGCTAAGTCGGTAAAAGGGTTCTTTTTCGTTTAAGGAAAAAAAAAACTGTGGTTTTTTGAAGAACAACTCGTTTCTTGATTTTCCGGCAAGGCTTTCCGGTGAAGGAAAGGCATGGAAGAAACTGGGTTTCATCGTCTCGACCCAAGAGCTCAAGAATTCGTGCCGAGAAACCATCAGTTTTCATTTGTTTCCAACAATTTTTTCTATTCCTACACTTCCCTTCCTCCGCCACCTTATTTCCATCCTTCTTCTCCTCTTCCGGGTCAGCCGCCTATCTGCGACGGTTCTTATTCTTCTCCTCCTTCTTCTTGTTTACCTGGGTATTCACAGCCGGCGGCGTATGTTAACGTGGACCATCATTCTATGGTGGTACCTTCTAGTTTTAACAATTCGTGGTCGCCTCGTACGATGCCTTCCCGGGCTCTGCTATTAACCATGGTCCCTTCCGACGTGAGCGAATCGACGGTGAGACGAGAGCTTGAAATTTTCGGCGACGTTAGGGCGGTTCAGATGGAGCGGGTTAGAGAAGGAATCGTGACCGTTCATTTCTACGACTTGAGAGAATCTCAAAAGGCCTTAACTGAGATTCAAGAACAGCACATGCAACAACAGTACAGGTTAAGAAGGCACTACGAATCCACCGTCTCATCATCAGCAGCAGCAGCGCCGCCGCCGTTGCCTACTCCGGCACCCGGACTAATCGCCGGCCGTGCTGTTTGGGCCCAGTTCACCGCGCCTGTTGCGTCCAGTTTACCCGACGGGAACAATCAAGGCACTCTTGTGATATTCAACTTAGACTCTGATGTTTCCACCAATGGCCTGAAACGAACTTTTGAAGCTTTCGGTATAGTCTTTGTTCTTTTCTTTTAGGTTCTCGCCATAATTACGGACCTGTTTTTATTTGCATTGCATGTCTTTTTCTGTAATTTTTTTTTTGTTTCATTCTGAAACGTCTCCATCCAAATCCATACCAATTTGGTACTAATGATTTTTTTTCTTACCTTTTGTTTTATATATATATATATATATATGTATACATTAATAGGTAATGTAAAGGAATTGAGGGAGACGCCAATGAAAAGGCACCAGAGATTCATAGAATTCTATGATGTTAGAAATGCAGCAAAGGCATTAGCAGAAATGAACGGGAAAGAGATTCATGGAAAACAGATTGTGATCGAATTCAGTAGGCCTGGTGGCCTTAGCAAGAAGAATTCAAAATTTTCAGCAAGTAGTTCTACTACCAGATTGAATTTCGTCAACAATTTTTCACTCAGGCCTTCCCGAATGATCATGCCTCAGCCTCCTCCTCCTCCTCCGCCGCCGCCGCCTCCCCTACCGACGACTTGTCAGTCTTCTGAGAGAAGACCGAGTTATTATTCCAAGGGAAACCCTAAGGGGGGAAACTGTGAGAAGAGGAGTTCGTCATCGATTCAAAATTCCATGGCTTCTCTGACCGTGAATGTCGGAAATACAAATACTGCTTCTGCCGCCGATGGTAAGCCGTCGAATTCGAAGAAGAACGGGAAGAAAACCGGTAATCATGTCGTTATAAATCCTACCGGAACTCCAAAGCAGTTTCAGCATCTGCACCAACCCAGCAACACAACAGCAACAGCAACAGCAACAGCAACAGCAACAGCAACAACATCAACAGCAGCAGACTAATAAAGGAAATAATAAGCCATGGAAGGGATCATCAAGGCAATCCAAGGAATACGATCCTCGTTTCCTGATAAACGAAGATGCAATTACGGAATCAAATTGCAGAGATTCCAGAACCACCGTCATGATCAAAAACATACCCAACAAATACAGGTTCTTAATTAATTAATTATTTTTTGGTTTCCCCTAAATCAATAAATTATAAAAAAAAAAAAAAAAAAAAAATTATTCACAAGTATTCGGTGTGTATCTGACTTTTGTTTTTTTGGGGGGCGGTGCGTGCAGTCAGAAACTACTTCTGAACATGCTGGACAACCACTGCATCCACTGCAATGAGCAGATTGCCGACGGCGATGACCAGCCCTTATCTTCCTACGATTTTGTATACTTACCCATTGATTTCGTGTAAGTAGTAGCGTTCTTCCTTTTCCTTTCTCTTCGATTGATTCAACTTTAATTTTAGTACTCACTCTGATTAGAATATGATATATGATTTTTGGGGTTTTGAAAAATTCGGAACAGGAACAAGTGCAATGTGGGATATGGGTTCGTGAACATGACTTCACCAGAGGCTACATTGAGACTCTACAAAGCTTTCCACCGTCAAAGCTGGGAAGTCTTCAACTCCAGAAAAATTTGTGAAGTTACCTATGCCAGATTGCAGGTGTGTTTCTTTAAATTAATTAATCATGTTGGATTATAATAATAATTATTTTTTCATAATCCAAAGAACAATAAAATCACAGGCAATGTATGAACATGAATTTTTTATTGTATTGTATTGTATTTTATATATAAATCTTATTTATTAAAAAAATATATATATATATATGAAAGGGAGTCGAAGCATTGAAAGAGCACTTCAAAAATTCAAAATTCCCGTGTGAAGCAGACGAGTACATGCCAGTTATCTTCTCACCGCCTCGAGATGGTCGGCGATTGACGGATCCCGTACCAATAATCTGCAGGGCGAAGAACATAACCGCAAGCCCGACGAACCGTACGTGTTCGTCTTCTTCTCCCGCCGTCAGTTCCAAGGAGGAAGAAGAAGAAGAACAGGAAGGGACGTCGGAAAACGGCGGCGGCGAGATAGAGTACGGTAATTTCCGAGAAGGAGGAGTAATAATTAATGGCCACCACGTTAATGCCGGACGACGTGATAATGGTAAAAATGATGATGTTGATGGAAGTAGCTCAAACGGCGGCGATAGTGGAGGAGATCGTCAGTACTATGATGATGATGATGACGGAAGGAGTGAGCATTTAAAATTATAATAGTGTGTAAGTAGCTGTAGAAGTAGAAGTAGGAGAAGGTTAATTGATGAAGAAGATGATCTGGTCCGATCTGATCTGATCTGATATGATCTTTCTTTTCTTTTCTGGGCTTTTCACTTCTACCAAAGCCTACTATATGAATGCTTAAAATTGCTTTGGTTTTGGTTTGCTTTTTCTTGAAATCTCTCTCATCATCAAAACAAAAAAAGCCATGCATTTGAGTCTTTAATACTTTCTCTCTCTGGTGAAAGACTTGCTACTACTCTCCCTAGTGGCTACTGTGACTGGCAAGAATAGCTTGAAACTACCCAATGAGGGGTGTTTGTGGAGCTCCGAGCCGGTGTCGTCAGACACCACCGGCCTTTCTCTTTCTCTCTCGTCTTTTTTACAGTTCATCATATACTCTTCTACTTTGTTGTCACAACTCGGCCAGTCTAAAGCCTTTTATCTATCTATATATATCTATATCTCTGCCGTGTATACTAAGTAGAAGTAGTAATAGTATCAGTATTATTTTTGCTATTTTCTTTTCTTTTCAATAGGGGACTGAAACTAATGTCTCACTTGTTGCGACTTTATTGGAAAGCATAGAATTTAATGCTTAATAATATTGACATCAATTCGTTTTATTTTCTTTCTTTCTCTCTTCTTTTTTCGAGGCTGCCAATGATGTTTTTGTTTGCTGGCATATGTTAATTTTTTTTTTTCTTGGTGTAATTTTAAATTTTGGATCTAAGGAAGTAATGTTTGATTTGATGGATTTTTTATGTTTAAAAAGAAAAATGTTTTCATGTATATATATATATATATATATATATATATATATTTGAGATGTTCTTGAATGGATAGAAGAAGTAGTTGGAATGATTTGTTTATTTATGAGACATTTTGATGAAGTGAAGTGATGTTAGGTTCAATTTTTAATGGGTGTCGGAGCACAAAGCCTTTTCAATCACTGACAATAAAAATAATAATATTAAAAAATGGTAAGGTGAAGAGGAAAGACTTAAATTTTAAATAATTGTATACAAATTTTACGAGAGTTTTTTATCAGTTCATTTAAAAGTCTTATAACGACCTTGTTTTGAGTAAATAAAATATTGTTTATTTAAAATTGTTCATGAAATATGAATTCTTGTTACTTTTAAAGAAAAGATGATATATATATATATATATGAATTCATATGTTCTTCAATTACATAAAATTCTTGTTCTTTCCTTTCATGTCATCATCATAATCATTAGCTCAGGAGTTATAAACCAAGTGATTTAATATAATCAATCACAACACTGATCTATAATTTTTTATTTGAGAGTACATACACACATATATATATATATTTTAGCTAATTAAAGAATTTAAATTACCATTTAAGGAAAATAAAGAACCAGTAGGACAACTCCAAAAATTCATTCTTTAGAAAAAAAAAATCTAAATATAGTAAAGATCCCTCCATGAGTTCTTCCAAAAGAATACATTATCTGATACCATCTGAAACTTGGTAGTGTTCTTTCATAGCAGATATTTCAGAATTTTGCAGACATAAAAATGAACCCACCCCACTCCCAACCACAATTCTTTTAATATATATATATATATATGACTTCATTATTTAAAAAATTTATTAGGGTTGAAGGTGAATATCCAGTGGGTCAAATCAAGACTTGTGTGGTGGATGTAATGTAGAGAGAGAAAGAAAAGGAATCATTGTGGAAGGCTCGGGTATCCACGTAAGACGGTGGTGGTGGTGCTGAGGTGGCTACGACTGGATGAAGAACGAACCCGTCGGACGGGCTTTGACCCTTGACGTAGTAGTAGTATATATAATATATAAATATATATATATATACACACACATACACACACATACATACATACATACATAGTAGTAGTACTATATTGTCCGTCTGTAACGCGCCAGAGGCAGATCATGATCAGCAATATTCAGCAGAAGAAACCAGCTAGCTACCACACACACACACACACACATACACACAGAGAAAAAAGGTTTTCTCTTTCTATCTCTTCAGACTTCACGACCAACGTTCTCAAAGTTCAAACTTTGTTAGCTTTTTAGTACTACTAATTACTACCATTTTAGCATTTTTTATTTTCTTGGATGCTCTGAGAAAGAAAGAAAGAAAGGAAAGCATTGAAGCCCCCATTTCGACTTGACAGCCCACCGGCATATATGTCCTTCCCTTCTTCTTTTTTTCTTTTGGCGGGAAACAAAAAAATTTTAAAAGTAAAGTAAAGTCTTAAATTCAAAATATAATTTTAATTCATATATATATATATATATATATATATATATACAAATAAGTTTATAAGATTTAAAGGATTATCGAATACGATTAAAGATTTTATTTTTTGAACAAAGAAAATAGAAGGCAGTGGGGAAGGGTCTGAAAGAAAATTTAATGTGATTTACCTTTCTTTTTCTGTGCGAAAGTAATATTTGTTTTGACAATAGACCAGACCTTTGGATATTTTCTTTATCTGAGAGATGATGATGATCTGGGGTTTTGACACGTGGGCCACCTGGTGCCCGACACGACTTCAGCCTTATTTTTATTTTTATTTTTATTTTTTATCAGGGTAATAAAAGCCACGATGCCAAACAAAAAAACAAAGTACTACTACTACTACTACCTCGTATGCTGCATAGGTTTTGGGCAAGTATTAAAATAAATAAATAAATAAAATTTTACTAAATAACCCTTTACCCTTCCTTTTTACCACCTCCACGTTTACTGTTTGTTTTTACGGGGGACAAGTTTTTTTACCACATTTAACTTTATATATTGATCAAAGAAATTAATAATTAAAATAAATTTCTTTTTTAATATTTTTGTTATTTTTTTAGTACAATTATTATTTTAGTTTTCACACATTTCACGCGCATCATATAAGTTTAAAAAATGTTATTTAGTTAGAGAATATTATTATACTCATACTTTTTTTTAGGTGGTATCTCAAGCCTTTTTCGGTCCAAACTAATTCACCCAGGAAGGCCCAAAAATGTGGATATATACCTGCACTTGCGAATATATCTCGAATTGTGAAACTCAAGGGTGAAGTTTAAACCCTTAACCTTTTTGGTTGAGAGAGATTCCTAGACCATTAAGCTAAGAGAGGAGCTTCTATTATACTCATACTTAATAACTGCTCATAAATCTATTTATTATTACTTATTTCATCACATGAAAATATTAAAAGAATCTTTAAAGATCTTTATTACAATAGTATTTAAATCTTTAAATATCTCACGATAAATAAATAAATTAAAATATTCGTAAATTATTTATTTTAAGAATGTAGAAAGAACTATATTCTTGCAATAGACATCTATAAATAAGAAAAAATGTCTTCAAAACAAGTAAATGGAATTTCGTCTCCGAAACTCTAACTCCCTCTTACTTTCTCTTTACTTTTTACTATGATTTTTTACTTAATCGGGAGCTTTTGTAGATAATCGGATTCAGAGATCGGATGAAGCGTGATCGGAGAAAGAGGCTACATCACAATACATACTCTTATTACAAGATAATGTATTATAAATAATGTAATAATATTATTTATGTTGAGAAATTAGTTTACGATAATTGTGATATTATATCCCACATCGATAAATGATATGAATGTGTAATAATATATAAGAATATGTATAGATATTTATAGTTAACTTTTGGTATCCTTTAAGCGCACTAAAAACAACACTAAGTAGTTAACTCTGGTACTCTAACAATAATAATAAATATTATATTATTTAATTTTTGAACGGTTCAAATAAAAAAATATTTAAAATTTGTAATTATGACAAGTAAAAAATTAGAGACCAAATACCATTCATTTGTCCGCCACATTCATTCCGGAGGCGGCGCCGATAATGAATTCAAGTCAATACATTATATATAAATATATATATATATACATACATATTAGATCTTGGGGCAGCAAGCAGCCGCGAGAGGCTACTTACTTGTGTTACACGAAAAAGATCATAAATTTATATGTATATATATAAACAAATATATATATATATATATATATATATATTATTTATATTTCGTCAGCAGTTAAATAGATTTTGATCACATATGAGACTCAAAATCTGTTTTGATTTGAAAGGAAGGTTAGGGAAAGAAGGAATGATGATGACATTCTTTTCGTTCTTCTTCAGTTTACCTAAAACCATCTGTTAATATTATTATAGCTACCTAGGGTTACTGTTTCATGCATACACCTATATATATATATATATATATATATATATATATATATATTTTTCATATATTTTTTATCTTCATTTCTAAATCCATTTGATTTTCAAAATTATTAAGGTTAACTTTTTAAAGTTGATAATAACATTAAAATCTTTAATTTTAGTATAGCATTTTTAATACGTTTTTTTTTTTGAGTCAAGAATTTAAAATAAAATAAATCGAAATCTTTCATTTGATAAATGTATTTAATTTTGTTTGACTAATTTAATTTTAACATGAGAAATATAAAATTATTATTTAAAAATGTAATAATAAAAATATTAAATATATAATTTTTAAATAAAAAATTATATAATATAAATATGTATATATAGATATATATATTTTTTAATTTTTATGAAGGCGGATAGACAGACAAAAGGGGTTTGACCGAAACAGTGGTTAAACCGGTCAAAGATTTTGGAAGACAGAAAGGAACAGGAAAAAAAAAAAAGGATCAAAAACCGATGCGGGCGTGCCTTTTTCGAGTTAATCAAGACCACACGGTTGGTCATTGGGACCATTTTACCCACTTCCTAATCTTTTTTTTTTTTTTTTTAAGCTT
The DNA here is from genome assembly GCA_025388415.1 of Cynanchum wilfordii. Taxonomy (NCBI): domain Eukaryota; kingdom Viridiplantae; phylum Streptophyta; class Magnoliopsida; order Gentianales; family Apocynaceae; genus Cynanchum; species Cynanchum wilfordii. The sequence continues at coordinate 2,440,455 of JAHSUH010003778.1, read as the reverse complement.
AAAAAAAGAAAAAGAGAGAGACATAAATTTGGTGTTTTTTTCTTAATAAAAGAAAAACTAATTTTAACCTATATATATATATATATATATAAGCCTTTTACTTAAATCAATAAAAAAATATATTGTGAAGATACATAATATCGAAGATTTAATATTCACGATAAACGTCATATAAAAATCAAAATAAAATTTTTACTTTACAGATATAATTCAAATTAAATTTTAATTAACAAAAATCGTGATGATTTCGAAAATTAAATAATTAAAAAAAAATAAATTTAAAACTAATATTTTTTTGATTTAAACAAATTAAAAACTAATATATATATATATATATTAAAAGCGACAGACACCTGGATTCAAGAGAGCTTTGGAAAGCTTACTTTGTACGGCTATTTGTCTTCTTCCAATGTTTTTTTTTTCTCCCTCTTTCCTTCATTTTTATTTATTATTATCCAATCCATTTTTTTTTTTTTGTAAATATTATCCAATCCAATTAATACTTATAATTTTTTAAATTTAATTTAATTTAATTTTTTTTGAAAAATAGACCATAGTTCTAATTAGGCTCGGCTCGTTTCTCAAACAAGGTAAATCTGACAGACCAATTTTTAAAAATTTTATCCTTTAGGCCCCCATATGTTGACTTTTGAGAAGATTAGATTAGTGGGCTTGTCATAGTTGTACCATTTCAAAGATGGGCTTCCAAGTTGCACTCACATATTACATGTTTGTCCACATTGTGAATATTATAAGAAATCGAAAATTTGACACTGATTATAAACGTGATGTAAAATAAGAGTCAGAAAGACCTTTTTTAGGAGTAAGAATTGGATTTTTTGTGGGTGCAACCCAAATCTGAATTAGTCGTAATTGTGATGACTTTGTAAAGCACATTGTAAATATTACATTGAGTCAATGGTTCACACTTGTTGTGAACATCATGTAAAGTTAGAGAGAAGTTTTTTTCGGAGTAAGAGTTAAGACTTTTTGTGGTGCAACTCGGTTCAAATTTGGTTAAGTCGGAATCATGATGACTCAAAAAAGTGCATCGTGAATGTTATCTGAGGTCAAAGATTTGAAACTCGTTATGAACGTTATGTATGAGTCAAAACTTTCTTTATAAGTAAAAATTAAGACTTTTTGCAAGTGTAACCCAAATTGAATCAGAATTATCCAAATGGTAATTCAAAATATTTATTGAATACCTCGGGAGGTGTAAAAGAAAAAACAGACGACAAGCAAATTTATTCAGTGAAACTATAGTTATATCACAAAAGAAAGAACATTGATAGGATTCTGCCATAGAATCATCTCCTTTTACCACTAACAAAACACACACACACACACACACACCACAGTATTCTGATTCTAGAGCTCATCTTTGAATGTTACTGACTTCGGATTATCCGATGATAATTTGACAGGATAAGAAGCTTCCTTAGCTATCCCACAAATTCCTCCTTCAGCATGACTACCACGTACCATTCTAATGTATCCTTGTTCTCCCCACTCAGTTCCCCATGAATTCTTCACTATCCAATACTTTGTTCCATCAAGTGTTGTTCCGTATCCCACCACTGCTACTCCATGATCAAGCTCTGTTCCACAAGGCCCTGTAAATACTCCCTGTAATGAAAGATTTCAAGATTCAAGAATCACACAAACGCACACACACACACACACACATATATATATATATATATATAGAGAGAGAGAGAGAGAGAGAGAGAGAGAGGAAAGAGAGAGAGAGAGAGAGGAGAGAGAGAGGGGGGGGGGGGGGGGGGGGGGGGGGGGGGGGGGGGGGAAAGGGGGGGGGGGGGGGGGGGGAGGAGAGGGATCCGTATCAGTTTTTTCTTACCTCAGAGTAGAACTGCATATTTATGCCGGATGCATCTATGGCAACTGATACAGGCTGATTTGCCACTGCTTTCATCAATGCATCTTCATCATCTTCCGGTACCATTTCATGTCCATCAATCTTCACTACCGGAGCATTCATCTAGTGGTGAAGTGAGCAACAAGAATTAGTCAGTTACATTGTCTATTACACCAATACAAATATAACACAAGATCATTAGGCCTATATATATACATATTGTGTGGTAAATGGGAAACCTTTTTTGAATCACAAAGCTCATTTCTTGCTCGATAAGGGTATGCACGTTCTGTTGTAATTCCCCCTTTCTTTTTTATGAACTCATATGCATTTTCCATTAGTCCTCCATTGCAACCTTCATTGTCTGATTCACAATCCACAAGTTCTTGTTCAGACAGTGAAATAAGATGCCCTGTTTTGATCTTGTTGATTCCTTCTACTCCAACAACAGTTGAAAATGCCCAACAACTACCTGTTTTTGAAATTCAACCAATTTAAAATCTCACAATCATAAAAAAAAAAAAAAGAAAACTTGAGAAAGAGGCTTAAATTAATTACCACATCTGCCTTGATTCTTGACACCAGTTACAGCTCCTTGCTTTCTCCAATCAACAGAAGTTGGAAGATTTCTGGTGTTTTCGTGCATAAATCCAGTTTCAGCTGGGGTTCCGTGTAGCATCCTGAAGTGTTTTACCTTAGAACTATAGTAGTCTCTGAATTCATGGCTGGTCATATCAGCAAACTTGTTGAGTTTCAACTTGTAAGGTTTGTCCATCTGGTTGGAGTTGTAAACATGGAGTGCATTAGCCTTGAAGACATTGTAACGTTTATGTTTCTCTGTTAGATCTCTCGAAATGGTATGGTGGCTTCTCCATTTCTCGTACAAGTTCCATAAATTCTCTTCAGAACCCACATCTTTTTCTGTCACTTCCAAGCTCTTTGCCAGAACACAGGCTACAGCCATCAAAAGAGCAATCAGGAATCCCTTCCCCATCATCTTCAACAACTTTGATCTTCAAGAAATAAGAAATTGGCAACCTTGATCTTGATTACAGAACCAGGAAATGTTCTGTTTGATTTTGGCCAGGGGTTATTATCTATCTTGATAATGATATATACTGATGTAGAAGAAGAAAAAACATTCTTGCATCATTCAGGGACTGTAATCATTGTCTTTAACAGAATTTAAGGATAAAAAGATGATACTTTCTCAAATGTTAGTGTTCTATTTTTAGTGATTGGTTTGTACTTATGTAGTGGATGGTTTTATCTATATATCACGCCTATCATGTTCTTTTGATTCAATAAATTTAGAATTATTGTTTTAACTAATTCAAATTCATTTGAAATCTTGTTTGAAATGAAGGAAAATTTCAACATAACTTTTATTCTTATTCGGAAAAAGACTTCAAACTCATCACAAACTGTTGTTTTGGTTTCACACAAAAGGACGAACTGGCTTACATCAATGGAGGATTCAGCTCACGGTTTTCTAATGGTTCGATGGAAAGGTCTGAGGACCTTCTGTCACCTTAATCCATGTAAGGATATAACAATGCTTTTGTTTGCTAAGTATAACAATGTGCGGCCTTTCCGTCATGGCTAACTAAGTTCAGACAGCTATTTTAGAAAAACATACAAATACAAGAGCTACTGATCCAGAAATGTTCTCAAGTTCAAGGAAACGAAATGAATAGTGTCCCAAATTTGGGGTAAATAAAACAAGGATCCTTCTTCAGGTGTTTCTGCTGTTCCTCTGAACAGGGTGCAAAGGACAGTGACATTGCTTGGGTGGTAAAACAGTAATATAGGAAAAAGAGATGCAGCTAATCAAATTGTTTAAGATGGCATGCATTTTTCAACTGCAGGAAAATATTTTCAAATTTAAATCCTCTGGTAAATGAAAAGATCTGAAAGAGAGGTTCCAGCAGGAGTAGAAACATGAAAGACAAGAAACCGTGGTTCTTGGACTTCCAAAACAGCAAAGGTGGGAAGCAAAAATCAGATCAAGCATGTTCAGCTAGACAAGCCCATGAAATTCTTTACACAAAGATGACTTTTTTGGGGGGAAAAATCTTCTAATTTGCTTAATAAAGTTATCATTCATTTTGAAGTATTTCGATTATAGAATCACCCTATCATGTTTACTTTACTCATCTAATCACAGGTGAGTTACATTTCACCTTTATCCCACTTTACCTTCAATCTAATTGATGCTCACAAGTTACTACTTGGTACCTAATGCAAGTGAAGTGTCATGATCATCAACTATAAAAGCAATGGACAGTGTAAAAAGGAATTACTTTCAGTAACTTCAACAATGACACTTAAAATCTCAGTAACAATTCTTGCCGAACTAGAAATATTATAGATGCATGGAGCAAGAAATGAGATTGACGCCCAATGTACCCTTGAAATGCACTGTTGTTACAACCCTATTGAAATGCACAGAGGGGGGATCATATATGTGCTAGATACGTCTGTAAGACATTGCTTTTCCTATCCAGAATATCTACATTAATTGTTGTTAAGAGTAGAAAACGTAGCATTTACTGATGCAAATAACATGCCAATTTACCAAGAACTTCAAGTTTAGAAAAGAAACAAGAGTTCAAGTCAAGTTCTTCCCTGATTGCTGCCTCATTTTTAAGTGAAAAGAAATTGATGCCATACTAGAGTTCAAAGCTATGGTAAAAGAGTCTGCAAGTGTTCTTACTTATCCAATCCTAGTACGATAGACACCCTCTATTCAGCAGGAAGCTTACCTTACGCACAAGAAAACCATCCCAACAAACTTTCTTTAACTGCTAGTGAGTAAAATTGATGTACTTGATCAGTGATGGCCAAAATTGTAATCCACTTGCTTAATATGAAAGCATAGCAAAAAAATGACTAAAAATAGCAGCTACTTATTCATCGCATTAGAGGTATCAATAGCTTTCAGGATTTCAAAAATGAAAAAACACAAAATAATCAACAGAAACATATGATTTTGAGTCACAGCTGATATCAGTCTATAATTTGAAAAAGAAGTGAAATCATATGGTATGTTCTCCAAGGTTAAACAGAAAATGGGCAGAAGAAAAGCAGGCATTTCATTTCAAATACGCCATAGATATGAAAATACTAGGCAGCTCAGAGAAGTGAATCCCTTTCTTTGTTCTGTCGGAACAGCTCTTCCCTCATTTTCCTAATCTCAGCTTCCTTCTTCATCCTTTCTTGCTGAAGTTAAAGACAGATTTCCAAGGATCAGTGTCAGAAAAAGAAGATGCAATGCTAAGGAGTTGTTCTCAATATCAGCAATTAAAAACTAACAGAGAGTTCAATCTAAGTCATATATACATAGAAAATCCCAATCTTAGTGAAGCTCCCTCAATTCCTTAACCTAGCAAAATACTGAGTTCCAAATAAATTTCCTTTCCTCACCGTCTCCTGCCACCAGTCACTCCATGGGCAGAAATCAAGAAAACATTTTTCTTCCAAAAATTTATCAAATTCATTTGATTAAAAATAGAAGACCCAATCGAATGAAAAAAATTCATATCAAATAAAGAATGGACAATCTCAATCAAGCCAAACAAAACTACTTAAAACAAGAGCAAATCTTTAGGGTTCGATTACATATTTCTTCAATTAACTGCAGAACGGAAATCGTCAGATTACGAAAAATTAAAACAAAAAACCTAATATGTGAAATTAAACAGTGGCAAGTCCTTACCTTTTCGTCCTGATGAAGAGCGATCCAGACATGGACTTTGTCCATAGTTTCCCAGAAAAGAAAAGCACCAAATGACATCGCGAAGAATGTCGAAACTTTCACCATATTTTCTTCGGCAGCAAAGGAAACAAAAAGGGGGTCTTCTGAATGTTAGTTACTACAAGAATCAACAGCCTTCTCAGCTCAAAATCAAGAATTGGCTATCGTCTGTCGATGCGCTTCTTTCCAGTGTCAATTCCTATAAGATTGTGTGTGCTGAGTTCTTTCATTAGTTATCCTGGAGAAGCAGTACAAAGCAATAAACGTCGTCGTTTATAGTTATCCTTTTCTTTTTTGACTTTCTTTCTAACCGCATAAGGTGTACATCTAATTCCAAATTATAGGAGCATTGACTTTAATGCTTAATTCGGTTGGAATTGAGTTAGTCCCCAAGCTCTACCCACAAATTTTTAAAATGCTACATACATGAATGAATGTGAGTTAAAGTTTGAAACTTTAATTTAAACAGCTAACATAGTTTATTACCAACTTACCTGTGCTTTGAAGTTAAATTGAAGTTTTTTATCGATATTCTCATAAAAGGAAGTCTAATTTGTGACATAATAGATACAAATATATCTTAACATTAAAAAAAAAAAGTGACTTGAACTCATGATAAGAAATTCAATTAATCCTTTTACTCCAGGAATGTTTGTATTACTTTTTTTTTTTTTTTTTTTTTTTTTTTTTTTTTTCAAAAATTTATAAAAAGAGATATATATATAAATTATTATATATATATATTGTATATATTGTAAATTTAGGATGAACCAAGCTGCAAGAGTAGTTCTGGGGTCTTCCTATCATATAATCAAGAAAAATTCTAATGTGAGAGACAAACAGGAAACGGCAATATTTGCCCTGAAATAAAAAAAAGGGACAAACGGCACAATATAGTATTTTTTTGGTTGTGTTTTTTTTCAGGGATTATCGTACATGTTGTTATGTGTTACTGCAAAGTTTTTTGTTGTCCTTTTACCAAAACAGATTATATAACTTGAGAATTAAGACAAAAAAGAATGAAAAAGTGGACTTTTTGGAGCTGTTGAAAACAACAAAATGGTGTCCAAAGATCCCAAAACGAATTGCCGGCTAGTCCCAGAATGTTCTTTGAGCCATTCCACAATTTAGTTCTACAAATATATCATAGGATTATCATAGGATTGATTACCTGCTGAAATGGGAAGTCTTTTCAAATATGCAGATGGAGTGGATAAATTACTTGTGTTCTTTGGTGTTGTTGGAAGCATTGGAGATGGGCTTATTACACCACTTGTTATGGTTGTTCTTAGTGGTCTAATTGACAGTTATGGTTCAGCAGACATATCTATTTCGAATGAATTGGTGAATAAGGTATGCACGCATTTCAAAAATGAGTTATTTCCTGAAAAAGGCTAATTCTTTCATATTTTCTATTTGTTGTCTTAATTGATGTGTGCTTTCATGCAGTATTCACTGAGGCTACTCTTTGTTGCTCTTGGAGTTGGAGCTTCAGCTTTTGTTGGTAAGAATGATTCTCTGTGGGTACTAAACAATATAATGTTCTATTTGTTGATGAAAACCTCGATTTTTCAGAAGGACTTTGTTGGACAAGAACTGCAGAGAGACAGACATCTCGTATCAGGAGAGAATACTTGAAATCAATTCTCAGACAAGAAGTTGGTTTCTTTGATGATCAAGATAATGCTTCATCCACAACTTTTCAGGTCATATCATCCTTATCAGCTGATGCACATGCAATACAAGATGTCATAGCTGAAAAGGTGATGCAACTTCTCACAAAGTATTTGAATTTTGAAGTTATATAAGTTCTCATAACTTCCATTTCTGATGCAGATACCTAACTGTATAGCTCGCCTATCCGAGTTTGTGTTTGGTTACTTAGTGGGATTCATTCTTTCATGGAGATTGGCACTTTCTTCTATACCATTTGTACTAGTTTTTATCATTCCAGGTGTTGGATTTGGGAAGATATTCATGAACATCCAGTTGAAAATGAAAGATACATATGGTGTTGCAGGTTGTATTGCAGAACAGGCGATATCATCCATACGTATTGTGTACTCGTATGTTGGGGAGGCTTACACACTTAATAAGTTCAGTCTAGCTCTTCAAGATTGTGTGGAATTCGGAATAAAAGCCGGATTTACAAAGGGACTAATGATAGGAAGCTCTGGACTTATGTTTGCTTCATGGGCATTTCTGTCTTGGGTTGGAAGTATTCTTGTTATTGATAAAGGAGAAAGTGGTGGACGTGTGTTCATTTCAGCTTGTAGTATTATCATTGCTGGCTTGTAAGTTTCTGTTTCTCTATAATTTCTTTTTACAAAAGACTAAAATCTGAAAAACTTGTTTATGGTTTCAGGGCTTGTATGGGTGCTCTTCCTAATTTCTCATTCATTGCTGAAGCTATCACTGCTGCTACACGAATTTTCAAGACGATTGAACAAATCCCTATGATAGACACTGAAAATGGAAAAGGGAAAGTACTAGAAGATATCAAAGGGACATATTGAATTTAAGGATGTTGATTTTAGCTATCCATCAAGACCAAGAACCTTAATTCTTCAAGGATTCTGTCTTAAAGTAAAGGCTGGAAATACTGTTGGTCTTGTTGGAGGAAGTGGTTCTGGAAAATCGACGATTATTTCTTTGCTTGAAAGGTTCTATGATCCAATCAAAGGAGACATTTTACTTGATGGTTACAAGATAAAGAAGCTTCAGCTTAAATTGTTGAGATCCCAGATGGGATTAGTGAATCAAGAGCCAGTTCTTTTTGCAACATCAATTAAAGAAAATATACTGTTTGGAAAAGAAGGAGCTGCCATGGAAATGATTGAAACTGCTGCCAAAGCTGCAAACGCACACGATTTCATTGTCAAGTTGCCTGATGGATATGAAACTCAAGTGAGTTTCTTTTCTTTTTCTTAGTTGTTTCCGTGACAGTAGAAAAAGTAATCAGAGTTATGTTAATTTTTTCAGGTTGGACAGTTTGGAGCTCAATTGTCTGGAGGACAAAGGCAAAGAATCGCCATTGCGAGGGCTTTACTTAAAGATCCAAAAATCCTTTTACTTGATGAAGCAACAAGTGCTTTGGATTCAGAATCAGAGAGAATAGTACAAGAAGCACTTGATCAGGCTTCAGTAGGAAGAACAACAATTATTATTGCTCATCGACTTTCTACAATTCATAGAGCCAATAAAATTTCAGTCCTTCAATCAGGGAGAGTTGTTGAATCTGGTTCTCATGAAGAACTTATGATGATAAACAATGGAGTTTACTTTCAGATGGTGCAGCTGCAGCAATCATCAACATCAAAAGATAGCAGAAAATTCAAAAGGAGTATGTATGGACAGACTTCTAAATCGCCTTTCAGTGCAAGATCAAGCTGGCAAAACAGCCCTGTAATTCCTTCCAGTCCAGCATTAACCCTGAGTCCACATTCCTCGATCCAATTGTATTCTTATTATGACAGTGATGAAGAGGACTACGAGAGTGTTTCTTACTCAAATCCTTCAAAATGGCGACTGCTGAAGATGAATGCTCCGGAATGGAAGAGGGCCTTCCTTGGTTGTCTAGGGTCTATTGCATTTGGTGCAGTTCAACCTGTTCATGCCTACTGCTTGGGATCAATTGTGTCAGTATACTTTCTCAATGACAATTCCAAGCTAAAATCAGAGACAAAAATGTACTGCATCATCTTTGTTAGTCTTGGTGTCATTAGCTTCTTTGCTAATATACTTCAACACTACAATTTCGCAATTATGGGAGAACGTATCACAAAAAGGGTCCGGGAGAAAATGCTTCAAACTGTTCTTACATTTGAGATTAGCTGGTTTGATCAAGATGACAATACAAGTGCTGCAATTTGTGCCCGGTTAGCCACTGAGGCCAACTTGGTTAGATCCCTCGTGGCAGATCGGATGTCATTGTTGGTTCAAGTCTTCACAAGTGCTTGCCTTGCTTGTATCCTTGGACTTGATAGTCACATGGAGAGTTGCTATAGTAATGATAGCAATGCAACCTTTGGCTGTTGCAAGCTTCTATTCGAGGAATATTTTGATGAAAAAAATGTCCAAAAAAGCTCAAAAGGCACAAAATGAAGGAAACCAACTAGCAAGTGAAGCAGTAGTGAACCATAGGACAATCACAGCATTCTCTTCACAAGAAAGAATTTTGAAACTTTTTTCAGTAACACTAAAAGTTCCCAAGATAAGAGAGTATAAAACAGTCATGGATATCTGCTGCAGCATTGTTTACATCCCAATTCATTACAGTTGCTACAATGGCACTAACTTTTTGGTATGGTGGCAGACTAATGAACAAAGGTTTAGTAAGCTCGAAGCATCTATTCCAAGCTTTCTTCTTGTTAATGAGCACAGGGAAGAATATCGCGGATGCTGGAAGCATGAGTTCAGACATAGCAAGAAGTGGAAAAGCTATTAGGTCTGTTTTTGCAATCTTGGATAGAAAAAGTGAGATAGAGCCAGAAAACCCTGAAAGTCTTATGATTGGAAGGACATTAGAAGGTAAAATAGACATTAAAAATGTTTCCTTTTCCTACCCATCAAGACCAGACCAAATGATTTTCCATGGCCTAAACCTCAGAATTGAACCTGGGAAAACAATGGCACTTGTGGGACAAAGTGGTTCAGGAAAATCCACTGTTATCAGTTTAATTGAAAGATTCTATGATCCTATAAAGGGGTCAATTTTGATAGATGATGTAGACATCAAGAACTACAATCTCAGAGAGTTGAGATCACAAATTGCACTGGTCAGTCAAGAACCTACCCTTTTTGCTGGAACAATCCGTGAAAACATCGTTTATGGAAAAGAAGCTGCAACAGAAGCTGAAATTAGGAAAGCTGCACTTCTTGCAAACGCTGAAGAGTTCATAAGGTAAAATAAAGTTCATATATATTTATGTATCTATTGATTTTCCGATGTAAGAAAACACTATTTACACAATATTGCAGTTCAATGAAAGATGGATATGAAACATATTGTGGAGAAAGAGGAATTCAGCTATCAGGTGGACAAAAGCAGAGAATTGCATTGGCTAGAGCTATACTGAAGAATCCAGCAATACTGCTATTGGATGAAGCAACAAGTGCACTTGACAGTGCATCAGAGAACTTAGTGAAAATGGCATTGGAAAAAATTATGGTTGGTAGAACCTGTGTTGTGGTAGCTCATCGCTTATCCACAATACAGAAATCAAATTCCATAGCTGTGATTAAAAATGGTAAGGTTATAGAACAAGGCTCACATTTTGATTTACTCGCTCTTGGACATCGCGGATCATATTACTCGTTGATCATGTTACAGAGCAGCAGCAGCCATTCAAGTTATAAGCAATGTTCTACATGAAAGAATTTGGATGTTATGATGTTCTTGAAAACTTTCAATATGTTGTTCTTTATTTCAAAAGTTCAATTTGTACATCATAACTCAAATCTATGATTCTACGAATTATAAGTAAAGTTGTTACCAATTAAGTTATATCATTTTCGTGTTTTATATAGTTTATGCATATATTTGTTTCAATTTGTTGATTGAGATTTCCCTCCTTATAAGAGCATTGAAGCATGAGATTTCTTGAATATTAGGATGGAATCTCAATGATCTTACTGATGGTGAGATTCCATTTATTTTCCTTAAGTGGCTAAACAATGTTTGAAATCCCACATTTTGTTTCTTTCCTTAAAGACAGAATTTTTTAAAAATTCAGCTTTTGGATGATCCAACCTAGTCGGCTATTTCTCTGACCAAGACAAACAATCCTAGAATCCTTGCTAAATTCTTATCAGACCAAATTAAAAATCGATAACTCGTTGGTTCAAGTGTAAAAAATTAATTATAGAGAAATGAGTGTTAAAAAAAAACTTTCATACAAAAAGAAACTAATACGATTCGATTCTAGATAAATCATAGTTCAAAATGACTATCGAATATCAAAAGGTTAAATAAAAGAATCGGATAATAAAAAAAAATTATATCTACGTAGACTTGAACTTATAACCTCAAATTGTACTTCCTATCTTATCTTTTCTATGTAATTACTCTTCTATTAAATAATTTTAATATATATATATATATATAAGTAAAAGATTAAGGCCGGAATGTTTAAATAGTTTATTGATCCTTTGATTGATAAACGTGTGACCCCATTTTATAAGTGTGGATCCAACCAAAAAAAAAAGAAAAGAAAAAAAACCATTAAAAAATAAAGGTATCGAAAGATAAAAATAAATAAATTTTAAAAAATTTGAGATCTTCGCTGGTAAATTCACGTGAATCTTATCATATATATATATATATATATATATATATATACATTTTTTAAATATATATAAAAACGTATTATAAATATTACACAAATTTTATTTATTATGAACAATATATATATATATATATATAAAAAAAAATTTAGATTTTACATATTAAATTTAAGTTGAATATAAATTAATCAAAACAATAATTTTAAATACAAAATTATTTAACTAATATATATATATATATATTAATTTAATTTTTTTAAAAATTGTGTGTGGGGGACTGAGTACAGGTATCCCCCGCCCACTGTTTCCTTTCGAAAAGAAGAAAAAGTAATGCTGATAACCAAAATTAGGTCAAAACTCAAAAGCAGTCCTTCAAGAAGAACATGCAAATCTATCTTCTTTTTTCTTTCTTTTTTATCTTAGAGAGAGGGAAGAAAGAAAAAAAAAAAAAAAAGTTTGCTGCATATCTGTATAAGAAAAATAATTAAATGCATCTCCAAAGAAGAATATAAAAATCGTAATAATTCACACCAAAATTGATTCCAAATTCATTTAATAACATAAAATTCTTGAGTTTGTCGTGTTCATTTATGCATTTCTTGAAATCACATTTTATAGTACAGAGGTTTCTTCAAAATAAAGGGAAAAGAAAAAGAAAAAGGTGTACTAGAATTGGGTCCAATTCCAAAAGGTTTGAACTGAAAAACAGGGTTGACTTGATGTCCAATAATTTGAATACTATGGATAGTTTATATATATATATATATATATATATTATTATTTTATATATTAACATCGGTTCTTATAATGCAAAGTGAGAAAATATTTAATATTATCATGTGTTGAAAGTTTGATATTCATTGTGAATGTCATAAGTCATAAATGAGGTTGTTACTAACTAAATTAGAAATAAATTCCTATATTTAGAAGGCAAAGATTCTAATTACAAAAGGAAAAAAATATGTATATATATATATATACATCCATTTATAGAAGATTCATGGATAAAAAATTTTTGGGAATTTGGCAGCTTGCCCTTTGTTTCTTGTTTCATGCCTCTTTCTATCTTTGTTCCTCTTCTTCTTCTTGATTATACTCGATAACTTCTAGAAATGTCCTAACTACATTACATGTGTTCCTCCGTCATCCCTCCTTTATCATGCCCTAACCCTAATATTCTCTTTTTCATTTTTCTTGTTTTCTTAATTTCCTCAAATTATTATTATTTTTAGTATATATATAAATATATATATTTTTAATTTTTAAAAATATCTAATAAATAGTTGCTTGATAAGATTTTAATTTAAGTAAAGTGATTTTTTTTATTATGTATTGGATAAAATTATTAGATTGCTGATAATGTATATAAAAGAAGATATCTAGTTTCACCTTTTTAGTGCACAACATATTAACTCTAACATGTGTTAGACCACAATTCAAACACAGTCAAAACTAAAAAATAGTTTAGATGAAAAAATTAGAAAATAATAATTGTCCAAATACAGTATATAAAAAATTATATGTCAATTAATAGCATCTATTCAAAGTTATAGATTCGAGTCATGTTATATATAAAAAAAAAAATGGAAAATTTCAAATTAAAATAATAAATAAAATTTAAGTAGATAATAAAAACACTTTAATAATAATACTATGTGCAACTTGCTTCCTAGCTCATGTACAATCCAACCAAATCCAACCAAAAACAGAAACACATAATTTTATATATAATCAGACATCTCTTCCCTCCATAATGCCTCCTCCATTCACACAACAAGCAAGAAACTACCAACCAAACCCCTCCACCTCCACCACCGCCACCCCCCCCTTCTCTCCTTTCTTGAAAAATTCTGAATAATATTTCCCCTCTCACCTTCTGCATCTCTCCCTCCCTCTCTCTCTCTCTCTATATATATATATATATTTTCCATAAAATCATGATAAATATTGGATCTTGGCTATCAACCTGCATTTCAACTTCCGACGATGTCCACACAATCCCACCACCACCACCTCCACCGGAAACATCCATCATTCATCATCACTCTATAACCACTAGTAGTTCATCATCTTCCCCGTCGCCGTCTCAAGAATATTATTCCACCAATAGCAGCAGCCTCGACAGCAACCTCTCTCTCTTAACCCTTCCTTCCATTCCATCTCTCCAAAATAATAATCTCTCAAACAACTACTCACTCATCGCCACTTCATCATCATCATCACTCATTACCTCTCTCAAACAACCACCACCTCCACGTCATCATCACCACCCTCACGTCATCATCAACTTCCTTGCCGTCCACGAAAACCTCCTCTACGCCGTTTCTGGCGACCAAATCCTCGTTTTCCACATCTCCGTTAACTTCACCCCGTTTGATACTTTTGGCGTCCAAGATTCTTCCGTCAAGTCTTTAACTTTCTGTAACGGAAAGATATTTTCAGCACATCAAGACAGTAAAATCCGTGTATGGAAACTGTTCAACAAGAAAAACCACAAACTTATATCCACTTTGCCGACCTTACAAGATCGCCTACGTAACGTCATGTTACCCAAGAATTACGTCAGCATTAGACGTCACAGGAAGAAGCTCTGGGTCGAACACTACGACGCTGTATCGGCACTAGCCGTTTCAGAGAAAAACTTAACCGTTTACTCCGTTTCTTGGGATAAGTATTTAAAGATTTGGAAAGCTCCGAACTTTCGGTGCGTGGAATCAATTAAAGCCCACGACGACGCGATTAATGCCGTCGCCGTGTCTTCTGACGGTTTACTTTACACGGGTTCTGCCGATAAACGGATTAAAGTGTGGGGAATAAGACAGGTTGGCGAAGGAGGGAAGAAGAAAAGGCACGTGCTGATAGCGACGTTGGAGAAGCATAAGTCGGCAGTGAACGCATTGGCTTTGAGTTCGGACGGGAAAGTATTGTTTTCCGGGTCTTGTGATCGGTCGATTTTAGTGTGGGAAAAAGAAGACAGTGCGAATCATATGGTTGTTGTCGGTGCTCTGAGAGGTCACAGTAAGGCCGTGTTGTGTTTGACGATGATTAACAACGTCGTATTGAACGGCGGCGGCTATGATGATGATGATGATTTTTTGCTGTTTAGTGGATCGGCTGATGGGACTGTGAGAGTATGGAAACGGAGAGTTGTGGATGGAAGGTATTGTTGTTTGACGGTCTTGGATGATGGATGCAACAGTAACAAAAGTAAGCCGGTGAAATCGTTGGTGGCGGTACCGCCGGCTGCGGGGGAGAAGGGAGAATGTGGGGGTGAAGTTATTACGGTGATCAGTGGGAGTTTTGACGGGGAGATTAAGGTTTGGAAAGTTACGGTTTCATCGCCTATCAAGAAATCCTGAAAATAGATGGAACAAATTAAAAGAAAAAGAATTGTGGACAAAAAATTTGGAATTTGGAACGTAATTTTGATTCGATTTTATTTCTTGTATATAAATTCTTACACAAAAGAAATTAAATTATTATTGTTCTGATTTCTTCTTCATTTTTTTTTTTTTAAAACTAATCTCATGTATAATCAACTAATATATATATATATATATTTATTTATTTATTTATTTTTATTTAAAAATTGAAATTCCAGTAGTGTATAGAATTGACCGGTAAAAGTGCAAATTAATTGGACAAAATTAATAAATGTTTAATAAGTGATTAAGTCAAAATCAAAGACACTAATCAGCTGTCATCACGTGAAAATCATAATGTCATCACTTTTCCATTCACTCTATGGCACGTCCCAAGGACACAATGACAAATTAAAACTTTAATAATAATCTTAATCAATCTCTTAATTTTTTTAATCACCTTAATTAGTCCGTCCTTTTTTTTCTTTATTTCTTATGTTTAAGCACAACTTTGATCCGGTAATTATCTTGTTGAAACCTAGTTTTTCGGATATATATATATATATATATATATATATATATATATATTGTATAATATATATTGTGAATATGTGTGTATATAGGCACTTTTGTCCACATTTTATGTCATAAAAAAAGTTTAGGTAATGAGTCAAAAAGAATTGAAGTGTGTGCCGCCTAATTAAATAAAGATATTTAGTTAAATAAAGCTATTCGTTTAGTCCAATCCTTAATTATTAAATTAATTGTTCTACAATTTGTCCTCTGTGAGTGTATATATATATATATATATATATATATTATATATATATATATTTGTGATTCAAAGAGAGATATTTGTGTATATATATATATATGTATGTATGTATGTATGTACGTATAAAAAAAAGTTTTAGTAGGGTTTGTGTTCAATTGTTGACCATTACAAGTTTTCATCAAGATATACACATATAAGCATGTATCTCTAATCTCAAGTTTGTCACTAAGAGGAGCTGAAGTCTCATAAAGTTCACGTAGTCTAAACGATCCGAAGTGGACACCACGAAAGACTGATTGAGTCCTGGATAGGTTCTCCCGAGGTCCGACTGATGATTAGAATCATCATGTGAAAGGTATGATTTCTGACAGAGAGATTCTATCTGAATTCAACATAAATGCACCTGACCTGACAGACATTGTTTGAAGTCACCATTTCGGACTATCAAGAAAGGTACTTAGTCTAGGTGTCACCACCTTGTTGGCTCTCGAGACAAGTGAAAGCTAGATATATTCTGAATATTCTAAGTGTTCATCTACTTTTGACACCTCCTTCTCAGAGAGAATCGCCGGTAATATACTTTCTTTGAGCGGTCCTCTGAGATTTTATTTGATTTAGTCACTAACTTTATCGTCGGAGAGCCAACACCGAAAACACATTCTTGACACTTGACCTCCATTGCATGACACATCAACGGGAAATGAAAGAATTAAAGTATATCACAATCATAATACAAGGTGACAAATTCTCATCAATCCACAGTGGCATACAATCGCCCTCTATTTCTGCCCCATCTGTGGTTGCAATTCTCATACAGGATTTGCAGATAGCTTTTGCACCAAATTTGCAGCATGGGTTTTGTCAGATAAATATTCTTAAGACAAATTCGAATCATGAATTTGATCAACAAAATAATAATATATGTTATATATATATATATATTAATAAAGAGGAAAGAAAAAGGATGGATTTCACATGATGAAGAACAAGTTGATTACATTGGATAGAAAGCCAGATAGGCTGAAATGCACTAATACTCTCTATCTGTCGGAAAATGAAGGATAAAAAGGAAGAATTGCAACTTGGCAACTTGTATATAAACATATATATATATATATATATATATATATATATATATATATATGTGTGTGTGTGTGTATACATACATACACTAATACTAATATTGGACTTGAAATTGGAATTGGTGGCCAACTCCTACTACCTTTGTTTTTGCTCCTCTTTCTCTCCCTTATCTCCTCAAACTAATAAAACATTTAATCAATTCAAAGTTTATATTCTATTTATTTTATTGAAAAGACTAAAATACCCTTTATTTTTATTTTTTTTCTTCTTCCAAGAGTTGTTTATACATTTCTTCAAACTCTATAGCTGAAAAACCCCTAAAGGTTCGCCGCAAACTTAGTTATATATATATATATATATATATATATATATATATATATGTTTCATGACATTAGTTTTGTCCAAATCAGGGACTTTGTCTGTGAATGTCCTGATTTGTATTCCAAAGATTAACTCTTATTCGAGCAAGATCTTATCCTTACTCTTACATAATACTCATAGTAAACCCTCGATCTTATATTACATTTACAATACGTTTTTTTATTGTGCCAATTCAAGAAGTTGCTTCTCCTACCTCTTCATTCAACTCTCTCATAGTTTCAACCAATGATATAATTTTTTTTTTGATTTGCTTATTAAAGTTACTAAATTAATTCATATTCGATTCAAATTGCATTCATAATATACTAAGTTCCTAAGCTAAGAGTGTAATGCAAGATATAGTTGATCATATGAGTCTAAAATTGGAAATACAGATAATTGTCAAATGTTGCATTCTACCACGTGATGTTTCTAATTTGTAAAGATGTCAAAATCAACGATGAAGAAGCAAAAATAATTGAGAGAAAAAGAAAAGGGATTTCAAAATTCCCACTTGTACTGCAAGTTGGGGATTATGTTTGTTTGGAGCATTGACAAATCATGCAATATATATATATATATATATATATATATATATTATATATATATATATATAATATATATATATATATATATATATATATATATGGAACAAAGTCAAGAAAAGTACGAATGTAGAGAGAAATTTATAAAAAAGAAATTGGAAGAATCTGGAATTATTAAATGGTTTACGTTAACTTTGGAAGATCCTTAAAAGATTTTCTTGAATAAAAATGAGTATTATGCTAACCTTACCTCTCAAACTGTAGAATATAATATATATATATTTATATATTATTACAAAAAAAAAAAAAAAATCAAGCAGGGGAAGGGGGGGGAGGGGGAAAAAAAAAATAATACAATAATACAACAAAAAAAATGTGTGTTGTTTGGGTGGGAGGAAAAAAAAAAATATGGTAAGAAAGGAAGGGGGAAGGGGGGGGGGGGGGGGGGGGGGGGGGGGGGGGGGGGGGGGGGGAGGGGTCGCTTTTTGTTTTTTTGGGGACACCCCCCGATATATAGAAGGGGGCGAGAAGGAAAAAAAAAAAAAAAAAAAAAAAAAAAAAAAAAATTTTTATTTTTTTTAAAATGCCAAAATTAGTATGCTTAATTACACCCGATTTTGATTTTTTCTAGGAACTCCATGTTAATAATCAAGATGATACGTTCTCTAGATAAGAAGAATTAAACATAGCAGACATGATTAAATATGAATCCGAACCAAATCTGAATTAATCGAAAAAGTCTAAAAAAAAGGCAACAAAAGTAAGTCTAAAATAAACTATTATGGTTAACCTAATGTTCAATTTGTACTAGGTAAGATTCAAGTCCATTAAAGTTGGATTTGAAGCTATAAAAACAACACTCAATCAAGCATCAGCCCCAAGAACTCCTAAATGAAAAGGTCCTCAAGAGATTTCCCAATGCTCGTAAAGAAGTAACTTTTGAAGTTGAACAAGAACTGAAAGTAAAGAAAAGTTCAGAATTAACCAGCCAATTGAATTAAAAAGAACTTTTACAGTGATGGGGTGTTGGAGAATGTTCCTTCAAACTCTCCACTTACTATGGAGCAAAGAGTTAATGAAACTGAAACAACAAAAAGGGGTCAGTTGAGAGACTCTTCCTGCTTCATTTGACAAATGGAGATCCTCAAAAAGATGAGTAAAATCTGCATCGTCCATCACAATCTTAAAGTGTGTCAAGTGCGTTTAGGATGGAAATCAACCTGTGGAAAAGAAGATATTTCCAGTAAAAACGACAAATAATGGAAAACGTCGCTACCTCTGTAATTGATAGAATTGAATGCATCACTAAGGTAAAAATGAAATCCAGAACAAAGACAATTATATCTTATGATTCCAAGCCACAAAAGGGTATGGAGCAAAAATGAAAAGACACAGAAAAGCATCATTCTTATGGATACTAAACCTATTCTAAGAGAAAGCCCCATCTCATTTTAGAAACTAAGGTAAATACAATTTTTATCTGTGGTTGCAAATAATGTTCAAAACATTCATTTATTTTAGTTCAAAACTTAGGAAGTTTGGACCATTTCCGAGTGCTATTTTACTAATCATAGTTTGTTACAGTTTGATTCTTTTCTGGTCTTGAATGTCGTTCTCTTAATCACTGTCAGTACAACATGGAGAATCTACACCGCCTGATGTCTTATGCCTGCAGCACATTTTTCTTTTCTTTGGCAAGTCACTGTTCATCAATTCAATTAGCAATACAGATTGTGCTAGAACCTCTAGCAAATTAACATCACAAAAATCAAGAAGAGAACATGCTTTAAGCTAAACTTAGCCTTGAGTAAGAATCCAATTTTAATAAGAATTCGGAACATTAATCTGCTTTAACTTAAATGAGAAATTCATCTTTCCTTAACTATTTGATTCCTCTAATAAAATTGAGAGGTTAAAAAATTCTACATCCCACGACTTTTGGTGCAGGAAACCTAGACCAGTTTTATGTGTCCATTACAAGTACCAATTATAGCCAGGATTTGGTACACATTTCAAAGCATAGGGGAGCCGCATTTCATGAACATTTTTTATTTTAAAGACAGGTCCAGTTCAAGAACTGATAATATAGCATATATATCATGCACATCTTGAATTCATAGCACCACTTGGTTTAGTCATTCAACATCACATTGGCATGCTAGAGGCAAAAATTATTCTTTTGGTTTGAAACCGGATCTTACATTCAATAAATGAATAGAAAGATTACAAGAGTGATTCCTACCAGCTATACATATAGCCACCCACCAACACAAAAATCACAATGGTGGATCACTAGACCGGGCAGAAAGAAGTTCCAAAGAAATATGGAGACATCTCTCTGCTAGGACTCATGAATCAGACAAAAAAGGTAGATTATTTGTTCTACGAGGATAATTAAGCCATATCTCATGTATGATCTGCCTAAACACATACTTCAGATTTGCTGGCCAGCAACCTGCAGCTCCGTCCACTTCCAATAATTATTGCATTGAGCTAAATTTTGCTATATCAAGCCCCACAAAGAAAGCAAAAGGGAAATAAATGAGTGGTAGTTTCAGTATTTCTTCTTCTAAGTTTTTATTGGAAAAAGAAAAAAGCTTTTTACTCCCCAATATATCTAATCTCAAATTTCCTAGCAGCTAAATGAGAATGCAAACTACTTTAATCTTGACATGTTAATGACAAAGAAACTGAAATTAGATTAAAAAAAAAAAAAAGCCTAATACTCATCCTCAATCTATGCAAGTCTGGTGACTTGCATATTAATATCAGAAATGAAGGAAATTCCACAACCATCATCAGCATCCAGTAAAAACTACAGTAAAAAAAAACACAAAATAGACAGAAAAGAGGAAAACTAATAGCAAGTATGAAAAAGAAAAGATTGAATCTTTTGCTAATTATACCAGTTTCAAGAATGGCCACGAAGGCGTTTGCGAAGTTTTCTCAACTTATGCATGTTCATTTTCCGTTTTCTCTTCTTCTTCACACTATCAGCCCACATAGTCCATGCTTCATCAACAGACTCCAAATTCTGTTCTAATGACTGAGACTGGCAAAACCCTGATGGAGGAGAAACAGGGTTTAAGAAATACTGAAACGAAAAACTAGGATAAAACTGGAAGGCATTTCTAGGATTATAATCAGCTACTACCCTTGTCCAATTATTGGAATCGTCGGGGTTTACGAGGAGGGGGTTAAAATTGTCAAATTTCGGTTGCTGATTAATTGGATGAGGCAATAATGTCAATGGATTTCCATGGTTAAATATGTTAAGATTCTTCGATCAGGTAGTTTCTGAAGCAGATTTCTAACAACTACCGCCATATTGAAAAAAAAAGAAAACCCAAACCAAAAGCAAAGAAAGGTAAAAACTAAAAACGAACTAGATCAGGAGGCGGAGAATGGGGAAATCCAATTTGATACATATGCGATTAAAGAGAAAATGGAAAAAACCAAAAATTGCCCCCATGCAGGATCGAACTACAGACCTTCAGTTTACAAGACTGACGCTCTACCACTGAGCTATAGGGGCTTGATGTTTTTTAGAATTTCTTAATGATTTATATCATCATAATATAAGTGCCTCTTGGTAAATAGAAATAAGTTAAAGGGTGTGAGCAGCAATAGATAAAAACTTTTTTCCTTATAAAATCCCCCACGGGTAGGGAACCTGTTAGGGTATATTACATCATCGACGCCGCTATTCAAATTCTAGGGTTTAGTCATTCGTACTTCTTCTTCTGTTTAAAGCTTTTCCCTGTAATTTCGTCTACATGAATTTGCTTCAGTGAGGCGTTGCGTTCGTTGGTACCCGACGGACGCGTCAACGGAAGCATAGATTGAAATTCTTACACCGACATATCAGATTAATTTGATTTTAGCAGCAACTTCGATTTTTAAAGGAGTTGCTGCTTTGATGGTCGGTTTAACATTGTTGGTAAAATTAATTTTGTTTTGGTTGAATTTCATTATTTTTTTCTGAAAAAAATAGGATTTTTGTTTTTTAAAACTTTGAAAAATATGTGTTAATGTTGAAGTTGCTTCTTAATGGTGAACATCTCTCTTAATTCTGTGAGAGATATTCAAGTTTCCGAAGCATAAATCAAATTTGTCAGTTTTAAACAGCACGATGTATTATATATCTCTGTTTGCGTCGTGTTACCTGTCTGCTGCTACATTTTTTCCCTTTGGTCTTAAAAGCTCTTTCTCGGTTTTTTTCCTCCTCTGGTTTTTTTTTATTCTGTTCCTTCTCCTTTGGTCTTAAACATTTTTATTCAATTTTTTTCATTTATTTTTATGCTAATAGCTTTCATTTCTATTTATTTTTAACTTTTATTTTTTATTTTTTTTTTTATTTGGGGTAAACAATAGAAATGAAAGCTATTAGCATAAAAATAAAAGAGTTAAAAAATTAGGTTAAAAATTTATGAGGAACCCTAAAATTTTAAAAATACACAAAATAAACCACAAACGATATAAGAAATGAACAAGAAAAATCAGAAAGAAAAATATTTAAAAACTATATGGTATAAAAATAAAAGATTACTGAAGAACTAGAGAAAATTATCAAAGAATAAAAAAAGTTGTAATTTGCAAAATCTATTAATAAATAATTAAAAAGAAAAACAGATATAAACATATAAAAAGAAAAGTTTGGCAGAATGAATAATGGTTCTAATTGACACACAAAAAGTATTTCTTTTCATTAAAACACACAAACTCAGTAGAAGGGGCAGTAAACAATGTCTCCATAGGAGATCATACTGCCATGGCTAAAAAAGCCCTGAAATTTTTATTCTTGCAATACAAACATTATCATCAAAATCAAATAAACTCAAAAGAAACAGTAGAAAACAGTAACAATCCCATCATCATTGTTCTTTCATGGAGAGAGAAAGAAAGTTGCAATCTTTAATCATCATTCATCACAGCAGCGGTACATGATGAATTTCTCCATTGGACGACCACATTCAGCACAAACAACTTTCTCAGGAATATGTCCAGTACCTCCTGGCAATATCAGACGGCTGCAATGGTGTGGAGTTTTCATCTCTAGAAGTTGTTCATTCAGTGCAATCACAAATCCATCAGGGTAAACAATTCTTTCCTTCCATCTATCAAACTCGTTCAGGCATTGCATAACCAGTTCACCTCTTCCTTTAGCCATTTCATGTGATCCTCTGCAGAAAACTGCCCAGCATTGGTTACTGCCATCAAAGCTGAGCATCTTGACAATCTCTTGCATAATTGGATCATTCTCTACTGTCATGCCATGTTGCACTTTGGAATGCCACATGCTTTCCAGCCTCACCCAAAAGAACCATATCAGAGTAAGGTCTGGTAAGACATGGCTCAGCTTCTCATTTTGTATCATGATATTGTTCCTCCTGACTCTGTCTTTTGGATTGCTTTTTCCTACATAGAGCAGTTCTAGTTGGATATGTGCAGCATTAGCAATAGCCCTTGCAGTAGTTGTGAACTTCCTGATCCAGTCCATGTCTTCTCCTCCATATAGACATATGTATTTGTTTTCCGTAGTCTGCAATTCATGTTAAAATCGAGTTAAATTGTTACGCAAATTTTCAAAAAACTAATAAAGAATGTGTGAATTGATCAGAGGGACAGATGAAGATGCATACCCAAAGGTAAATGTTCTGATCAATGGAATCAACTAACAAATCAATTCTCCAAGTTTCTTCCCTCCAGAGAGCTTCTTCTTTTGTTTTAGTGAATGGGAAAGCCAAACTTCCCCAAATCCACATCATGTGTAAGGCATTGCGGTTGGATTCTTTTCCTTGTGGATCCAAGACAACAAGTTGAGGTTTCTTGGTAAATCCCCAAATTTCTCTGATGAATCTCAGGACAGCAGGATCAAGCAGGCTAGGATGAGCTACTGAGTACCATGGCATAGAGTTTTGAGCAAGTTCAAAGTGCTTTTCTTTGTCATCAGTCCATGGGATTGATCTGTTAACAACTGGTAGCCAGACAACCTCGTACTGACTCTCTGGCCTTGTTGGCTGTGACTTTGCCTCTGCATACATCTGATGCAGGATTTGAAGCTCTTCATGGGACATTTCAAGATCTGAGATCAGTAGTAACACATGTTTCCTCCTCAAAACATCAAGACTAGCCTGTATCATCATATAATTTAGGCCAATTAGAGAAAATGGAAATGGAAATGGAAAAGGAACTACATTTCTTGGTCATGAGGTCTATGAAAAACAAACCCTTTTCCTGTGAGTTCCATCATAGAGAGGGAGTTGATCTTCCTTAGCATAGATCAAAGCCCTGAGTATCTTCATATTGTCAAGATGGGGGGTCTCAAAAAGTCGCACAAGAGCTTGGAATGCATCATTTTGTCTCTTCTCCTCTGCAATTTTATCATATACATCATATATAATTGCTACTAACTCGAAAAGGCTGAAGTTAAAAAGATTTTCTCGACCCATGCAAGCAATATAATAAACTCATACCTATTTTCTGATTGCAGAGATGAATTTGCCTATCTAGATGCTCTTTTATATTTGCAAGCTTATGAGCTAAACTTGACAGTTCCCAAGCCTCTGCTGCGGAAGCAATGGATCTGCCACCAAAACAAGAATCGGATTCTTGGAATAAATGACTTCTGATACTATTACTGATATTGAGACTAAGAACTTAAGTGAAACAAGGATGTAAGAGAGGGAGGGGAACTTACTCATGACCTAGTGCAATGAGGTTCATCAAAAGCAAAGAACAAGCAACAATGCTTCTAATAATCCAGTAAACAGCTGTGGGGATATGAGCAGCAGCAGTGATCATTTCGGGCGATTCAGGGCTAATGTACTGTGTTGGGAGCTCCTTGAACTTGACAATACAATGAGTCACTTGCAGCATTTCCTTAATAAGGTTGTTAACAGCTTCAAATTTTTGTTTGATGGCTTCACGATGTTCCATTATTTCTGGGAGTTCCATTAACAGGGCAACTGATTTTGCTAACGGGTTTGTGGCGTGAAGCTGTGCAATCAGCCAAAATTCTCCATAGTTGACAGCAAATGCAGCAAAGCAAATTGCAACTTTGGCCTCCCATGAATAGCTTGAGAGTGTTTGAAGGAGTGCCACTGTTATTGAATGTGCATCTCCTCCAGCTGAACACTTGCTAATTATCTGTCATTGTTTATACAAAAAATATGTGAAAACTTGAATACATTTTCTTTGTAATATAAAATGTAATAATATCGTACATTTTTGTTTGTTGCTAGACTAATATAGCAATAAAAGGGAAATAGAAGCATGCATGTATAATATATATATATATATATACCTCGGAGGAAGTCTTGTGTATGGGATATGCTAAGAGCTCGAGTACATCAATGTATCCACTGTGGATAGCCTTATCATCCCATGCATCTACGTGACTTTCCCCTCCTCCCTGCAATCAATCATATTTCAGAATAAGTTATGATTCTACAACCAATTGAGTTATGTAACTAAACTCGAAAGTCATAAATTTTTAGTTATAAGTGGCGAAACTATTGAGTTATGTCATTTTGTTATCGATCCAGACAGTAGATTTAATTAATTAACCAAGACATGAAAAAAGAACATACATGGATGAGAAAGGCAGCAGGCTTGGCACGGTGCATGATATCCTCAATAATGAGCAACAATGGCTTGACATCAAAGTCACGTCCATCTGGAGCATGATAAGCCATAATCTGCTTAGTCATTGAACTTTCATCGGAAGTCGAAAACAGGTGTCGGTCGCCCCTCATCAGTTGACGGTTCGTGAGTGGAGCAGCAGCAGGCGGCGGCGGAGGAGGATGCTGATGATGCAGAGCAGAAGCGGTATTCAACTGGGTATGAATCTTTGGAGGTACATCTCCAAGTGGGTGAGGTACTACTGCTGCTGGTGCAACTGGTGGTGGTGGTGGTGGCTGCACAGCCATTAATGATTGGCCAACTGATTGACCTAATGCAGTTGGCTGGTTTCTTGTTGTAGTGGTGGTGTTTGGTAACATTTCGGCCATGGGATTTGGGAAACGGGATTTCTTTAAGAGAGAGAAAGGAAGAGAGAGAGAGAGAAACTAAAGAATGGTGTGATATTTGGTTTCAATGAAGGATCCTTATATAGGGGTGAATAAAGGTAGGAAATTGATGAATCGTGTTCTTTGCTTCCAAATATGGTTTTTTTTTATTGTGTTTTTTAAAAGAATTACTTTATAAGTCGGGAAGTAATTAATTTAGCCATTGTCGGGAATTACGTACTTAACGTACGTAAGTGTGTATCCATGCAAAAAACACTGGTTAATTAGTAGTAGTACGTACGTACTCGAGACACTAGCTGTTTAAAATTGGATATTGATTTCTTCTGGAAATTTCTAGATCTTTCAAGAATTTCTACCATTCTGCTGATGAGAGAGAGGGAGAGATGTATGCAAATAAAAGCAAAATCCTAGCTAGTAAAGAATTAATGAAGAAGCATTCAGTGATGGTAGAGTTTAACAGTTTGCATGCATGTATGTGTTTATAAGAAATTAGTTCTTCATTTTATCACAATGTCATTATATATATATTTTGAAGTTATCACGAATCGAACTAATATAGATATTGATTGTTGGGTTACGTTCGCAGAATTCAACTCTTGCTCGGAGAAAAGTCTTATCTTAACAACGAGTGTTAAACCGTTGACCTTATATAACTTCACAATGCATTTTCGCCTCTCAAACAAAATGGTTTCTTTTGTCATAGTTAAAAGAAGGTAATTGGACCAAAATTTGTACTGAAAAAGAACAATAAGAATAAAATCTTGGTTGTAAAAATGAGAAAAACCCTAGGTTAGACAATCTTCAATTTCACGTGCTTCTTTACTTGATTATTGGGTCTATGCATGGAGATTAGTAAAGGAAGTCCAAGAACAGCAGAAAGGCACATTCTCGTACTCTTTTTGGTATAGCTTAAGTGTTTGTAAAGCCTACTCCCTTTTTCTCATACCCTAAAATTAGGCTGTATTTCACAAGAAAACTAATTAAAAAATAACCACAATTCTTAATTAACTAATCCTCTCATTAAGTACTATTAATTAAATTTAATAATAGAGTCTTTTAGCACAAAGTATTCATAAGATATATGTATTAATTGTAATAATTAATTTATAATCTTTTTTTTTTTTTTTTTTTTTACGGGGAACCGGCAACTCTTTAATTAGCTGAATCCTCGCATTAGCAAACCAAACCACATTTAATGATGTTATCCTTGGTTCTCTAACAAGAAAAGGTTTTAGAACTCGGGAGGGAAGCAATTTATAATCTTCTTGATCAAAAGCTAGGTTGTTGATTCACTAATTTATTGTTTTCTAGGTTGTTGATTCACTAATTTATTGTTTTCTTTTTTACTCTGTCACATTAAGAAATCAACGTACATTTAGTGATGTTTTCTCTTCGTTCTCCAATAATTAATGTTTTACAACTCATACTTATTAATTATTTTTATTAAATAAAATAAAATCGAATAATATGTTAATTTTTTCAATTAAAAGACACAACAATTTTTGTATGTTATTAAACCGTATAATTAAAAAAAAGGAGAAAGGACTGAGATCTTCTTGAGATTTAGACAAATCAAGAAAAGAAAAGGGATGAAAAGAAAGAAGACATATATAAATTGTGTCTTTGAATGTCTGATTTTGTGGACCCAAAAAACAGAGGTATAGAAATAGGAAAACATTCTGGCTTGTGAGAGCATCATACCTTCTTAGCAAAGTGAATACTGAGAAAGAATAAGAAAAAGCTACATATTCTCTTGTCCAAAGTTGGAAAAGGACCAATGCCGGAATCCTTTTCTTTAGACCTTCTGAGACCTTCTTTTTTTTATCATCACGACTCCGATCAATCCATATTCAGTTTATATTGTATTTGCAAAGTTCAATTCTTACTTGAGAGAAAATCTCACTTTGACTTTATATAAAGGCAACCGACGCTTTCACAATGCGTTTCATTGTATTATGTCATTATACTAAGCCAAGAATTTCATTGTTCGAATCCTTGTGCCAGCATTGCAAGCTCTCTTTTGTTAAAAATTAGATATAATACATCATACCGTAATTCCACATCTTGAAATATGCAAATATATATATATATAATACGAGTCTTAATTCCTATTATTGTCATAAAGTATGAGATATGATTAGTACACTAGATTGACAATAAATACTTAAAATCATCAATTAATGAACGTTTGATTGATTATCAACTCTTATACTAACTATTATAATTTGAACTCAGTAACCAAATAAATATAAATTTAGGGATAATATTTAGATTTTTATTTTCAATTTGGGATTTCAAATTAGTTGTTGAACTAAATGATACACTATTTTATGCAAATTTAGTTTTGATTCAAAGAGCCAGGGAGTTTTTGGGATTGAACCAAAGTTTATCACATGTACCATAAGCTCATTGGAACAAAACCGAGCGCATTTTGGAAACGGGATAACGCAAGAGGTTTTTGTACGATCAAGTGAAAATTAACCGTGGAGTTTTTTTCTCATCCGCAGACGGCGATGAAAACATAGCAGCCAATGGTAAGGAAATCAGCCATCAAAAAAAATTGGTCCTGTTCTAATGTTGTAGGTTAATTAATAAATCAAGGATTTAAATTTTCTTGGGGAATTTAATGAAGGGTTTTTTTTTTTTTTATTTTTTATTTTTTCCCCGTCTTCCCTCCTTTTTTTTTATTTCTTTTTTTCCCCTGGGGAATCGAAGTGGAATTGTCTTTCCTGATTTCTTTAATATTCTGAAGCTTTGAGTTTTGCAATTGATATGGTATTTTGATGTCTTGAAGGGATGTGTATTAGAACCTTGAACTTGAGTAAAGATGAAATCTTTGAAGAGAAAAATTGAATATTGAAGAAACCTCAAGTTTTCATGGGACTGGACTGAAATCATCTGAACTGAATTCAAATATATAGAAATCTAATCATTAAATGATTTAGAGTAGAAGAATATAGAAATGCAAAAGCAGAAAATCATATCTCAGAATCTGTAATTGTAAATTTCTACTGATGGGAAATTGGGAATTGGAAAGTTACTTTCAGATTTTGTGGATTGTATGTGAAGAGTGAAGAGTAAGAGTGTGTATATATATATATATATATATATTAAACTCAACTGGAAACAGGAGGGGTATAAGGGCAACAGCAGGGAATAATGGTAGAAAAAAGTTCAGCCATGGCTATAGTATTTCAATCCATTAGAACACATAAACTGGAAAATGGCAGAAACAATCTCACCACAGGAGACTGAACTGCCATGGAAACAAAACCCATAAATTTTATTTTTGCAATACAGATAACAAACTCTAGTAATAGTGGAAATATTAAATAGAGTCAAGAGAACTAGGAAAAGCCATTATTGTTCTCCCCAGCTCTTTTATATGTGTTGCAGAATGTTGCCAGATCATTTAGTAAATATCTTAATCATCACAGCAGCGGTACATGATGAACTTCTCCATTGGACGGCTGCATTCAGCACAAACCACCTTCTCAGGAATATTTCCAGTGCCTCCGGGCAATATCAGACGGCTGCAGTGGTGTGGAGTCTTCATCCCTTGAAGTTGCTCATTCAGTGCTATCACAAAGCCATCTGGGTAAACAATTCTCTCCTTCCAGTTATCGTACTCGTTCAAGCATTGCAGCACCAGCTCTCCTTTTCCTTTAGCCATTTCATGGGATCCTCTGCAGAACACAGCCCAGCCCTGGTCACTTCCATCAAAGCTAAGCATCGCCATAACCTCTTGCATTATTTGATCATTCTCTACTGTCATGCCATGTTGCACCTTGGAATGCCACATGCTCTCCAGCCTCACCCAAAAAAACCATATCAAAGTAAGGTCTGGCAAGATGTGGCTCAGCTTCTCGTTTTGTATCATGATATTGTTCCTCCTGACCCTGTCTTTTGGATTGCTTTTTCCTACATAGAGCATCTCTAGTTGGACTTGTGCAGCATTAGCAATAGACCTTGCAGTAGTTGTGAACTTCCTGATCCAGTCCATGTCCTCCCCCCCATATAGACATATGTATCTATTTTCTACAGTCTGCAATATCAAAATAAGTTAAAATGTATCAGTAACTCCTCATATAATCTACTATGACTTGGTTTAATATTATGTTTGATGTTCTGAAGTGTGATGTATCTTTTCATGCTAGGATTCAGTTGCTTCACTTTAGTGCACTTCAGAGAGACTAAGGGAGAGAATTGATTGGGAAGGCAGACGTACCCAGAGGAAAATATTTTGGTCGATGGAATCTGCTAACAATTCAATCCTCCAAGTTTCTTCCCTCCAGAGTGCTTCTTCTTTAGCTTTAGTGAAGGGGAATGCCAAACTCCCCCAAATCCACATCATGTGTAGGGCATTGCGATTGGATTCTTTTCCTTGTGGATCCAAGACCACAAGCTGAGGTTTTTTGGTGAATGCCCAGATTTCTCTGATGAATCTAAGAACTGCAGGATCAAGCAAGCTAGGATGGGCCACAGAGTACCAGGGCATAGAGTTTTGAACTAACTCAAATTGGTTTTGCTTTGCATCAGTCCATGAGGTTGATCTGTCAACAACTGGGAGCCACACGACCTCATACTGACTCTCTGGCCTTGTTGGCTGTGACTTTGCCTCTGCATACATCTGATGGAGGATTTGAAGCTCTTCATGGGACATGTCAAGATCTGAAATCAGGAGTAACACATGTTTCCTCCTCAAAACATCAAGACTAGCCTGTGTCATGTTTCAAGATAGCCCAGATTCAGTCTTATGTATGTAATTCAGGCTTAATGTAGAGGAGGATGTTGGGAAAATATATATTGATAAAAAGTTCAAGGACAAACAAACCCTTTTCCTATGAGTTCCATCATAGAGTGGGAGTTGATCATCCTTAGCATAGATCAAAGCTTTGAGTATCTTCATATTATCAAGATGGGGGGTCTCAAATAATCGAACAAGAGCATAGAATGCATCATTTTGCCTCTTCTCCTCTGCAATTTGTAAGGTTAGAAACATCATTTCTAGTCCACCATAAATACTTCAAGCATATAAATATTTGACTGGCAATCATTAAACTCACCTATTTTCAAGTTGCAGAGATGATTTTGCCTTTCTAGGTGTTCTTTTATATTTGCAAGCTTATGAGCCAAACTTGACAATTCCCATGCCTCTGCAGCAGAGGCAATGTACCTGCAGCCACACACACACACACAAAAAAAAAATCATGTGCCATAATTCTTGAAAGACATTGCTTGGGAAGAATGAAAGAAACTTACTCATGACCGAGTGCAATGAGGTTCATCAGAAGCATTGAACAAGCTACTATGCTTCGAATAGTCCAGTAAACAGCTGTGGGGATATGAGCAGCTGCAGTGATCATCTCAGGCGATTCGGGGCTAATGTACTGTGTTGGGAGCTCCTTGAACTTGACAATGCAATGAGTCACTTCTAGCATTGCCTTAATGAGGTTGTTAACAGCTTCAAACTTTTGTCTCAGGGCCTCACGATGCTCCATTATTTCTGGGAGTTCCATTAACAGAGCAATTGATTTGGCAAGTGGATTTGTTGTGTAAAGCTGTGCAACGAGCCAAAACTCGCCATAGTTCACAGCAAATGCAGCAAAGCTAATTGCCACCTTAGCCTCCCAAGAATAGCTTGAAAGTGTCTGGAAAAGTGCCAGTGTTATTGAATGCGCATCTCCTCCAGCAGAACACTTGCAAATTATCTGTCATATCACAAAAGATATTTTGAACTTTAGTAGGTATGATATATTTCTATGGCATCTCTTCTTCCTTATTCAGGGAGCACTATGAACCTGTTCATCATTAGAGTGAACCAATTATGTGAAAGATTTGGATTTGGTCTGAGTTGTGCTAATAAAGTTTAACTCTTGTTCATGAAAGATCTTACTTTAACTTTTATGTGACTCTTGCTATAAGCATTGAACCACGTATCTTTTTAAAAAATTTTCGCTTATCAATTAAGTCAAAGAATTTGATTTGGTCATGATATGTTGATACTTAGTTTTTATGTGCAAGGCCGGGAAATATATACATATGCATATATATATATATATATGTATAGTCCATGAACCACACACATATGTGTGTTAAGAGCTACCCCTAATTTACTTATTCATCATTTATAAAAGTTTACTTCTTTTCTACACTATATAATAAAAGGATGGTTTCAAGAATGCTGCTTACATACCTCAGAGGAAGTCTTGTTTATGGGATATGCTAAGAGCTCAAGTACATCAATAAAACCACTGTGGATACCCTTATCATCCCATGCATCTACGTGACTTTCCCCTCCCTGCAATATCAATCAATCACTCACATTTGAGAACCATTGTAATTAATGTTGATGTAAGATATATATATATATATATATATGTATGTATGTATATATACGTACAGTAATGGAAGGAAATGAAGGCTTGGCTCGGTGCATGATATCCTCAACAATGAGGAGCAAAGGCTTCACGTCAAATTCACGTCCATCTGGAACATGGTAAGCCATAATCTGTTTCATCATTCCACTTTCGTCCGATGATGAAAACATATGGCGATCGCCTCTCATCAGCTGACGGTTTTTGGCTGGAACAATGGCATGCGTCGGTGGCGGTGGATGGTGGTGAAGAGCAGACTTGATGGCTGATGCAGCCGTGTCCAAAGGTGTATGATGATGAATCTTGGTTGCAACATCCCCTGTTGGGTGAGGATGGTGAAGTGGTGTTTGTGCCCTTGTAGATGGTAACATTTCGCTCGGTGGGTGATGAGCCAGTGTTTGCTGCTGCTGAGTTGGAGCAGGAGCAACAGGCGGCACAGTCATTGGTTGTCCAATCAATGACTGGCCAAGTGACTGACCTAGTGACTGACCTAGTGAGACCTAATGCAGCAGGTTGCATTCTGGTAGTTGGTATGATTTCCGACATAGAGGAATCCAGAAATGGAGGAGAAAGGAGTTGAGTTTTGAGAGAGATAGATATAAACAAAGGATATGGCTTGGCTTGGTGTTTTTTGGTTGCTATGGAGAACCCTTGTATATATAGCTTGTTTTGGGGGAGTAAAGGTATAGAATGAATCTTGTTCTTTGCTTCAAATATGGTTTTAAAACAATAAAGTATTCCATATGAGTGGAATTCAAAAAAAAAAAAAAAAAAAAAAACACCTTAAAAATAGTTAAAATGATTGTCCTAAACAAGATATTGTAAAAGTCGAACAATGGCTAAGTTATCCATTCAAAAGACTAATTAATAATCATGTCTTTATCTTTTGTGTTGTAATTTTATTAGTGTAATTGGGAGTTTAACAAAAAAAAATGTAATAAGAGATCACCAACTATATCAACCAATCAATAACATTCGAATACAAAACTGAGAGATTAAATTCATCTTTTTAACAGACTCATTCACGTTTGGATGAAACACGTATTTGTACAATAATTAATAAAAGAGACAATAACAAAAATTCGAGTCATAATCTCTCGCTTTTATATCACATCATATCATGCTAGAAGTATTACTTATCTAAAAGTTTAAGTGTAACGAATCAAAGTTTTCCAAATCACATATAATTTAAACAATCTTCAACATCACATACTTCTTTACTTGATTACTCGGATAGGTTCTTGAAAGTAGGGAAACAAAAAGGAAGTTGAAGAACAGCAGAAAAGCACATTTGTATGTATTACTATATATGGTATACCTTAAGTTTCTTTAAAGTCTACTCCCTTTTAGACCATAAAAATATATGTATTTTATACAAGAATTTTAAAACCCTAAAAAAGAACAAAGATTAAGCATTTCTTAAATGTATATAAACTTTTAGCACTAAGAAATCTTTTTCCATTAACTAAGCATTAATAATAATTAATTATTTCGTAGTCTTTGTGTATTTTTCTTCAGTATAGGAAAATAAATACTTGTTTAGATTTAGACAGATCAAGAAAAAGCAGAAGAGTAATTAATTAAAGGAAAGAAGTCTCTTCTTTCTTTAGATAAAATGTCTGTAATTATCTGGTTTTGTGGACCCAAAAATTGAGCTTTAAAAAATTCGAAATTCTAGCTTGCAAGTTTATCCCTTGAATATAAAAGTGGAACTGAGAAAGAATATGAAAAAGCTGAAAATTCTGTTGTAAAGAGCAATGCAGGAATCCTTTGTGATCATCACTGTGGTGAAACTCAACTAAATTAGTGATTTGTGTTGTTTTCATGGGTTATAATATGGGTGCAGAAATTTGAAATTGTTCAAGAATTACATTATACGTGACTATAATGAGATTATGAGTTTGACAAAGCACTCACGATCAACTATTTCACAATTGTCTTTACATAGTGTCAAAAAGGTTAAACATATACACGAGAGTAAGATGATAGTCTGCTTAATTAAATACTTTTTTATCTAACTTGTTGAGTATAAAGTTATAAGTTCGAGTCATGTTAAAGAATGAATTTGTATAGGTTTTGCCAAAAAGGACATATCTAAACCAAGAAAGGATCTCCCAAGCTAGTAGCATCCATCATCATCTTCATGACTGTCATTTTGTGCAAAGTTTTCATTGAAAATAAAACAGGCAACACAACATTTCTTGTTCATCTTCAATTGAAACTGTGCAAGTGCAGAAATCTTGGACCATGGTAGTGTTGAAATGCAGAAAGTAGTGGTAATATACCAGTCAAGACATTTTATGAAGAAGGCATAAAGAACCATGGCTAAGCTAGACTTTTCTTGTTAGTTTATTCTTTTCTCTGTTTACATTTCCTGGTCATACAAAATATTGCAGACTGCCAATGGTACAAAAGAAGAAAGTATTCAGATAAAGTTGCTAAACAAGGCATTTAACATAGTTCAGTATAGAAAGGATTTTAAAGATTTCTCAGAAGTAAAATAAGCAAAACTTCTAAAATGTTGATAGTTAGTAATACTATCCCTCTTTTTCCATTTTTTGCTGCTTTCTGGTAGCTTCTTGCCTGAGATTTTTCACCCAGTGGGAGCCGATGAGATCAGTGAATCGACATCTTTTGACTCGGTTTCTTCACATGTGTACATGACAAACTTCCCCCTGGGGCGTCTACATTCTTTGCAAATGACAGTGTCTTTGATTAGTCCTTCTTCATATGGAATTATGTCCAAGTGATGGCAATGTTTAACTGAAAGAGGAGGCTGAAATGCATTGCTAATTGCATCTACCAACCCTAAAGCACCCACATTTTCAGCCCACACAGGAAAAAGATCAAAGAATTCAGCCAGTTTACTTCCCTGAAGCCTTTGTAGACCTGCTGAAGCCCCTGTGCCAATCATCATCCAACCCTCGTTGGTGTTTTCAACTTCCAGCATTCCTATTACCTCTTTGAATATATGATCACAACGAGCTTCATGCTTGTGACGGATAATTGAATTTCTCATACTCTGCAAACGAAGCCAAAAGAAGCATACCTTTGCAAAAGTTAGAGAGGAGCTTAAATTCTCTTGTTGGATGACGTCCAAAATGCTCCGCAATTTTTCACTTGGATTCTGCCAACCAACGTAGATCATCTCCAGCTGAAGACCACTTTCTTTAACTCCCTTCATTTTGGCACAGAAATTTCTAATCCATTCTAAGTTGTCACTGGCATAAATGCAGATATTTTTCGCTTGATCAATCTGCTATAAAAAAAAGCTCATTAGTTGCAGTCTTAAATCCAGGACTATTCCAAGTGATATGTATTATAACCTACGAGCAAGAACACTTACCCAACTGGACAATAAGGAATCAATGTTATCAAGTATAAGTTGCAGAGTCCAATCCTGCGTTTCCCATAGCTCCTTTTCTCTTGTCATTGAAAACGGAAAAGCTTTGGGTCCCCAGATCCATATCATGTCCATTGCATTTGAATTGCTCAGCATTCCATTAGTATCCAATACAAACATCATGATCTCCTCGTTGAAATTCCATTCTTGTTTAAAGAAGTTGATAACTGCTGAATTCAATAGCCATGGCTGCCGTAAGGACCAGAATGGCAAAGAATTTGACAGAACATGGAAGTTCATTTCATCAGTCTTAGTCCAAGTATTTGAAGTTGATATTGGAAACCATAAAATAACATAGCTTCCTTTTATTTTCTCGTGGTGGGGATGACCATGAGTCTGCTGCACCAGCAAGAATATCTTCTCAATGGGAAGAAGCTCTGGCTTTGATACTAGAAATATAACCACCTTGTTTTTCAATTCAGAGATGCTATGCTGCATAAAGGAGATAAAAGGTAAGACATTTTTTATCATTTTTGACTAGAACTGCAGTCTAAGATGGCAACTAGGACTTGACTCCGAATAACTTTTTCATTCAGAATCTCGAGTAAGAGTTGCAAAAATTACAAGTGCTCCCTGTTTCTCTGTCTCTAGATAACTCAATTTACAGAAATGAAAAATTACCTTTTCATTTGATAATGAATCC
The DNA here is from genome assembly GCA_025388415.1 of Cynanchum wilfordii. Classification (NCBI taxonomy): domain Eukaryota; kingdom Viridiplantae; phylum Streptophyta; class Magnoliopsida; order Gentianales; family Apocynaceae; genus Cynanchum; species Cynanchum wilfordii. Next base: position 2,403,956 of record JAHSUH010003778.1, on the reverse strand, counting down.
TTGAAAGGAAAGTCATCCTTCAATGGAATAAGCATCCTGAGCATTTCTTGGTTGTCAATGTGAGTCAGATTGAAGAGATGTAGCAGTTTCTCATACAATCTAGTAGCTACAGGTTTTGCAGAATGATTAGCGTGCATGTGTACATGAAAGACTTCAAGTCAAAGTTTTAGAAAGCAGATACCTATCTGCTGATGGCATGCATCCACCTGTTCTATCAGTCCATATCGCAAGCCATTTAACCTATAGAATAAACTGGAGAGTCTCCAAGTTACACTGGTTGTAGAATTCGTATTCCTGAAAATAGAGATCAAGGAGACTTATCATCATTCATAATCTTAGTTTGAAAAAGGTAATATAGTAAAGATTCTCAGACATTGAAGTGTGATGATTTTTACATATATCATGAAATAAATTATAACCATAAAATTACAATAGAGAATGTCACGACCTAAGCACACGAGCCAATGTCATGACTATAGGCCCGGTGGTACACATGCTCAACTACTTGGCACCATTCTCATTGTACAAAAGGATATCCCCAGTACCTAAACCATCCTTATAGTATGTCATGAAATATAAGGATGGGTACTCATTGTCAAAGTGAGGACGGTGCCAAGTAGTTAACCTTGGATGTTCTCATGCCCATAGTCATGTTGTGGCCGCGCGGGCTCAGATCAAGACATAGAACAATTGGATAAAGGGAAAGAACATGCACTTGGTCACTTTGCCTGCTTCTCAGGCCTGTAATTACTGAAAAGCAAGCATATGAGCTTCTAAGGGTCCAGTAGCTAGCCATGTACATCTTAGACTTTGCAACAGATATGGTCTTGAACTCCAAAAGTTCTTGCTGGAATGGCAGGTTTTCAAACTCAGTGATAGCTTTTGTTAACTCCAGCATGGTCTTTACCAACATCATCAAAGCCTTAAACTGTTTCCTGAACAGAGTTAAGTTACAAGGCACCTTTCTTAGCACTGCAACTAGTGCTGCCAAAGGATTATGAGACTGCAGCTGCACCATGAGCTGAAATTCACCATAATTCATTATGAACGCTGCAAGAACCAGAATCAATTTTTCATCCCATCTAAAATTCCCAAGCATTTCAAATAAGAACATTGTATTTGCATGTATATCTCCATCCTCATAGCATCGGCAGAGTATCTGTCAGTAGAAAGAACCAATTCATGTTGGAGACTCTACCAATGTATATGCATATCATGTAAATCATAGAACAGGATGTTATGAATATTCACCTCGTTTGAAATCTCAAATAGGAGTGACTCTTGTAAACCATTTGCTTCAGCATTACATATGTTAGTGGCATACCTTTCACGATCAGAAACCTGAATCAAGGTCCTTTAAACATTATCCCCGAAATCCAGATGAATTATCTATCTAAAACTTCAGAAGCTAAATTTTATGGCATTGCAAGTCCTAATTCATACAAATTGAATCTTCTAAACCATGAATTGACCAACAAGATGAACACAAGTTCACTAATTAAGCTGATGAAACCTTTAAAAGAGTAATATAATTAAATTGAGTGGAACTTATTGTCAGAATTTTTTAGAAGAGGAAATTCATTTCTGCTACTGGATCATTTAAAATTATACAAGGTACATTTTATTCAAAAGCTTATGGAGAAGAAAAACCATGAACAGAATGGAGCATGAGTTGGAATTAAATATATTAAATAGAAAAATACAGATTGGTACCATGAGACAACTGATGTCTATCATAAGAACAAACATAAAAACTAGTAGGGAAAGTAGACATACAACTAAAACAGGAGTAGCATGAAGAATGATATTCTCCACAGCACGAAGTAAGAGATGGGAATCGAGCTGAGAATCATCAGGATCATGGGTAAGGAGAATCCTTTTTATCAGAAAATCTTCTTCAATTGATGCTGAATTATGTGAATATATATCTTCCACTTCAAATAAACTCATTGCAGAACAGAGAAGCCAGAGATGACTTAAAACAGGAGAGAAGGACATGCACTCGGAATCACTTCCTCGATGATTAAAACAACTCTTCACATAGGACTGCAAGAAAAAGAAAGAAAGGAAGACAATTGCAGACTGAAGTAAACCACTCACTCTCCCTTCCCTTCCCTTCCCTTCCCTTCCTCTGTATCTGTAAACTTTGTATGTAAGAATGCACTCGTGGGCTTGGAGTTGTATGTATTCAAGCAAGGTAGTTTGGACTGTTATAAATGTGAGTTAAAAGCCTTTTTTATTCGGAGAATGCCAAAAGAAGATATGCTTACTTAAAGAGTCCCAATTTTGGCACTTTTTATTGTGAGTAGTTTTGAAGAATCCTTTATAATGAATTCCTTTATAGCACTTTATCCTGAAGCAGAGAATATAACCTCCAAGAAACAGAATTTTTTGAAATTACATGTTCCCAACTATTTTAGCATTGACTCAAAGTTCATAAACATTCAGCAAACAGAAGGAGAATTTTTTTAAAGAAATGAAAATCATTAGCACCACACCACACTCATAAACATCCATCAGGAAAAATGAAAAGTTCAAGACTCAAATACTTGCAGCAATTTACTAAATTCAGTATATTTTAGGTTTTGTATTACCCTAAGGATATAAAGATCGAATCTTTTCAAAAGGGCTCTTGTTAATTGCATGCTTCTTGGCTAAAAAATCAAAACCATTACAATTAATGGCGGTAAGAAAAAAGGAAGAGAGCATTATCTACCACTGTATGGAACTGTGAGGGAAGATTAAAGGGAACAAATTGCAATAGAGAAAAGAATGTACTGAAAAGCAACTCAAATTCAAAAGTGATGAGACATCTGAATAAAGATAAAATCCCAGTAGACAAGAAACTAAAGATTCAGTTCACGCACCTCGTGATGAAAATATGGTCCTTCCTCCTTAAAATATTGTCACTTTGAGGTTAATATAATAATAATAAAGAAAATAAAGGTGTAACTCCATGGTTAACTTCGAAGCTTCTGGTTAACAAATAGAGAAAAGGTACATGAATGGCAAAATTTAAGTAGGAAGCTGTTCTGCATCGCTTCTTTCACACTATTGAATTTCAAGAAATTTCTGGAAATTACTGCTGTGTAGTGTACATTTGAATCCATTGTTGATTTGTTTGTTTTTCTTTTCTTTGGGATCGAAAAGTTTTTTTTTTTCCCTTTTTTTTGTGTGACTATAAATGTTTTTAGGGGGATTTTGTCTTGAATTCGAGACAATTATAAAAAAGATTACTTCTACCTTATAAAACATCCTTGTACTAATAACTATATTTTTAAGGATCGTATTGCAAAAGAAAAAAAAAATGTATTCTTTTTTAATAAAGAAAATTGGTATGAACTAAATTAGACAATTACTATTTTGACCATTTTTTTTTTTCTACAAGGTGAAATATTGTCTGTTCTCTTTCTCCCCAAGCTTTGTTCATTCAGACTTCTTCATAGTAGTAGCAGCAGTTCTTACGCTCTCTGGGTTTGAGGTTCTCAGCTATCAAATTGCAAGTCCCTGTTTATCCAGTCCTAACTGAATCTTTCAACGATTGTAAGTTTTCTTGATCCCGATTAATAATCTCATGATTCGAATATGACAATTGCTTGAAGATTGTTCTTCTTTTTTATTGGTGGATTCGTTTGTTTTTATTTTATTCGAATATTTCGCAGTTAAAAAATGTCGAAGGTGAATGTAGAAGGTCCTCCAAAAGGTGGGTTCAATTTTGATTTGTGTAAAAGGAATGAGATGCTAACACAGAAGGGTTTGAAAGGCCCTTCGTTTCTCAAGACTGGAACTACAATTGTGGGACTAGTTTTTCAGGTACGTTTTTCTTTGTTTGATTTCATTTGGTCGTAGTCCTATTCTGATTGAATTTCTTGTCCATAGTTTTTGATTTCTTGAGCGGAATTTTTTGGGTTGAAATTGGAACCTTTTACAGATGAACCTGGATGTTTTAATTTTGTGCGCCTTCTTTGCATTTTTTTTCTTTATCATTTGCATCTTCTTTTAGTGAGAGGAATGAATCTTGATATTGCGTATGAATTTATGTACCTCAGTAGACTGAAACTGGATTTAGTTGAGCGTTTTTAAGTATGGAATTTCATGGAATTTGGGAACTTTATTGTGCAGTTTTTGAATGTTTATATTTCTTTGATCATTAACCTAATAAATGCATGATTCCTATATCCTTTCACATAAACTTGGTAGATTATGTCAGGAGTCTGAGTTATCTGATCCTGTTCATTTGTTCATATCTTCTTCAGGATGGAGTCATTCTTGGTGCAGACACAAGAGCAACTGAAGGACCCATTGTTGCTGATAAAAACTGTGAAAAGATACATTATATTTCACCTAATATATATTGTTGTGGTGCTGGGACTGCTGCCGACACAGAAGCAGTAACAGGTATTTAGTGAGAGAAGTTTGTTCTTGTTCTAAATATCATAGGTCTCGATTTCCTGATACTAGGGAATGTGTGGTGACACTATTATTTGTAAAGACAGAAACTAGTATCGCCCTATCCGAATTATTTAGGATGCATTGAATTTTTTGTCAATATTTTCACTTTATGAATGTTTGTTTCTTAAACTTTGTATTTCTTTGCTTTCTTTATAGATATGGTTAGCTCACAACTCACGTTACACCGGTACCATACGGGTCGTGAGTCAAGGGTAGTGACAGCTCTTACTATGCTGAAATCTCATCTTTTTCGGTCAGTTTAGTTTCTGAGTAAGCTATCTCATCATGTTATTCCTATATATCTCATTAGATTATAACCTCGAAAGGCTTCATTTTCTTATCATTGAATTAGCTATCAAGGTCATGTTTCAGCTGCTCTGGTGCTGGGTGGAGTTGATGTCACAGGCCCTCATTTACACACAGTGAGTTACTTTACAAAGTGAAAATCTGTTTGTGTCTTCTCATTCTATTGACAATTACTGTCATTTCATTATATGATCAGATCTATCCACATGGATCCACTGACACTCTCCCGTATGCAACAATGGGTTCTGGTTCTCTTGCTGCAATGGCTGTCTTTGAGTCAAAATACCGCGAAGGGCTAACAGTAAGTCCATATATTTTCTCTGTATATAGCAAGAGCAAATGTTAACCTCCTTGTGTTGATTACGAACTCCTCTTGACGTTTTTCTCTAGAGGGATGAAGGAGTAGAATTAGTAGCAGAAGCCATCCGTTCAGGCATATTCAATGACTTGGGAAGTGGAAGTAACGTAGATATATGTGTATTAACCAAGGTATGTATCTTTTCTGTGCTAATTCATCGAAAATGGTGAATCTATCGTATCATAAGAGTTTCCATGCAATTTATAAGCAGTTGACATGCTACATTTTGCTCAAAAAATGACTTATAATTCTCTGTTGGATGTTGTGACCCTTTTAGGGCCACAAGGAGTACTTGAGAAACTACCTTATGCCAAACCCTCGTACTTATGTCAGCCAAAAGGGTTACGGATTTTCCAAAAAGACTGGTTAGTCTGTCCATTTACTTTCTATTGCTTACTCAATGTTAATGCTGAAAATGGAGTACGTTAATTCATGGGGGCATAAGTGAGCTAGTTAAGGGGCATTCTTAGTTTAAGTGATGTTGCGAATTCGAATTTGCATTCATGTAGAGCGTACTTCCTAAAAAAACCTATTCAGCTCAAGAGAAGATTAGTCTTGATGTAAAACATGCTATAATTAGGGAATGGGGGCCTATCGGGACGTGCTTATAGAAAACGTAGAATGTTAGATACAATGTATGGCTTTTAGCTTTACTCATTTTGATGGCAGATTTACCTGTCTATATTCTCACATTGCATTGTCATTTTCAGAGGTTCTGCAGACCAAGATCACTCCACTGAGCAATCTGGTAGAAATTATTGAAGGTGGAGATGCAATGGAAGAGTGAAAGACTTGAGATTCATGAATTTCAAATTACTGGACTTTTTCTTTTTTTTTTCTTATTATTACTATGTGGACTGATTTTTATATGTAATTACTGAATAGAAAAGCTATAATTGGAGCTTTGTCTTAGATTTCTATGATTCCATTTGAGTTTTAACAACATTAGTTTTCTACCTTTTTTTTGGTCTGAAATTGAATTTTTAAATTGAGAATATACCTTTATTTGCCATATTAACACAATATTAGTATTGGTTATAAGTATGATTGTTTTAACCAATTCAGTAAGGTCTTACTGCCAAAAATGGTTTTTGAGACCTTTAAGGTATGATATGTCCTGTTCTAAATGAGTTTTAAACTATGGAAGAATACTTTTAAAAGTTAATTTACATTTAAATTTATTCCTGTTAGAATCGAGTTGATTTTTTGTAGGAGAAAGTTCTATTCTTAAATTTTAAAAAACTGTATACATAAGTATATTCAAAATTTTGATTATTTTAACATCAATAATAATAATTAAGAACTCGATAGTTTGAGAGAGTTGATACGAACTCTTAATGTTTCCTTCAGGCGGATGGTTGAGGTTTCGAAAAAATAATAATAATAATAATTGAGAAAAAAATTTACTAAATTTACAATTTATGCAGTTAGAAACTTAATATATTATACATATATATATTTTGCCCTTTTCAAATGAAGAACGTTTGAAATATTAAAATAGTTCCCAATACTCTTAGTTTTTAAACAAATAGCCCAAAGAATCCCCCTTCTTTCTTTCGCCCCAAGACTTTAGCTTTTAATTCCAATTCTGTTCCAATCTCTCCCCTCACTAGTACCTCTGATCAGCTGAGCCATCTCTCTCGAATTACAGTAAGTTTCTCTTTAACTCAAGAACCCTAAATTAAGATTTATAAGTTGTGAATATGGTAATGGGTCTAAGAGTTGGTTTGTCCCTGTGTTTGTTTTTCAGAAATTTGTAGTTAAGAATGTCGAAGGAAACTATTGATGGTCCTCCAAGAGGTGGATTTAGTTTTGATTTGTGTAAAAGGAACAACATGCTGGCAGAGAAAGGTCTGAAGTCCCCTTCGTTTCTCAAGACTGGAACTACGATTGTGGGCTTGGTTTTTCAGGTATGTTTCGGATGAGTCTTCTTTTCTGATTCACATTTCTTTTTTCTTTTCTGGAGAAGGAATTAAGTTAAATATTAGTGTATAAGCGCTTAACAGAGGGAAGAAATCCTGGTGGATTTCCGCTATAATGATATAATATAGGAAATTCCAGTAATTAATTTAACTGGTACTGAATAATTTGGGTATCTCTTGGGATAGACAAGATCAAAGGTGCACTAGGGTTGTAGAGAAAGTCTTAGTCATTTCCTATTCAATAACCATATGATATATCTTTTTACTAGTGTGAATTTTGATTCTGTTTAGTTGATTATCATGATTGTGTTAAAATTTAATCTAAGAACTTATTATTCTTTATGCTTTATTAAGTTCTAATTGAAAAATCAGCTTCATATTAGACTTTTGGGGCAGTGATAGAGGAGTGAGTGAAATATATATCAAATATGTTGGTGTTCTTGCTGCAAATACTTCTACAATTGGATAAAATCTTCTTTGTATGATTGAAACTTTCTGCAGATTTTGTGACTTCCCCATGAGATGAATGAATATTATACTTATTATGACTACACACTTGAGAAATCTGAAGAAGGAATGAGTTTATAGAAGTTGGCTGCTTCATGTTCCTTTTTTGTATGTTTATACTTTGATAACTGACTTTGTAAATGTCTGATTCCTATATCCTTTGCATAAGCTTCATACTTTGTCTTAGAAGTCCTTAATTTTCTTACCTAGTTTTTCGCTTTTTATATCATTTTTAGGATGGTATCATTCTTGGGGCAGACACTAGAGCAACTGAAGGACCAATTGTTGCTGATAAAAATTGTGAAAAGATACACTATATTGCACCCAACATATATTGTTGTGGTGCTGGAACTGCTGCTGATACGGAGGCAGTTACAGGTATATAATCAGAACCTTTTTATCCTAATTCTGGAAAACTTAAGGAACCTTTTGTGGCACTGTTATTTTGTAAAGAATTTTTCTTCTAATAGCATTATCATTTTTAAAGTAGTTATTCATGCTTGAAATTTCATGTCAGATTCATTGTGAAAATTTTAGAACTTTTTCTTTCTGCCTTATGTTTCATGAACTTTTGTGCATTTTTGATAGACATGGTGAGCTCACAACTCACGCTACATCGGTACCATACCGGTCGTGAGTCCAGGGTAGTTACAGCTCTTACCATGTTGAAGTCTCATCTTTTCAGGTCAGTTTTTCTTTTGACATAGCTATACTCGTTGGGGTGGCCGTTATATATGTAAGCAGATTATAATGTCGAAAGGTTTAATTTTCTGGTCAATGAATTAGATATCAAGGACAAGTTTCAGCTGCTTTGGTACTGGGTGGAGTTGATGTCACTGGACCCCATTTGCACACTGTATGTTACTTTATACCCAAAATATTGTTCTCTTGTTTCTTAGTGCTATCAGATTGATGACTGTTTCGTTTGATCATTACCTGACCAGATTTATCCACATGGATCCACTGACACTCTCCCATATGCAACAATGGGTTCTGGTTCTCTTGCTGCAATGGCTGTCTTTGAATCAAAATATCATGAAGGACTTACAGTAAGTTGATATCTTTCCCTGTGTGGAGCCACATAAAAAATTTAACCTCCTTATCTGAATTATAATACCTCTTGTGTTCTCCATTTTTATAGAGGGATGAAGGAGTTGAGTTAGTGGGACAAGCCATCCTCTCAGGTGTATTCAATGACTTGGGAAGTGGAAGTAATGTAGATATCTGTGTATTAACCAAGGTCTGTATCTTTTTCTGGGTTAATTCTTTGAATTATGTGGTATCTTTTGTATTGAGTTCTGTACATTATATTCATTCAACATGCTATATTTTGCTCATGCTGGCTTCTGATTCTATGTTTGATGCTTGCAATTTAGGGCCACAAGGAATATCTCAGAAACCACCTTTTACCAAATCCACGTACTTACGTCAGCAATAAGGGTTACCAATTTCCCAAGAAGACTGGTTGGTCTTTTCCCTCTGCTGCTTACCTTTAACTTATTCCAAAGTTGAAACCACATGAATGTTATTATATAGTTAGTTACATTTTGCCTCTTGTTCATTTTGAGGTTAACCCCTCTCTAACGGCTTTTAGACTTGGTGGTAATTTAACTCAATTTAATCTAGGGCATATTTATTTGTATACTGACATTCTTTCTTATGCTTTCAGAGGTTCTGCATACAAAGATCACACCACTGAGAGATTTGGTAGAGATAGTTGAGGGTGGAGGAGATGAAATGGAAGAGTAAAAGACGGGGATCTTCACTGCATTTCTGAATCAACAAATGCATCTTGATCTTTCAGGATTTTCAGAATTTCCTTAGTGCGTCACTTTTAAATCCATCTACTCTTTCCACCACAAAACTTTCTGCAAAACTTCTTACCATAATCAAACTTCTATATTTTACATGTTAATGTTCATGGAGAAATTATTGATTTCAGTTTTATGGCGTCTCACTGGATCTAAAATCAGGTTTCTTAATTTACATTATTAACCTTGGCTGCTTCATTTCTGAGAATTGAGTTGATTTGGTCATTATCTTTGGTAGAGTTTGTTTTGAAAACAGAATGGTATGGCAGTGATGCTAATAGACAAGAAAAAGATGTTCATAAATTTATTTAATAGTAGTGGTTAGAAATCATCATTTTTATGGATATCGTACATAGATACAGAATCTTTATATGTATATATCTTTCACATACTTGACTTCAATAGGAACCTAAATGCTCATAAATGATCCTAGTAACTTCTTTGCAAGAGAATAGAAGAATGATCTATCAATCTGCTGCATGAACGAGTTTCCTGAATTTCTACATCTTGTACTGTTAATAATCTTGAACCACTGGCTTCCTGGATCACATGAATTGTCTCTACTCAGACATTTACAGTTGCTCGTGACGATGACATTGTCTGAATCTACATCCAAGCAAACAATGGTGTTGTCTTGAATCTTGGATGAAAGGTGCATCTTAGAGTTTGAAATGGGTTCCCATTTTGAACCAGAGTCACTGCAAATTATACCCAGTTTTGCAGGCATTCCTAGCTCCGCTGTTTGTAAGCAAAAATATGTCCCTTTTACTGTCAGCACCATTTCAGGGCTGTAACTCCAAGCTTCAGCCTCAGAACAAGGTCCTAATTCCAGGGGTTCAAACATTGATCTCCTCTTTACACAAAGCCCTGTTGCTGGATGGTAAATTATTTTGTGTTGACGAGTTTCTTCATAACCTGGTCCTGCAAATATAGGTACTTCCATCTTGAGTTCGACTTACCTTGAAAACGATATTTGTAGAAATATATATATATATATATATATATATATATATATATATATATATATATATATATATATAGGGTGAGTACCTCGGAGAGGAGACTGAATGGCGGAAATCCTCTGCAAAAAGCTGGAATTCCTGATTTCCGACCAATTCCAATTGTAAAGACCATAATATTCACTCAATCCGACGACACCTTCCCGGAGGTAATAACTACCAACAAGAGTCCAATATGCCCAATCCAAGTCAAGTTCAGCTGCCCAGCCAAGGATACAATTCAAGTACCTGTTATCATTCACATTCGTACCTCTCAGATCAGCTCCAAATTCACTCACAAACAATGGATATCCTTGATCCAACAGAAACCCTGATCTCCTCATCGTGTTCGTCACCACCTGAGCACACACCTGGTTCGGATTCCCTGTTGCCCACGCCTGACCATCTGAAAATGCATACCAGTGAATCTCAAACACTAGCTTGCCGGAGAAAGACAACTTCACCGGCCTGTTGTTCAGAAACGTCAAGTCTATGTCGTAGTTTAGCCCTGAAAGAATGACCAAAACATCTGGATTTGCAGCGTGCACTGCTTCCGCTCCTTGTTGCATATACCTAGTAGCCATTAAAACCGGCCATGGTTACCATATTTAGTAATCTTTGACTCAATTACACCTATATAGACCACAAAGACGAAATTTTCTAAAACATTCTCGAAGATATTAGTAATCTTGACTCAATTACACCTCCTAAAACATTCTCAAAGACATTGTCTAATACATATGATATTGATACTAAACAATATCTTAAAAGATATTTTAGAAGATCTTGAGCCATATATATAGAGTAAAATTAATTGAAGTGTAGGTGTGTGTATATACATACTTGTACCAATCGTTAATGTTCTGCCTTGGACCTCGGAGTTCATTCCTTAAGCTCATGGCGACGACATTTTTGTAGCCCTTAAACATGGAAGCCATTTTAGTGAGACCTTTGATCCAGAGATCAGGTTTGAAGTACTGATCACCAAAGAAGCCATTGCCGTCATAGCTGCTGCAACACCACCCTGGTTTACTTAGGTGATTGTCTAATATTACCATCACTTTGTATTTTGCAAGACTAGCCACCACGGCCTGTTAAGCAC